>PVKB01002864.1:0-243566 GCA_004027205.1 Ctenodactylus gundi
ATCCTGCATGAAAATTTTCTCCAGGGACAGTTGACAAGACTCAGAACAGAGGAATTGCATTAGTATTAGTGCCTGTGACCTCAAGTTGCCCCACCTGGACACTGCATCTCCACTCCGAGGGCATCCTGCCAAGAATTAGGTGCTTCCGTGTCCCAGCGCCAAACTGTGTCTTCCACAGGCCATGGTAGAGTCGCACTGGTACATTCTTCCTTTCTGTTGCTTATAAGTCATGGAAATTTCCTTTCCTTCCAACACAGGCCTGTGGCTAGAGCACAGGGCCTGAGAGGAGTAGGCAGGGGCTGGATGTGGCCAGACGCAGTAGGCGATAGTACAGATTTGTGTGTGTGTGTGTGTGTGTGTGTGTTCTGAGGCATGAACGGTTACCAGAAATTCTGAAGTCTACCCTTTCACCACTCCAGGACCCCTGGTGGAATGCAATGTGCCTTATCTCCTTGTGTACACCACCAAATTGTCACCAAATCTCTTTGAAGCCAGGCTCTTGGGCAACTGTTGCCTGAAGGCATGGAAGAACATCTGTGCCTGCTAATTCAGACCCCAGATGTGCATGGCATGGCTGAGGCATTTCTAGGTGAGCATGCTTCATTCTGGAGCACATTCAGACACCGCTGACGATTTTGCTTTTTGCATCTTCTAGAGAACCTGGCCACTGATGTGCAACAGACCAAAACACACTGCAACCACGTTCTGAACGATAGCAGCTTCACACGCACTTCCCCTTCACTCTTCTCTTTTCTTAGAATAACCCACCACGGAGATCCACCTGACTCGTTTCCTCTTCTGACCTCTGCACAATGGTACCTTATCAGAGAGATCTTTTTTTGTGACACTAGAGACGGAGTTGAGAATCTTCACACTGAGCTGCATCCCCAGCCCAGTTTTGTTTTTTATTTTGAGACAGAGTCTTGCTAAGTTGCCCAGGCTAGGCTGAAACTTGAGATCCTCCTACCTCGGCTTCACAGAGTGCTAGAATGAAGGGCCTATGCCCTAGGCCCAGGCTGGAGAGAGATCTTTTTGACCAGCCTATGTACAATAGCATTTTATATTTGAAAACTACTTGTATTTTTTTATTTACTGTCTTTGTGCCTTCTTCTATTCTTTCTGAAAATTTTACTTTTTAACATATTATACATTTGTCAATTTTATTGCTATATCTCAGACCCACTGTGACAAGAGCATTTCCTTCCTTCAGTGCCTGATAACTAATTCAGCAACCTCCATAGTACACCTACTGTACTTCATTTCAGGCCTGAAGACAAGCTATAGCGCTCTCCACAGAGGCCTTACGTTAGCATGTGGATCCCAACTGAAATGGACAAGGGGCATCAGCAAGAATTCTCACAGCATTGTATCTCCAGCTGTTGTCCTCTTGAGTGTGTGCTGTGGGGTGACTTGGAAAACTAGCAATGCCTTCCCCTAGGGTAGAATGTGGTGGTGGCAGGGTATGAACTGGGTACCTGTCTACCCTCAGTGTGCAAAGAAGGTCTGGGACTCTCTGTATTAATCACTTTCCAGTTGCTGGGACAAAATATGTCATACCTGCAACTCAAAGCAGGAGAGGCTCATGTTGGGCCGTGGTTTACAGTGGATTTAGTCTGTGGTCAGCTGGCTTCAAGGTAAAAATGGGACGGCGCAAGGGTATGGCAGAGGGAAGCTGCTCAATCCATGTCCACCGGGAAGAGAGAGTGAAGGGAGGAGCTGGGACAAGAACAGACCCTTTGAGGTCATGCTTCTGTGCCACACCTCTTCCAATCAGTCCTCGCCTCCTAGTAGCATGTTCAGCTATTTTCAGCCAAGTAATCCACTGGTGACTTTAGCACCCTATGATCTAGTCACCTTCCATAAGCCCTAATGAAAAGGGTTAGAAGCGATGACAGCGGGTCACAATGGAGACAGCACGAACCACAATTAAAACTGAATTTAAGATGTGCTGTTCTATATACTCCAGAGCCTGGCCATCTCCCAGGGCAGAATTCCAAGGCCTGCCTTTTGCATAGCTCCCTGTCCCTCTCTTTCCCTGGAGATCATTCCCCAACATTTTCTAGCTGATAGCTGCTATGGCCGTAATTCTGTTGCTGTCTTCTGTGAGGGTCACGTCTCTAAACCTCCCTCTTCAAAACACCTTAAGTTCTCCAAACACAGATCAAAATATTCTGCTAAACACAAGTCCCATCTATCTAGGAGAGCAGAACTTTAAAAGTACAGTTACCTTTAATATGAGATTCTTAGGCGAAAGCATGTCCCTCTCTCTCTTTGTTTCTGAGAAACTGCCAAGAGACCCTATGCAGAGCAAGCAGAGATGAGAGACCACCCGCACACTGAGCAGGTATCAGACGGGTCATTTTATTGTAGAAAGGGACAAAGTTTCTTTGAAGTCAGAACACTTGTGAAGGAGGTCTGACTCTACCATTTAGTAGCAGGATGGTTTTCTAATAAATTACTGAAAGTCTGAGTCACATTCTATTTCTCTGGATCATCACAATCATTATATGCCCCAGCACTGTTGTGGTGATTAAATTGAACATGTAAAAGTGCTGTCCGTACAATTTTGTTATAAAATGGCTTGATCTTGCTAACACTAAACACCTCATAATGTGTCCAGCCCATGGCTCATCTGAATATCCTGGTTTTCACTCAGCTCTCTCTGAAGCCTCTCGCTGCCCCTGCCACCCACCTCCCACCCAAAGTATTTTCAAATATTTCAGAGATAGTCCAATGAAGGCACCTCGTTCATGACTCGTAGCAACCTCAACTTTCTACCACTTTCCTCCTCTCCTTCCTATTAATCAGTGTCACTACCAAGAGCAATCTCTGCAGATCACCCTAATGCCTCTGATTCTCAAAGTCCCCAAGTATCTACTGAAGAGAAGACATTGTACCCATTTCCCTGCCCTTGTACCGCTAGGTGGCGCTTAGCCCTGAAGGCTACCTTTATGCCTAATGACATGCATGGCCTATGATCAGCTGTTCCAGGCACACACTCTAAGAAGCAGTAGCATCTTGTATTTTGAGAAGCAGAATTCTAAAAAATAAATCTAATAGTCAACAAATTAACTTATCCAAGGTAAACCTTTTTATTCTCTCTTTTTTGTGTTACATTCCAAGTCCATTTTTAGTTTTGTTTTTGAGACATGGTCTCATTAAATTGCCCAGGCTGGGTGCAGAGTTGTGATCCTCCTGGCTCAGCAGCACAGAATGCTAGAGTTACAGTCCTATGCCACTAGGCCTGGCTACTTACTGAATTTTTAAAAATTTAATACAGAGAAGAAAAAAACCCAGCCTTTTATAATTATCCATATATGTATCTCTCCCAGTGTTTTATTCTTCCACTGTACGAATTTTTATTTGGTATCATTCTCTTCAAGAATATACTTACTTTTCTCATAGTACTCTCAGATTTTATGTAAAAATGTCTTCCTTCCCATTTAAACAAAAATTCATGAATACAAAACAGTAAGTTGAGAGATGATGCTTTCTTCCAGCACTTTTTTATTTACTTTTTTATTTTTGTTTGTTTGTTTGTTTGTTTATTATGTGTTGTGATACTGGGGAATGACCCCCAAAGCCTTTGCACTGAACTACATCCCCAGCCACCTTTTATTTTTGATTTTCATACAGGGTCTCGCTAAGTCTCTAAGTTGCCCAGGCTGGGCTCAAACTTGCCTGAGCCTCACAAAATACCAGGATTACAAGCCTGGGATCTTTCAGTACTTTAATGATGGCATCCCATTGTCTTCTAGCTAATGTGATATGTGAGGAGAAGCAAGCCATCATTCTTACATTCCAGCAAAGTGATAATGCGTGCTTGCGGGTACACACACATGCAGAGAGGATGCTTTCAAGAGTTCTTTATTAGGTCAATAATTATAAAAGTGTCTATGCCTTTATGATGCTTATAAGCTAATTGTCAACCGGCCTCATTTTCATAGGTTCTGATGGGAAATAATAGCAGATAATTAACCACAGCAATGAAAGAGTAATATAGTTGCATAAGTCTCCCTGACTTCCGCAAAGGGGTATGTTAGATTTTAGCCCCTTAAAGGCTGGTCTGCTGCAGGTTTAGTACCAAGCTGGGGTGCTATTGTCAGGTAGTAGAACATTTAAGAGGTGGGGCCCAGCGGAGAGAAGTCACTGGGGGCATGCCCATGAAGGAGATATGGGGACCCTAGTTCCTTCCCGTGTCTCTTTTTTTCCTTCCCAGGCACCAGGAAGGCAGCAGCACCCTCTAGCCTGTGCTCCCCGCCATGCCACAGGCCCAAACGCAATAAAGTCAAGCGACCGTAGACATGCACTAAAATTAATCTTTCCTTTTCTAGGTTGCTTTTCCCAGGAGCTCTGTCACAGAGCGGGAAGGCTGACACTGAGGCAGGGGGTGATGAGGCCCTGTGCGCCTGGAACGTACAATGAAGCACCTTCTAAGGCAGGAGCTGCAGCAGGAACCCCTGGTCTTGTTTAGTGGTCGTTAGAAAAACCTGCCCAGCCTTTACCCTAGAAGGCAAAGATCGTGGTGACTTCACACTCCAGGTACTAAAGACAGAGGTACCATGTCACAGGAGCACCTTTCTTCTTGTTCCAGTCGGCACTTACTAAAAACGGTGATACTCTTTCTGCTAAAGTCGCTGACTTCTTTACTCCCTATGTCCTTTCCCTACAGTAGGCTCGTTATCATATTTATCATAGCTCTGTTTTTCATTCCTTATCCCGTAATTACTCCGGGTCTGCTGCCATCGGCAATTGTAGAAAATGGCCCCCCTCTTTGACGATGATCGGTATTCTTTTGTCTACCAATTTTGTGTTCTATGATGAACACAGGGAAGCGGCCACTGTAGATGCTCTGAGCTGTTATTTTCCTCTGAAGAGTGCCTAATTGTGTTCTAAAAGGAAATTAAATCACTGGAAGCTCACCTGGGCCTCATGCTTTGTTTGGGTGGATTCCTTTCAGTTTTGTCCCTGAGTCTAGGGTACAGCCCTTAAACCTGAGAGGTGATCTTTCCTCCTTAAGTGAGCCCCTCTAAAATGACAGGACTTGAACTCAGTTCCTTAGCCGGCAAGTAGTGGTTGCTATCTCTGTTCAGTGTTGTTTTCAGAGTGGGGAGGTGCTACTTGGATTCTTGCCCTGCGCATGTTTGTACAGGAGTCGCAGAGGATTTCAAAGAAGTTTGAAGGCGCATGTTGGCCTTCTCCTCCTTGTGGGGCCTCCTGTCCAGGAGTTTCCCTCGCCTGTGTGTTTAGATCACACCAGTGCTTACCTGCCCTGCTCTGTGCGGCTTCTGGCACATTTGTTTCATTCTCCTATCCCACAATGCCTAGCTAGCGACTGGCCTACTAACAGTAGGTGCACCATGCATATTCACAGAGTGAATGAAGAAACGAAAGCTGGGCTGGTGGCATAACCTATTGGGGGGCTGAGGCAGGGGGTCACAAGTTCAAGTCCACCCTGAACTTAGGAACTTAGGATGACTTAGGAACTTAGAAAAATTCTGCCTCAAAATAACAAAAAAATAAAAGGACTAAGAACATAACTGAGTGTGAAGGCCCTGGGCTCAGTCTCCAGTACTGCAAAACCACACCAAACCAAAGCAAAGCAAACAGCAGAGGCTGCAGGAACAGCACAGTCGTTAAAGCGCTTGCCTAGCAATTTCAAGCCCAGCACCACATAAAACAGGGCATGGAGGCACATGCCTGTAATCCCAACACTCGGGAGGCTGAGGCAGGCTGATTGCCAACCGTCCAAAGCCAGCCGGAGCTACATAGTGAGCTCAGGATCAGCCTCTTGGGCTACACAGCAAAACCTTGTCTCAGAAAACAAACAAAAACTCAGACGCATTGTTACGAGGGGAAATCGGGTAAGAGGGATGGAGGCTTTATGCCCTTAGCACACAGCACTCCATAAATACTAGCAGTCGACGAGGCCATCGTCGCTCATAGAATACCAGGTAGAATACCAAGGCAGCGCTTTCTAGGCCGCACGCACCGTGCGGGGAGATGGGCGTTTCTAAATTGCCACTTTCTAGGGGAGCTAACCTAGTGGTGGGTGTACAGGAAGCACGGAATCATTCCCCTCAAATTTTCACAGAGGGTGCCTTACATGGTTACAGAAAGAGAAGCGGAAATAGTGCCATCAAGTGGGGTTACTGAAAAACAAGCGCTTCTTGGCAATGCCAGCCTTTTCTATGGGAAAATATGTTCGAGTCACAACAATCTGCCTGTGTGCCAGCAATCCCCAAAATAGTGAGCAAAAGTTCACTGTAAGTCAACTTTAACACAGCTGAAATTCTGGACTCGAATCACGCTTTTTTATCCCGGTGCCCTGCAAGTGATGGATTTTCAGGGACCCCCTCGATTGCTGCCCTGTTTAAGGGGTGCACCTGTGTGGCTCTGGCCGCGGAACAGATCCCATAGGGCCGAGAGTCCCGGGAGTCCAGGAGCGCGCGTGCAGGGGGCGCAGGAGGAGCCGCTGCCCCGCGGCCCAGCCTGACTCCCAGCCTTTGCGCGGCGGTCGGACCAGTCGGACCGCTTCCCACCCCCGCCCCTGCCGCCCTCCCGCCACGCCACGCCCCCTCCCGCCACGCCACGCCACGCCCCCTCCCGGAAACCCAGTTCCTCAGGCGCGCGCCCCAGCTGAACCGGGCGGCCCGCGCAGCCACGTCCCCGCAGCGCGCGCTGCCCGGCCGGCGCCTGGGCGCGGAGCCATGGGGCGTCCGGGCCGGCGGGAGGCCGGAGCAGGAGCGCGGCGGGAAATGGGTAAGGGCGCGTCGGAGGGGAAGGGCCGGGGCTGGCCGCCCGACGGTGACTGTGCCGAGCGCGCGCGCCCGGCTGGGAAAGCGCCTGGGGAGCCGCTGTCAGGCCAAGACGCGGAAGACCAGGGGCCTGGAACTGGGAGAAGGCTGCAGGAGGGTTGGGAGCGAGCCCAGGACCCTAAGGAGCCAACCTCATTGGAGGGTGGCGACAGGGACAGCAAGGGACAACTTCACTGCGCCCCACGGGGAGTGCCAGCTGGGCGCTGTGGCTCCACCAGCTCCTGCATCCAGGACCGTGGATGTGGGCTCCCATCCCGCTGGACAACTGGGAGCCTTGGAAGCTCCCAGGATCGGAACCGGGTGACGTGGGGGCTTGACTTCTGGTCTCCCCGTTGGTCCCTGTCAGGCCAGGCGCGGCTTCGGGAGCCGGTTGGGGGATTGCATCTTTAGGACTCCACTGGGAGAGACAGACGCGAGCTCCCCTGGTGCACGCCCCTCTCCTGGGCCCTTCCAGGTGGGTCTGGCCAGAAGGCACCTGACGTTCCTGGGAAGGTATGGCTGCCCAGATGGTAACTCCCGTTTTCCACCTAGGATTGTATGCGCCTTGTCCTTTCCGTGGACATGGATGGAGCCGGGGATGTGAGCTCTCTCCTGGGATTTTCTAGGCCACAGATGGATTTTGCTGCCCTGCTCAGTGTGCCCTGGTCAGAGCCCTGTGACTGGCCTGCTTGTCTAGGTCAAGAGGCCAGCATTCCATGGAGATTTCCCAGTCCACCTGCCCTTGAACCGTATGAGCCAGGTCCCGCCCCCAGCCCAGCGCTGATTGAGTGCAGTTAGCACCTGACTGGATGTCTGTGAGCCCCTGCACATGGGAGACACAGCAAGGTCAAGCCCAGGCAGCATCGGGGCTGTGAGTCATTCCTCCTGACATGGCATTTCCTCTTTGTGGAGGCTATAAAGAAGAATCATTTCTTCATTCGTTTATTGACCAGATTTTACCTGGTGCCAACCACAATCAGGCATGTAGGCGCTGGAATACACCCTTCTCCCTCACATACGGGTTGTAGGCGAGAGAAGATAGAACGCAGATGAATCATATCACTTCAGAGAGTAAAACAAAATGAAAAAGCACAAAACAAGGTGGTGAGGGGCGTAACCATGAAACAAATCATAGAAATTTGCCCTTAGAAAGGGTAGCAGCCGTGTGCATGTTGGGACGGGGGGTAGGGGTGTGTGGTGTCAGGACTTGAACCCTGGGCCTCTTCACTACGCTCCCCAGCCCTTTATGAAATATTTTAGTTTTGAGAAAGAGGCCTGCTAAGTCGCTAGGTTGCCCACTCTGGGCTCCTGCCTCAGCCTCCCAGAGTGCTGGGATTATAGATGTGTGCCTCCATGCCTGGCACAAGTAGACATTCTAAGTTAGGTGGAGAGCTGGTCCTGTTTCAACCTTTAAAAATCCAGATAAAGTGTTCTACTTCTGTGAGTGGGAGCTGTTAGGACAACATGCACGTAAGGGACCGTGAGCAGCTGCAAGGGTCCCTGGGAGGCTTTCTTGTTGGGAGGCTCAAACGTAAGGCAGAAAGACATGCCGTGTTATCTGTCTTGTTCATTCATTTAGCAAACGCTTATTGGTAATCTGCATGTCGCAGGCCCTACTCCAGGTTTTAAAGTACAATACTGAACAAGCTTGTCCTTCCCCTCATGTCTTTATTGATTTTGGGGGGGGGGGGGAGAAATGAGCAATAAACAAAAACGTTCTGTTTTGTTTTGAGGCAGGGTCTCGGTCTGTAGCCCAGGCTGGTCCTGAACTCACTGCTGTAACCCAAGCTAGCCTTGAACTTAGGGCAGTCCTCCTGCCTCAGCCTCCTGAGTGCTAAGATTACAGGTGTGCGCCACCATGCCCAGCTTTATGTGGCGCTGGGAAATCAAACTCAGGGCCTTGTGCTTGCTAGGCAAGTGCTTTAACGGTTGTGTGATTCCTCCAGCCCCAACAAAAATGTTAAATGCTATAAAGAAAAACAGCACCTTCAGGGTCTGACGGTTACGGGGCTACTCGGTTCTCTGTAGCGATCATCACAGGCTATGTGGAGGAGCTGAAATTTGGTCAAAGACCTGATTGAAAATAGAACACAGCCATGTGACTGTCAGAAGGTTCCAGCCAGGGGGGCAGTGGTGCAGGAGAAGAGGGCAGGCCAGGGCTGCTCTGGGAAGGAGCAGGCGTCTTGCCTCTGTAAGGAGGCAGCGGTGGCTCAGCACGCTGACCAGAGGCAGCCAGGAAAGCACAGCAAGCAGATTTACATGCTCCCAGGAGGACTCCGAGTCAGGCCTGGTGGCCAGAAGTGGTCACTGGAGATGGAGAGGGTGTCTCTTGGCAAGAGTGATACTACTCACTTTTGTGACACCCCATATACATTCGTTAACACACCTCGTGCCCATAAAAAGAGAGCAAAGTAGGAGGCAGACCCCAAGGTTTTTAAATTAATAAAGACCCAGAAAACTGGAAATGGGAGAAAAACTGTTGTTTTCTAGGAAAACTCCTGGAATCTTGTTTTATCCTGAAGCTAGTAAGATGACCTCATTAGGAGACTCTTAAAAAGCCAGTAGATCGTATAACGACTGGCTGAGGATGTGGCTCAGCGGTAGCGTGTTCACCTAGCATGTCAGGGGCTTGGGTTTGATTCCAGCACTTAGCACAGAAAAAGTGTCATTTGTTGAGCATGCACTATGTGCCAGCTGTCTTTTGAACACTCAACATGTAGTAATAGCACAAATAATCCTCACAGAAAGTCGGTGGGGTATATTATATGCTACTATTATTCTGCTTCACAGATGAAATAACCGAGGCCCAGAGAGAAGAAGAAAGTGAGTCAGGTTTGCCCAGCAAGGAGTGAAGAATCAGAGTCTGCCAGCAGGCAGTGCAGTTTTCAAGCCAGTGGTTTTAACCACTGTGCTGTAGTCATGTCAGAGACCCAACCTCAGAGCCACCTGCTCGGAGATTCTTTCCATCTGCCACCCCAGCTTTTAAGGTGGGGCATAACATTTGTCCCTTAGTAAAGCAGTTGGGAGCTGTGACTTTTTCCTACAAGTGCTGGACCCAGGCTGGGTGAGGACACGGGCGCAGAGTGACCACCACAGGGTGCACTAGGCCGAGTGGTCAGGTCCACTCAGCTCTGTACAGTGTAAGGCTGGGCTTGGCCTTCCTGTGGGTGTTGCAGCCCCTCAGCTGTCCCCTTGCCCCTGTACCCCCTTAGATGTCAGCCCTGTTCCTGCCGCTCTCCTTTCTCAGCCCTGCCTCCCTGACATCATTGCAGATTAGCCAAGGGTGGAGAGGAGGGGGCTGGAGACGTTGATGTTTTTATGGCTACAGCAAAATGCCAGTGGTACAGGAATCAGGTCCAGGGCCTTCTGAATGAGCTATATCTGTGGGCCATTTTTTATTTTTGATTTTGAGACAAAGTCTCCCTAAGTTGCTAAGTTGCCCAGGCGGGGCTTTTACTTGGGATCTCTGGCCTCAGTTTCCTGCCATGTTGGGATTACAGCTTTATACTACGAGGTTTGGCTCAGACTGGGTAATTTATAACAAATAGATGTTTTATGTAGCTCAAGATTCTGGAGGCTGGGATGTCCTGGAGCCTAGTCCTGTGTCTGGCGATGGCTGTCTTGCTGCCCTGTAACATGGGAACAAGAGATCACATAAAAAGACCCAAAAAGCTACCGAGGGAGCTGCCTGGGTCCAGCCGCTTCTGTGGTACCCAGCGCTCCATTGATTGGTGTGTGGGTAATCCATCCGTGAGAGCGGAGCCCTCAGACCCACTCACCTCCCAAATGCCCCATCTTTTAAATACCGTTAGTATATGGCTTTGGGGATTAAGTTTCCCACTCATGACATTTCGGGGACACATTCAAGTCATAGCAATAACATCTCATTTGGTGCCCCCGATTTTTGCTTGAATGACTGGGGTGACATGGACGCTAGGCAGTTATATGCTCAGAATGGGGCTTGAGGAAGCAGGGTTACAGCTGTGCCCAGGGCTGAGGAGGGCTGCAGGTGGCCAGGAGAGGGGTGGGTTTTGGGGAAAGGTGGTTTGATCACAGTGGACAGCGCTTCATAGCGCACGGTGGTAACAGGAAGTGGTGAGAGAGGACAGCAGAGGCCTGGGGCACATTTCTTTCCTTTATAAAAGTTGTTTTTAAGTAGTACCTGCATGGGTTAAACATTCTTTAAAAACTTTTCAAAGGCAATACGTACATGTATCACAAATCTTTTTAAAACCAGGCCCAGTGGTGTAGGCCTGGAATCCTGGCACTCTGGGAGGCTGAGGCAGGAGACTCTCAAGTTTGAATCCAGCCTGGGCAACTTTAAGGCCTAGCAAGAAAAGGAAAGAAAAGAAAAAAAGAAAGAAAAAAGGGGGTGGTGGTGGTGGTGTATAGCTCATTGTGAAGACTGTCGCTCAATCCCCTGTCCAAAAAATAGATAAATGAATAAATATTTTTTATTCAGACAACCCTTATGATACACAGTGGAAAATCCTCCTCCTTTCCCTAGCTGCTGACACTCCTTGTTACTGAACCCATGTCTCTTTGCTTATCAGTTGATAAGGGTCCAATTAGGAAGATTTATTCAGTAAGCACAATATGGGGGAGACAGTGGACTAGCATCCAAAATCCCGTCCTTTATCTGTCAGAGGAAATGATTGACAGAACCGAGTGGCTAGCAGTCTATTGATTCGCATCGGTCTTCAAGAGGAGGAGAAAAGATTAGGAAAGTTTGGGGTAAATCAACCTTGTTTTTCTGCTTTACATGATTAACATGGACTGTGGGCTTGGAGAGACGCAGGAGAGGAGAGGAATGTAGCTTACGTTCAACATGAAAGTTGTGGGCTAAGGTTTTTTTGAACCATAAGTATGGCTCCATCCTCAGAGACAATTTCTTAAGAATGCATTTTGTTTGGTTGGTTTGGGTGTAATAGGGATTGAACCTAAGACCTTTGCGCTAGAGACAGGGTCTCACGAAGTTGCCCTTGAACTTGTGATTCTCCCTCCTCAGCCTCCCGGAGTGCTGATATTACAGGCCTGTGGCACCAGAATAGGCTTCTATTTTTTAGTAAGCTTATGTGTATATGTATTTTCCTTTTCTTCTTCTACAGATAGTAGAAATTAATCAATAACCTGGTAGTCATTCCTAATAATCAGTCTGCACGATGTATAGATGGACTTCATCCTTATTAAGTAAATGTGGACAGTCTTAATTGAATGGATATACCAAATGTTTCAAGCCTGACCACTGTGGGCTTACAGGTCGTTCTATGTCTGCTTGTCTGCTGTGATAGATATTAATGCGTTAAGCCTACAGCTATCTCGTTTGTCACTCGTGTGGCTGCTTCAGCAAGAGCAGCACATAAATGGGGTTCGAGAGTTCAGTGTTTTACCTTGTGGTCAATGCTGCTCGGCTACCTTCCAGACATGGCTTGACTCTGGATTAAACAGAGAGCTGATTTCTCCACAGCTCTACCAACTTGGTGTATTAACTTTTTGTTCTTGCCAGTTTGACAGATTAAAAAAAAAATCATGATGCTGTAGTTTTAATAGATAAGCTTTCTAGTGGGTAGTGTTGAGTCTTACATATGTTTTAAGCTATTTTTCTTTTTTTGCACTCATTGTATCCTGGGTGTGTTTTTTTTCAACTTTCTATTACTGTAACAGAATTTTTGAGATGGTCAGTTTATAAAGAAGAAAGGTTTGTTGCAGCTCATAGTTTTGGAGGTTTCAGTCCATTGGCTCTGTTGTTTTGGGCCTGTAGCAAGGTAGACATCATGGTGGGGGTATGTGGTGGCACAAAGCTTCTTACCTCATGGTGAGGAAGTGAAAGAGAAGGGAGTGGGGGATGGGACTGAGGTCTCATCATCCCCTTTCAATAAATATCTCCAGTTACCTAAGACATTTTAAGAAGTCTTACCTCTCAAAGTCTGTTCCACCTTCCAACTACTGCATGGGCTGGGGACTGAGCCTTTAATATAAGCTTGCAGAATATTCCAGACCCGAACTATGAACTTGGTCTACGTTTTAAATTGAATTTTGGGCTTCTTACCAATTATTGAATTATAAGTGGCCTTATTTCCTCTTGTATCAGTAGTCACAGTGACTGCTCCTTGGGTCTGCTGCCCCGCTGTCCATGCCACTGCAATATATTTAGAACAGGTTTATTCTTAGAGCTGCACATATTTCAGAAAAATATATGATGTTGATTTAACACACACAATGCATGTATTTTAAACTTACATAAATTTCATGATGCTGTAAGTCATGACTTCTTTTCTTCTTAAAGCAAGTGCTATTGTTTTAAAAAGATCTATTTAACTACTAGGTATACATTGGCTTGTGGCTTCTGATTGTGACACTGTGGCGTTTCAGAAGTATTGTGATAGTTGAATCTTACTAGATTGGTCTTGGTAGGTGGTATGGAGAAGTGGCTTTGGTGGAGTCTCCAAGGGTGGAAAGGATTGGCTGATTGGAAAAGAAAATGGAGAAGAAAGCCAAGAGGACAACTTTAGGTCACATTCCAGAGTACTTAGGGAGGCACCTGTAACTGCTTGGGCCACAGCTCACAGTGGGGTTCGTGGTCGCAGGAGAGGAGGTAGGAGAGGTCCCAGATGCTAGTGTTGTACTTTCCCTTAAGCACCAGAGGAGAAACAGTGGGTAGGGAGGGTTTCCAGGGCAAGAGTGATCTCTCAGAGATAGAGAATTTGAGTGGACTGAGGATGTGAACTCTGAGAGGCATGAAGTTCCCGCTGTTACTTAGCTTAGAGAGGAGAGGGCTATCTGTGGGACGGGCAGCAGAGACTGTAGGGAGGTAGAACTAGTAGGACTGGGCCCTACAGGCATGAGGAGTGAAGGGTCTAGGCTGGTGACATTCGGCGTGCTGGCAGATCTGAGGCTGATGCTGGACCATGCTGCCTTTTGGCCCAGAGATGTAGCAGTGACAGCAGGCCAAACTGCAAGCACACACACGTCTGCTCAGGCCAAACTTCTTTGGGGGAAGTGAGGAAACTTCTTTTGAAGGAGGCCAGCATTGGCCGAGAGGCAGACAGACCACAGTACTTTGGGAAGAAAGAGAGCAGCCGGCTTTGATGGTTTTGTTGGAGTGGGCTTAAAGCCTGGTAATGGCCTCGGGCCAGGGATGTGATTCCACAGGATGTTCCTCTTGTAGCACACTTGGACTACCACGTGGTCAAGATCAACTTGCCCTAGGGCTGCTGAGCGTTTGTGTAGGTGGCGCCATCATCTTGCGCAAAACATCCTGGCCTTCTGAGTCTCGGCCCTACAGTCGGGTAAAGGACACCAAGTACTTGGGGGTTTTTTGTGGCTTCTGAAGAAGTTCAAGGATGCGGACAGAAAAGAAAGGAAAGAAATAGCGCCATCAGGCAACAGGCCAAGTAACCGTGTATTACTGTCTTGAGTTAAACATTCTTAATTGGACAACGTATCTGTGTGCCGAGCTGAGTAGAATTTGTCCCAGAGGTTAAGATAGCAAAGGGGACGGGCCCAAATGAATACAGAGATGTCAAACTTGTTTTTCTGTTTTAGTCACCTGTCAGATTTTTATAGGCACAGTGAAGGACTAGTGGTTTTAGTAAAAGCAGCCTTCAAGTCCCCAGGAAGAAAGCAGCCCGACCCGAGACAACACTGGTCATAACCCACTTGTCAGAGTTGCTGTCCACAGCAAAGCTAACGGGATGTTGATAATCTATTTCTCAGCTGTTGGACCTCCAAAATTAGGGAATTTTAGGTTGACTAACAGCAAGTAAAGCTAGAAGGCTGATTTAGGCTTCTACTTGCTAACAATTTCTTATTCCATGCAAGCAGTCTGCTTCTGTGGCTTTAGTAGGCTGTCACGACAGGGCTGTCGAAACATGCCATGCCGCAAAGGGTGATAGTTTACTGTGCGCAGGGGCTTATTTTGTTGTCCCAGCCTCTGTCCTACCTTGCTAGTCCCTAACTGTCTCAAGGCCCCTTGCTAGACAGGAATGGGCAGGGCTGGCTGCGAAAGGCTGAAGGCCTACTAAAAAGTTCCCCCTTGGCAGTTAGCACTCTCGACTGAAGAGGGGTTTAAGTGAGTCTTGGGAGTGGCATCACCTTGGCTGAGCGGGGAAGTCTAGAGAGGCCCAGCCAGGGCTGAGTCCAGGGCAGGGGAAAAGGGGAAAGTGGACGCACAGCCTGAGCCAGCTGAAGACACACCAGTATATCTTTGAACTCTGCCTTTCCTGGCTACCAAGCTCAGGACAGCATCCTCTCAGCATGGACTCTGCAGCTCTGGAAGGTGGGGAGGGGGTCCGTGTTACAAGGCCCTGGGAGGAGTCCTGCCTGCAGGGGGCTGTGGTTAGATGCACTCCTGGAGCATGCGCAGACTCCTGAGGCAGGGAGGAGGAAAACGGCCTTAGGAAGTATGAGTGTGCAGACATGAACTCGGAGGCCTGGGTGCTGTTTGCTGAGAGTTAGCCCTGATAGAACCTGGATCTGCCCTTGCAAGGTACAGAGGACTCTGGGAAGCTCTGACTTTGTCACTGTGGATAAGGTTAAGGGTGGGCATTGCCAGGGAAATACGTGACCTTTTGGGTGGCCCAGGAAATGCCTTTCTCTGAGTTATATCTTTCTCATTCAAGTTGTCAAAACTTACCTGATCTGTTCCGGGTCATGTGTTGCTTTCCTGCTTGCTGATCATAGAACGTCGATTTCTATTCAGGGGTTAACGGCTCATCGGGGCTAATGAGCTTTATAGAGAAGACTTTCCATTCCTTCCCTGGAGGAGTCAGTGCTGGGGTACACAAAGGGGTCCTCTCGCTTAGGCTCCTCTCTCATGACTTTTGACTTGTCTTATCAATAGTATTATTTATCTAATATCTTCCTTTGAATTCATGCACCTTTAAAAAAGACAACAGAACGTGAGCGTGATCTCCTTTATCGTGTTCCCACGCAATAACAACTGTCAGTAGGAGTGGTTAAGTTTTCAACACGACTGCAGTAAGCGATGCATTGCCATTAATCGCAATCACAACGCTCCCTTTTGCTGTGAACACACTTACCTGCCACATTCTGAAGCAGTTCTGCAAGTTCTCTTTTGTGTATTTATGAATTGAGATTTTTAAAAAATGTAGTAAAGGTTCGTGTCGAGGGCCATCCAACAAAAAAGCAGGCTTGGACAAACACTGCCACATGTCCTCTTCCTCTTTCTTATTCACCAGATCTGGCACCATGTGACTTCCGCCTCTTCTTCAAAGTCAGAAATGACCTTGAACAGTAAGTGTTTTGAAACAACTCAAGACATCAAGGCAGCCAGGACAGCACAACTAAAGTCATGAAAAGAGTTCTTCTGGAACTGTTTTATAAAGTAGCAAGAAGGACAGGACAAGTGTATTGGAAGTAAAAGGAAAGTATTTTGGGAGGATTCATGGCAAGGTCTTTTTTTATTGTAATAAATTTTTAAAATTCACTATTTTTTAAAAATCTTACCTCATATAGAATTCCAGGTTTCTTGTAGCTGGTATATTTTTTCTAATGTATACCCAGAACAATACCCAACCCTTAAAGATGTTCATTCTGTGGGTTACATGCCCGTCTAGAGAAACACAACCTTAGATTTGTGGATTCAGGGAAGAGGTCATCCTTTGGCAGGTGCTTCCTCCAAAAATCTTTCTTCTATCCACTTTCTATGAACAAAGGCAGAGGGGGGGAAAAAGCCTTGTCTGGTTAGAACAAATAGGTTTCTGTAGGAAAGACAGATGGGTTTTGGGGGAGCAAATGAGAGAGAAGTTAGGGATAGTGCTTATTTATACAGACATGAATGGTCTTCCTAGCATCTCAGGACCTGGAGGAAGGATTAGGGTGGGATTTATTTCTTTCTTCCCATGTGGGAGCTCATGCTCCCTCAAGAATGAGTTTATGGCCTCTACTTCCCAGAAGTTGCTGCCATTTGTAGAAATTTCCAAGGTTTTTTTTTCCTGCATCTTTTGAATCTCAAATGTTCTTACCATAAAGTAATTTTTATACCAATAATTTCATTCCCAGTGGGTTCCCCTGCCTGCATTGGGCAGCCATAGGAGAGGTGAAGGCAGTTAAGGGAAAGAAATGATAAACATTGGCCGGGCGTGGTAGTGCTTCCTTGTAATTCTAGCACTCTGGGAGGCTGAGGCAGAAGGATCACGAGTCTAATCCCAGCCTGGGATATTTAATAACTGGGGGGGGGGGGGGGGGGATTGTGGGGGAGGAGTCTGTCTCAAAATAAAATATAAAATGGTCTAGGGACGTAGCTCAATATGAAGACTGTAGGTTCAGTCTCCAGTACTGCACAAACAGAACAATAAATGTGGCTGGGCATGGTGACATAGGCCTGTACTCCCAGCACTCTGGAGGCCGAGGCAGGAAGATCACAAGTATGAGCTCAGTTTGGGCAAGTTAGCCAGACTCTGTCTCAAAAATAAACATTGAAAGAGTTAGAGCTGTGGGCATCACTCAGTGGTTAAAGCACTTGCCTAGCATGTTCAAGGCCCTGGGTTCAGTTCCCCAGCACCAGCATCAAAATTAGCTGGGCATGGTGGTGCATGCTGTAATCCCAGCACTTGGGAGGCTGATGCAAGAGGACTGATAGAGTTCGGTGTGAGAGCCCTGGGCCCAGTACGTAGTACCACAAAACAAAGCAAAACAAAACAAAACAGCACCCTACTGAGATCATACTGAATTTATGAAACAATTTTCTTAAACTGTTTCTTTCTACTTCCTTACTTTTAAAAAACAAGGCCCCTGAACGTGGTCTAAATTTACCACGTTGCTAAGTAGCGACACTTTCTTCTGTTTATTGATCCTTTATTGTGAACACCGTGAGCATTTTTTGCTGATGTAAGTAACGGTGTCACAGACGATTTGGCAGATGTTTTGTGCGTGTCTTCTTAGAGCTCAGGCACTGCACTGGGTCGTGGGAGGTAACTGTGGACCCCTACTCATGGTTCCTGGGAGAGGTGTGGACCCAGCACAGTGGATACAGGGAAAGGGCTTGTGTGAAAACTCCAGCTTGGGGATATAGCCCCCAGTCTGAGGTTGCAGGGAGAAAGTCTAGAGCAAACTATCACGCTGGGGAAAGCAGTGCCCTTGCCCTGTGTCCTGGGCACTCTGCTCTGGCAACCATCTCCAGACGCAGAAGCCTTTCATTTACTGTCCATAGGCAGGACGGGAACATTCTCCTAAGGATACTGTGCCCACCACAGGATTGGGCAACCGCATGCAGCAATAGACACTTTTGTAATCACTTCCTGCCCTTCCCCAGGAAGCGGAGTGCTGCATCGATGCCCACATCCGTCTTGTAGCGGGTTGCTGGGGATGTTACCCATGGGTTGCTTGCTTTCGTCTCTGGCATACCTCTAAGAGATTTCTCCCTCCCTTCTAAGACACAGGCCTTCAGAGGGGGGATGCCTTTGGCCCGGCCGTGTGCTCAGTCCTTGGAAGGCCTCACTAGCCCAGTCCTAGATCAACTCTCTGCGCTGATTCCTGGGATCCCACCTACCGTGTCAGGCTGGCCAGTGGGATGAGTAACATCTAATCTGACAGAGGGGTATGTAGGGAGACAGGGCATCCTCCTGTCTGTCCTCCTGGCTTAGGCTTGTAGGGTGGGAGTATTGGTAGGAAATAGAGCCTTTTTGACTGCCCAATTCTCAGCTTCTCTAATGCAGACAGCGTTTATTAAACACAGTCTGGGCATGAAAATGTGCTGGCAGGCCTCCAACCTCACCTGTCATCCTGTCTGGTCCATGGTGACACCAGAAATTCTGTCAGCTCTAGGATTGTAATAAGCTTTGAGTTGGAAGAAATAGCCTGAGGCCAACAACAGGGTAGTGCTGTTGGCTTGGAAAGGGCAGCTCTAGGACTCAGTTTTCACATCTGTGACAAGGGACAGCAGTAGATGTATTTGCTGGGGTCTCCAATACTAGTTTCAAATCCCAGCTTTACCATTTACTTCCTGTGTGAGCCTACGTGACTGATGTGGCCCTCAGACTCATCTGTTCTGTAGCTTGGGGACAGTGATATTCCTTCCCTTCCAGTAATATTCCTGGGGCCTGGAAAGCAAGTGTGCAGAGGACCTGGTGACCATCAGCACACAGGTCCGAGGGAAAGGACATTACAAATGAGATGCCCAAACATTCTTTTGCCTACTCCCTCCTCTTTCCACTCTGTTTCCAGGGAGAGCAGGCATGTGCCGAACCCCAGGGCTCCTCTCCTAGAAGGTAGCCCACTCTGCCTCCTGTGCTTCCTACATGAAAAGCCACCTCACCATTGAACAGTTCAGCCACCTCCTCACTACCTGGGCTGAGCAGCTTCCTCTGTAGGCAAACAGGAAACAACTCACTGGGACCTCAGTGCGTCTTTGTGTGGTCAGATCAGGGCCTAGGGTGAGAGGACAGGGAGAAGACATAGCTGGCAGGCATCTAGGGGCAAGAGCCACAGCGTTCCTCAAGCAGATGTGCTCCTTGGCCCATCAAAAGGGTCGTCCACCCTTCCCCCCAGGGTTTGCTCAATGCTGTCTTGGGAAGGAGGAGAAACTTACCCAAGATGGAATCCATCTGAGGGCTCTGGGAGTCTCCGAGTTTCTTCTTGGGGTTTGGGATAAGCAAGAATCGTGTCCTCTTCCAACCTCGTTGTCTGTCACCCCTGAGTAGCCATATTCAACGACGGATCACTTTCATTTTCATCTTCCTCAACTTTCCAGTGGCTTTCAACAAGGCCAACCACTCCTCCTCCTGAAGCAACCACCTCTCTCGCCTTGGGTCACAACGCCCTGCTGTTGCTCTCACCCTCTGACAGTCCCTCCTCAGCATCCTTTCCACTTCTCTCCTCCTATCCTGGGGCCCGCACCACCCCAGGCTCTGGCCGCCTCTCCGATGGTCATGTGCTTGAAGCTCCCAGGGCCATTTTATTTTTCACTTGCCCATTTAAAGATCTCACAGATAGCTCTAACCCAATAATTTTACCGAAACCTGAGCTTTGATCCTCTCCTCTAAGTTTTGCCTCCCTACTTCATTCCTTTTTCAGTAGGTGCCATCATGACTACCCGTCCAGTTGCTCAAGCCTGAAATCTGGAGGTCGCCCTTGACCGCTCATCTTTATTCTTCCCACCTGATTACGCAGCAAGTCTTCGAGGTAGTCCCTAGTATAAATCCCAGGCTGCAGGCCTGCCCGTTCCTGCCTTAGGGACCTCCCTCACCTGGACTTCCACAGGCCTGGCTGGTCTCCTTGCTCTCGCTTAAACCTTGTTCTTTACACAATAGAAAGATGATCTGAAGAGTAAATACGTAAAGACTCCCTGAGCTGCCCTTCACTCAGCATGAAAATCAGTTTGGCTTCTGGCATGGACACGCCCGCGATGTGGCTGGCTGAGCCTCTCCTGGTCCTGACTGTTATCTTCTGACCATCGTCTCCCACCCTCTGGTCTGATGTTGGTTTCCTGAACTTGTGGAGGCCTTTCCCCTCCACAAGGCAAAGGACTGGGTCTGCAACTTCCTCAGCCTGAAACTCCCCTCCCTCGCTGGTCCCACTCCACTGGCTCTTCTAGAGGCTCCCCTGAGCCCCGCGGCAGTGAGCTTACCCACGGCTGTCTTTCACTTCCCTCCTTCCTACCCAGCTTCATCACAGTGCTTTAACAGGAGTGGACAATTCTCACGCTGGTTTATTTTCTCTCTGTCCGATTTGCCTACTTGACTGTTTTCTCTGATACCCATCTGGAACTTCCCTGAATGTTGGGAAAAGGGGTTTTGTTGCTGATGGGTCAGCAGCATCTAGCTGAGGGACAGTACGAAGCAGATGCTAGCCCAGGCAGTGGTCACAGTACCGAGAGGCCCGGGGGTCTGAGAAGACCGTCTGTGTGTAAGTCTTGGTGACAGTGGATTTCCGTTGTGTGCAGTTGGGTGGAGAGCTGTAAAGTCCCAAATGTAGGAGGAATTGCAGCTTGCAGGAGAGAATGAACCAGGTTCTGTTGCACTGAGTTTGAGGGGTTGGCAGGAGAAGCCTGCCTCTAACTTGCCAGCCCTGGGTAGCGAGTAGTAGTGGCTCCCATCTGATAGGTCCAATAAGGGAACATTTGAAATAAAGCTGGCAAAATGTCATATACAGTGTGCCCTATTCTTCTACCTTAATTTTCCAATGTCTCACCTTTAAAGTGGCCTAGGGGTTGATTTGAATTGGGATTCTCAGCCTCCTGCAAACCTACTAGGCCCTTGCCTCAGCTTCACTTCCCTTCCTCTTCCTCACCCTGTCTCCTGACGGTGGTGACCCACTCACAACTCTCACTCCTGTCCTACTCCCGCCCACCCCTGCTGCCAGCACCCTTGCCCCCCTCTTCCAGGCTAGAGCAGGGGCCTACGCTTTCCTGGGCACAACAAGGCTCAGGAAAGGAGGAAGAGGAAGAGAAGGCTATGTGGGCCCAGAAGCAGAGTTCAGGGTGCCCTGAGTGTGGTGGAGAATAGGACACTCAAGTTCCAGGGAGCGTGTCTGTGAGACTTCCTCGTGCAGGGCGAGGGATGCAGCTGGAGGATGGCCAGAGCCAGGGTGTCTCACCTTGCCCTCGTGGTCTGGTCGTCTGCTCTGAAGGTTCCACTGCCAAAGAAACATCGGTATAGGAGACTTCTGGGCAGCTAGGCGCGTTCTGAGGTTACAGGGTGGAATGAAGTGGTGGGCTTTGAGCCCTCAGCAGAAAAGTTGGTGGTAGACGGAGACCAGGAGTAGTGGAGTGTGCAGAGGGAGGAGAATGCTACATTGGCTGTGGCTCCCCCTGGCCCCAGTTTTGCATGCGTGGACCTATACCTGTGGAGAGGGGACAGCTATGTAGACATGAGCCCAGAGGCTCTGGGCTTGAACCCTCCCTGGCTCTCTGAATTCCCTGTATTGCGGGCCTGGCCAGTGGCCTAACATCTCTGAGCCTGTCCCCAGATCTGTCTCAGGTATAGTAATGCTTCACTGACTTGAGGCTAGAACTTGTGGAGAAGCTTTTGGGCGGACACTTTGTAACTACAAGGCAACTTTATCAGGTGTCAGTTGCTGATAGGAAACGGGACCATACAAAAGTTTAAATAGCATATGTTTGGATAAACTAAAGAGAAACATCTTTATAAACTAGGGGAAGGAATGCTGACTGATTTGGAACCCTCCTGTCTGCTACCAGGTATCCTGAAAGTGACAGGGCTGGGGCAGAGTCAGAACCCAGGGCGGAACCACACAGGGAGGAATGCGCAGGGACCTCTTCCCAGTCCAGCACCTTCCCCATGTTCCCTCCCAGGCCCCTCCATGGTGGGTTCCTTGTGGGCCTGTGTGGCAGGGCAGGGGCCTCCAGGGAGTGGGCCGTGGGGAAGGGGACAGGAGGTGCCAGAGCTGGGAGTGGAGGCTCTTGTGGGCAGGAAGTGAGCAGCCCTGAGCACTGAGGAGGCCTGGGGAGCAGAAGGGTATGTGTCACCGCCGTGAGGGGAGCGGAAGTCGGAAGCACCAGCTGCCACATTCACGGAGGCCTACGGACTAGACTGTGAAGCAGGAAATGCCCCTGGGGTTGGGGGACCCAAGACAACCACCCGCTTCTAGGCACTTTGGAGGTGAGCCTACCTGGGTGGGGCTGGGGGAGCAGGGACTGTGGAGAGCTCTGTGCAGGCCTTGTGGCAGGGCTGGGAACAGGTGGGCGGGAAGGAGGCAGAGGCTTTGGGCTGGGCCGTGTGTACCTGCTGCATGTGCCCCGGCATGAGCTGTCCTCCCTGGCCCCCAGTACCCCTTTTCCTCTGTCCATCTCCTTCGTCCCCAGCCTGCCTCTCGGCACCGAGCCATTCTCATGCCCTCCGCGTTCCCTTTCTGCCATACTGCTCTTGCAAGTCTGAAGTAGTGACAGGTTACGGGCCAAGGAAGTCGTTCTGAAGTCCCAGTGACTGCTGTGGCCAAGGCCCAAAGACACCCTGGAGTCTGGTGGGTTGAGTCCCAGCAAGCCTAAGGCTGGGCAGCTCTGGTGGGTCCCTGCCGTGTTGCAGACTCAGACTAGGCCATTAGGGGACTCCCAGCCTCGCCTTCTATGTGGGGGATCCACAGGAAAGGCTTTTTTTGGGCTAGCGGTAGGGAAGCCTTGCTGCCTGTTTAACTCTGGCTTAGACCTGTTGTCTTGATGTACAAGAGGAACCACGTCATTCTCGAATGTGTCCCTGCTTGAGACATTGCAAGGACCACTCATTATAGTTGTTTCCCCGATAAAAAGACTCTCTTGAGGGGAAAAAAGGCCCCCAACCAGCGCCTCTGATTCTAGGGTCTGTAATCACATTGAGAATCACTCCTCTGCTGAAAGGCTGGGAAGGATGACCTGTCATGGACTGGTAATACATTCCTCTGTGAACCCTAGACCTTAGCCAGGCCTGCCCACAGCCCCCTGGAACTGTAGACCATCAGTGCCCCTTCCTGCTATGGCTGAGGAACCACCCAGCACAAGCATGGGAGCTCAGCTGCTGGGTTCTCTGCAGCGGAGAAAGAGAGAGATTCAAAGTAGGGGTGAGGGAGGCCCAGCCAAGTCTCAGCTTCCTGTGGTCCTCTACTTTCTGAGACCTCAGCTGTGCTGAGGGTCTTTGGAACATGTACTCCCTGCCTTCCATCCTCCTCCCCTACCTGCCTGCTCCTTCCTGAGCCACAGCCCGCTCCACCACAGTAGATCCCTGCCACCCCTGCCCCAGCCCCCATAAACCACCTCTCTGCATATTTGCATGAAGGCTCTTTCTGTGGCAGGATGTGGGGCCTCTCCTGGCCATTCTCTCACAGAAGAGCTTGGGCCCAGGTTCAGGCTGGGGCGGCTGTCTTGCAATTCCCAACCAGGGGTGCTCTCCTCCCCCCAGAGGATACGGGCTGTGTAAGGACAGGACAGATCACCAAAACCCCGGGACAGGCAGGAGCCTTTATACGTTTTCTATAGGAAGGAAAATATTTCCAGGCTAGAGAGGAGGAACAATTGTTCCTGAATCTGAAAGCTCAAAGGAGGAGAGAGTTAGATGAAGCTGCTGCACATGGAGGGTACGGGGCTGGCTCCTCCCCGGGGCTGAAGGCTGGGGGAACCCTACGGGGAGCTCCACGAGGGTTTGTTTTGCGTCTCTGAGTGGATGGCAAAGAAGCAGAGTTAAGGCATGAGCTGGGCCTGTTTACCAACGCTCAGACCCATTCTCATTTTGTAGCAAACTTGCAGAGTAGCTTTACTCCCTCTCTGTTCCTTACTGTGCAGGTAAGGGACCAGGTGTGACGCCTTCCTCCCAGCCCCATGGCTGGTCACTTGTAGAGTCAGGCTGTGCCTCTGAGCTGTGTGCTTCCGCATCTACATTCTCCTCCCACCCTGGAGTGGGTGGGGCATGTGGTCAGGGCGGGGCACCCTGGGCTGTCTCCTTTCCTACTTGGGGCAGTTTGTGCCCCAGCCTCTGTGCTGCTTGGCCTCCTGGCAGGATTGAGGATTGAGGATTGAGGCTTTCGTACTGAGCTACATCTCCAGCCCGTTTTTATTTTTGATTTTGAGAGAGAGTCTTGCTAAGTTGCTACATTGCCCAGGCTGGGCTCCCATGTGTGATCCTCCTGCTTCAGCCTCCAAGAGTGCTGGGATTACAGGCCTGTCTACAAGGCCTGGCTGACCTTCTGGCTCTTTAGAGGTACCACAAGGCTGTATCCCCAAGTCCACCGTTAGAAAGTAAAATCTAAATATCCACTGGGCCCTTTCCTGACCTCTGAGATCAAAATGTAACTGCTTTGAAGTGCTAGAATATGGGAGGGGTAACTGAGTAAGAGGAACTCTTGTTTTTCTGGTACCCCTCTCCCATCCCCACCCTGCATTGCTTTCTGTGACCTTAACCTCCAACCCCCTGGGTGCATAATGTTAGTCTTGCAATATTTTCCATAAGAAACTCTCCCCATCCCACTGTGAAAATTCCCTGAAATCTTGTCAGCTTAGCTCTTAGTGGGGGCAAAGGAGGGGATTCCACAGTGGAGCAGCACCTCCCTGTTTTCCCCATGGAGCCCCCTAGCTGCTCCCTAGAGCACCAAATCATTTTCCTGGACTTGCAGACCCCTTCCGCGTCTCGCAAAATGTATCCCTGAGCTTCCTAAGCATCACGATGGTCAGGAAAATGAAGAACCAGTTGATTCTAGAGTGGCAGACCCAGCCTTTTTGACACCGGGGACCAGTTTCACGGAAGACAGTCTTCCTACAGATAGCAGAATGGGATACGGGAAGGTGACACCAGCATCACTGCCTCCGCTCTGCCTTAGATCATCAGGCACTGGATGCTCATAAGGAGCTCACGACCTAGATCACACACATACGCAGTTCACAGCAGCGCTCCCAGTCCTATGCCAGTCAGATACCTCCTTGGACATTGACTTGATAGGAGGCAGAGCTCAGGTGATTATGTGAGTGACGGAGAGTGGTTGTATACTACAGGTTCAACAGCGGACCCGCTACTCATCTCCTGCTGTTATGGCCCTGTTCCTAATGGAATCCCTTGGCCTGGAGACCCTGTTTCAAGGATAACAGAGCTCACCTTTTAAAGGCACGTAGTAGCACACATATTTATTCTCAGTACTGAGGACTGAACTCAGAGCCTTCTCATGAAGCTATGACCCCAGCCTTTGTGGGGTTTTTTTGTTTTGTTTTTTTGTTTTGTTTTGTTTTTGTTTTTGAGACTGGGCCTCCCTAAATTGCCCACGTTGGGCTTGAACGTGGCAATTTTCCTTTCTCAGCCTGGGTAAAGTTCTGGGGTTATAGGCATGCACCACCACCCCCTGACTTAATAGCAGATTCTTTCACTGCTGAGTCCCTTTCTCCTACCTTTGTTCTGTACCTGAGGCAGGAGATTTTTCCTCTCACCCCAAGAGTTATTACTTTTAGTAGTCTGTATTTATGATATACAGTAGTCACATTAAACTTGAGGAATTTGTGCACAGCCTTGTGGCATTCACTCCCCTTTCACTTCTCCTCCTGCTTTCCGACCTTCTCACCCCTTTCCGCACCCCCTGACCCTTTCCACAAATCCATCTCCCTGCTTCCTATCACTTCCGTTGTTTGGCCCTATTATTTATACTTTGGGCTTCTCATGTAAGAGAAACTATGTGATATTTAATCTCTGGGTCTGATGAAATTTGCTATGTATAAATGGTATCAAGGTGTATGCATTTTCCTACAAATGACTCAAATTTATCTTTCTTCGTAGCAGAGTAGTACTCCATTGTGTGTATATATACCACATTTTCTTTATCCATTGATCTGTTGATGAATATTTCAGCATCTTCCATAGCTTAGCTGTTGTTAATTGTGCTGCTGTAAACATAGGTTTGAATGTGTCTCTGTTGTAGGATGGTTTTAGCTCTTTTGGAAGCAACAAAGAGAAGGTGTCTCTGAGTTAGGTAGATATCTATCTTTAGTTTTTTTGAGGCATCTCTATACCGCTTTCCGTAATGGTTGTATCAGTTTATAGTCCTACCAGCAATGTAGAAAGGTTCTTTTTCTTCCACATCCTTGCCAGCATTTATTGTTTTTAGAGTTCTTGATAATAACTGTTGTCGTTGGGCCGAGATGGAACCTCGGCATTGTTTTAATTTGCTTTTCTCTAATTGCTAAAGTAGTAGAACATTTTTTCATGTATTTGTTGGCCATTTGTACTTCTGAGAATGGTCTATTCATTTCAGTTGCCTCCTTTAAAAAAAAATTGGGTCTTTTGAAGGACAGGAAATTTCAAAACAAATTGTAAATGCTGTGAGGTTTAGATTTATTTATTTATTTATTTATTTATTTTCATTACTGGGGTTCAAGCCCAAGGCCTTCACACTGAGATATATTCCTAGTCTACAATTTTTGATTCTGGGACAGGGTCTCACCAAGTTTCCCAGGCTGGGCTTGAACTTGCAACCGTCATGTCTCAGTCTCCCAGAATGCTAGGACGACAGGCCTACACCATGGAGCTTGACCTAACTGCTGGGTGAAGGGAAAAAATTTAATGCAGAAAATTCTAGATGCACACATATGACATGGGCTCTCCTTTCCCGTTGCTGGGCTGCCTCTGCTTAAGAGGTGCCATCCTCCCTCCAGAAACAAAGGCTGGTCTCTTCCGTGCCCAGGTGACTGACTGGGAAGATGGCACTGATGGCTATCAGAATTGGCCACACCCTTCGGGTTATCCATTCAAGGAGGAAGAACTAAAAAATAAAGGAAGAAACATTAACTTTCTTCCTGAACTTTACGACTGTCCGAGGGAGTTGAGTTATAGGTGAAAAGAGTTGCTGAGGAGAACCAAAGAGGTGGGCTCGTCCCCCAGCTCCCTGGCTTCCTACCTGAGCTATTTGTGGCATGTTTCTGGACCCATCTGAGTCTTGGTTTCCTTCTTAGCAAGAAGAGGATGTTACTCTTTGTCTTGTTTATGGCACAGCTGGCCAGAAGGATGAGCTCATGGGTACGAAGCTGGATAAAGGGCGCATTAAGGGGCTTGGTGATACTGTTTCTATCTTCCCACAGGGTTGGGTTGCCAGATAAGAGACGGAATGTTCAGTTAAATTTGAATTTCTGACAGTGAAGAAACTGTATCAGGTCCCAGACATTGGACATCCTAATATGTTTATTGCTAGAGTTGTTGTCCCTACGGCAAAGGAGTGTGCCTTCCATACAGCATGGCCGCTCTCCCACCAGCTTCTGGACCCCAGGCATCTTGAGCTTCTCAAGACCAGCCTTTAACTTTCTGATCAATGTGCTGTAAAGGGTTCTAGAGATTTACCTCCTGGAAACGTGGGTGAGAGTGGGGATAACACAGCCACGTGAGGGACAGAGAAGCTGCAGTGAACAGGAAGCACCAAGAACCTTCCTTCCTAGCATTTACTCCAGGCCAACTAGAACCACTTGAGTAAACACCAGGAATTACAGTGGGATGAGTGCTCTGAAATGAAAGGACGAGGATGGAATGTAGTTGGATTGCATTTAACTGATTGAAAGAATGTCGGAGCAGGCAAACCATGTGGCTTGCCCCATCGAACACATCTGTGATCTTCTTCCAACACAGCTTTGGCCCATTGCCTGAGGTTTATCTCTGTGTCCCAGCCTCTTCCCTCTCCAGGCCCTTCAAAGCTGCTTTCCCCAAAGAGCTGCTCTCCGCTCCTCTCTCTGGTCTCTGGAAAGTTGCTGCAGCCTCTTTAATTCCCTCTCCCCACCAAAATAATAATAATAATAATAATAATAATAATAATAATAATAATAATCAGCTAGGAACACACTGGGTTTCTTCTGGGAAAGCAAAGCCACTCACAGGGAACCAGCATAACCATTAACATGCTTCTGTAAGGCTATGTTCTCTGTGTGTGCATATTCATATATGTGTATTTAATGTATGTATGTATAAGTCATATTTACAAAAAGAGACATGTAGGTCTTATTTTTTTAAAAAAGTCCAGGACCCCCTCTCCACTGGCCCTGCCCCATTCCCACTCAGTCCTGGGAGGCAGGGGAACTTGTCCTGTCCGGTGAGCTCTGTAGTGAGAGTGAGTTGTTCTCTGATGCCCAAGGAGATAAGAGGCTGAGAGATGAGGACAGGAGAAAGAACTACCCACGTGAGGGGTACCAGGTGGGCACAGATAAAGCAAAGCTTAGCAGGGAGGAAAAAGGAAGGGAGGCAGTCAGGTGGAGTTGGGGTTGCCCTGTGTGTGGGCACCTGTAACCCCATGTTTCTCTGTACCTTTCCCTCTATCTCCCAGGTAGAGGCCTCTTCCCAGTTACTTCTCGTGCCCTGTGGACTGGGTACCTGAGCAGGCAGCATTGGCAGAATGTCTCACCTCCTTGCTCTCAGGTGGGGTTCTTCTCCAGGCTGGCTTGGGGAAGGAGGTTAGTGACGCAGGCACGTGGCCTGAGTGAGGACAGTGGGTCTTGTGTCAGTCAGTTTTCCATCACTGTAACAAATTCCTGAGCTAATCAGCTGGTACAGAGAAAAAAAATTGTTTGGGGTCACAGTTTTAAAAATCAGATTGTCCTCACTGCATTTGGTCTTTCGTGAGATGTCACATCCTAGTGGGAACAAGTGGCTCACCTATGACCTGAGAACAAGAAAGAGAGAGAAGAGGAAACCATGATCCCCCTGGAGAACATGCCTGTAGTGACCCAGAGACCTCCCACTAGATCCTACCCCTCTTTGTGTGTGTGTGTGTGTGTGTGTGTGTGTGTGTTACTAGAGATTGAACCCAGGGCCTCATGTGTGCTAGGTGAGCATTGCGTCACTGAGCTATGTCTGTAGCTGTAATCAACCTCAGCAAGTTTCTACCACCTCGCAGTGTTGCTAAGTTGAAACATGACCAGGACTTTAAACTTGGGCCTTTGGGGAGCATTCTAGATCCAAAGTATAGCTAGTCCTGGGGCCTCTTATCCAGAAAGCAGTGAGGACAGAAATGGCAGCTTCATGTACAGAGCAAAGTTTCAGGCAATGCCGTCCAACTTAGGGAACAAGCTCTGACAATCCTCAGCCTACAGCCTTGGCCTGGGGCTGTGGGGTGGAGAGATGGAACCTGAGAAGATGAGTGGAGGCCTGGCTGAAACAGTTGGAGAGGAGTCACAGGCAAGACCAGTTTAAATCCGTTTGATTCGGTTCCCCAAATCCAGATTAAACATAAGAAATGGCCCTGTCTTTACAAAATTCAGTCTTTGGGAAGGCTGACGTAGCATTCAGTGGTAGAAGGACCTCAAAGGCTAGTCAGAGAGCCTTCCCAGTGGGCGAAACTTCAGGATCATGAGGCTGTTGTTTAGTAAGTCCATGTTACGCTAGAGGTGAATGAAATGGGGTTAAGACAAGGGAAGGGGTGAAATCCCACATGAGGAGTCTGTTTCTAAGGAACTTTTAGAAGGGGACTCTAAAAGACACCTAAGAACTGAGTACACGTATTAGTTCTGCCTCATCTCTTTCTGGAACCCTTAAACAAAGCCACATCTTCTAGGTGGCCTTGTAGACTGGCCTGGTTTGGCCTGGTTGTGAGCTCAGAGAGTAACCATGTGTTGGATGTTTAATAGGCTAAATCTGGGCTAAAGCTGGATGTGAATTACACAGGTCCTGTCTGAGGTGGGGCCTGTAGGGCTGAGGTACCTCACAGATGGGTTTAGTCAGTTCTAAAGGACTGAGGGACTGACCCCAAAGCATGTGCTCATTCACTCAGCCCCAGACTCTCTGCTGCTTGGCATAGAAGGAAGGCCCCATGAGTTAGTTACATGTAGTAGTTAGGGTACCACTGTCTGGCCCCACTGTCTTACAGCTGTGTGGGGTAGAGCCTCAGCGGGAGGTCTTGGGGCCTCAGACAAGAACGAGCCATGTTGCTGGGGAAGGCTGCCTGCAAGCATCTGCAGCAGAGAGAGGACCTAGGGAGCCAGAGACTGGACAACGTGTAGTCTGGGGTCAGGCCCAGGGCTCCCTTCCTAGCTGTGGATCATCAACCTAGCCTCAGATATTGGTCTCCTCTGTGAATCAGACACAACCCGTGCCCCAACCCAACTTGTGCCCCAACTTGTGCCAAGTTGAATGAGTGGTGGGCAAGGATGGGCTTGGTAACCTAGGCATCAGGAAGGGTCTATTTTTCCTGGGTATCTAGAAGTCACACAGGTGTCAGTTGGGAGTACGTGTGTGTGTGTGTGTGTGTGTGTGTGTGTGTGTGTACCCTCTTTTCCTCACAGGTTTCTGTACAGCTTACGAGCATGTGCAGTCTTTGGAGACATTTATGGTGAAGCCAGGAGTGTGATTGGCACTGGAAATACATGTCACAGGCCTGAGTGCCTAACCCCGTACTTCCTGAGAGCCAGCACCAAGAGGGAATCAGATTGCAAGCTACCAATTTCACAGTATCCATTGGGTCCAGACAAGTCAGTGAGTAGCCAGGGCCACTTCAGGAGCCACGTAGGCCATCATCCACATGCAGGGAATGGAGACCCAGGCTCTGCTGGAAATGCTCTGTGAGGGCCTTGGCCACATCTAACACAGGCCTACCCTGTGCAGGCACATATGCGATGCCCTGGATGGTTCTAGTATGTGCAGCCCCAGCGACCCTCCCCAAAGAGTAGGAATCTTCTCCCTAGGCCGCAAGCAGGGGGTTGAATGCTCAGTGGCTGTTTGAAAGGGCTAGAACTCCTCCCCCCGCCCAAGTGGGCAGGGCTGAGCTTAGCAGAGAGCCTCTTGCTTCTGCCTGGCCCAAGTGGCACAGCTGTGAACAGCTTGCACGGAGAGCTCCAAGGTCCAGCCTTGTGAGCTGGTGTGTGAATGGTGCTGGCTGCAAAGAAAGCACTGTATGTAGCAGACACCACGCAGCTGTGAGCTTTCTCTTTCGGGTGTCTGCTGCTCTCACTGGGCTGTTTCCTTCTGTAGCCTCTCTGGCTCTGGCTCCTAAATGCCTCGGCTCACGTGCCATTGAGGAATTCTGCTGGCTTCACAGTGCCCCAAGGCACTTCCACCTTCTGCTCCTGTGGCTGCCTGACTAGGCTTTGTATTTTTCTATTCAGACTTCCAAAAGACTTTTTTGTTTTTGTTTATTTTGTTTTGTTTTGGTTTGGTTTGGTTTGGCTGATAGGGCCTCTCTAGGACAATAGTTGGTTGCTAAGTTGCTCAGCCTGGACTCAAACTTGTGATCCCCCTGCCTCAACTTACCAGAGTGCTGGGATGACAGGTGTGCACCACCATGCCCAACTGAGGAGGGTGTTATTTGACTAGTCTGTCTTTTTTAGCTAAGTCATGTGGTATTCCTTCAGCCAACAGACCAGAGAGTTCCTGGGGTAAGTGTGTCTCTGGTGCTGGTTTGGGATTGGAGTGATCACTTGGCTTAGATGTTATCTCTTTCCCCCAGTGTCCCTTTGCCATGGTCATAGGTGTGGCAGGCATGTGACATGTCTGACACTCTGTACCTATGCCTCCAGGTGCTGGCAGCTCTTCTCTAATCTGTCCTCACTTTGGGCATTTTCAGGGTAGACATGGATTCCAGATTGTCCCCTGGCCAGCCCCTCCTCTAGTCTACAAAATGGAGTTGTGAACATGGACATTTCTGGGGCTTCTGCGCAGTGCTCGCTGAGGATGATGAGTGACGACAAACTCGTGGGCCACCCTCGACCTGTGGAACTTCTCAACCTCTGCCTGGGAGACGGCCAGCAGATCCATCCAGGAGTGTGCCTGAAGGACACATGCCCAGGGCCTCCCCGAGATCCTGAGGGACACACCTGGACCTTCCACCCCCAGGGACCCAGCAAGCCTGATGTTCCTCTTGGGGTCCCTGCTATGGAGCCAACATGTCTAGGGAGCTGCACTTCCCAGGAGTATCCTGGGCCAACAGCCGCATTGCCTGGGTCGCCAGAGGCCAGCTATCTCCTGGGGAACCCACGGCAGAGCCAGAGCTCATCCACACAAGTGGTATTCTGGGCTGGCATCCTGCAGGCCCAGATGTGTGTCCTGGACTTGGAGGAGGAGCTGGAGAAGACTGAGGCACTCAGGGACAGGCTGAGGTGCTGCCTCCCCACGTCCCCTCCAGATCTCCCTGACAAAACAAGGGTGCACCCCAGCCCACCTGTGAAGGAGGACTGTAGGGAAGACAGCAGTGAGCTTGGTGGAGAGAAGCAGGCCTGGCCTACGCCAGGCTCCTCCCCAGAGTGGGGTCCTGAGGAGGAAAGCGTGTTCTTCGACAACCCCCTCTTTCTGGAGAGCCCTTCCTCAGATGCCAATGTCTCCGGGGAGCACTTTTCTTGGAGCTTCCCAGGCTCCCAGACAGATGTGAAGACTGTGCCTGACAGGCCGTTCCCCACACATGCTACGTCCTGGGAGCTGGGGCCTGAGCTGGATTTGGGGGACAGCACCACCGATTCCAGCGGGTGTGCTACCCCTCCATTCCCCGTGCTTCCCTACAAATCACACCCCGTCTGCTGGGTGTCTGTGGCTGCTGCGGAGGGGGATCCTGCAGCACCTCAGGAGGAGGGGGCGGTGAGTGCGGTTCTGGAAACTCACCCACGGCTGTGCTGGAGACACAGAAAGAGGCTCTTCCTTAGGGGCTACCAGGTCCAGAACACTCTTTTCTGCTGCTCTTTTGGAATCTGAGATAATACAGTAGAAAATCGACACCCTGTGACCCTCAGAGCTAGGGGAAATTTTATTAGTGCCATGGTATCAATGTCATGATAGTTAAGTCTCTAGATGTCTCCAACTCCCCAGTTCCTGGGGCTATGCCCAGAAACATTTGGAGATCAAACGGTTCATCCACTTGCAGGGTGCTCATGGCCATTCTCAGATTCTTCCCCTCCTGCTTCAAGATGCTCCCACCTGGAACAGGGCAGGAATCAGCCTCAGCTGACCTCTGTCCCTAACAGAGAGAAGTCTCTTTTAGAAGTCATGTCCTTTCTTTTCTTGGGAGATTTCAGCATTTTGTTACTTTTAGCTCTTCCATCCCTGCTCCTCTCCAGCGTCAACAGAGCAGGCTCTCCTGACAATGGCAAGAAGTCTTTGGTATCAGTCAGGGGTGGGACAAGTTAGATGAGACCTTAGGGAGCCCAGTTTTCCCAGGGAGGCCTCTAGTTAGAGATAAGAAGACTTAACATGGCAGAGGGACGCTGTAACTTTCTAATCTCCTTATTCCAGGACAGCAAGAGATCAGAAGGGCTTCTGAGTGTTGAGGAGTGGGGGATCCCCTCAAAATATAGACCATTGCCCCAGGTTGGGTAGTTAGGGTCCAGTCCTGCAAACACATACGGACTTGCCATAAGGCACTGGATCCTAAGAGTGAAGCCTAGTACTGAAACTGAGAATTGTATCCCATTCTGGGTGCAGAACCCACCCAGCCCAGAGCTTGGAGGCTGTTGCCCTCCTTAACACAGCCCCGCCTGGGATGGGTACAGCCTGAGGTGGGGCCGTGTGGGCAGCCTGTGAGAGGGGAGGAAAGGGTGTGGAAAGGCCTCAGCAATTGTTTCTCTCTGATCAAACTTCTCCTGTCCTCCCTCATTACCCTCTGTCTCAGGCTTTTCCAGAAGATGAGCTTGGCCCTGCCTCACGTGCGGCACCCTGTGTAGACAAAGCAGTGCCCTGGGAGACAGCGCACCCTGGGGCAAGTTATTTCCCTTCTCTGGGCCTCACTTTTCCCATCTGTACAGAAGGGGCACAAAAACCAACGGTTTCCAGGGCTGAGTATCAACACTCGTAGGATGTGGGTCTTCCCCAGCCCTTAGTCGTCTGTTGAACTGAAGACCTAGCCTGCTGCCTGTGTCCTAGGTGGGAGGTCTGCAACATGGAAGGGGCTTCTTGTACTCCAGTTCTTCTGCCCCCACCTTTCCCCTGTCCCTCACTCATCTCTCAGTCTCCAGGGCTAACGGACACATTTGCACCTCTCTCACCAGGCCCCACCGAGTGGTAAGACCAGGCAGACAGAAGAGAGTCCTTCCTGGCCGCAGGAGCCTCTTGTCTCCCAGGATAGAGGTGAGGTCCACGATGACAGTCTAGGAAGTTGGGTGGGAGAAGACTTTAGAATCCACAGTGGAGACAAAGGTGGTTCTTGAAATCATTTTATTGTGTGTTAGAGCCAGACAGACTTTGGATTAAATCTGACCTTTGTGGCTTCATCAATAAAACGAGTTAAAGAGTAAATAAAAAAATATTGAGAAGGCCCAGCACTTAGGCTTGGATCTGTCTGCTTCAGCCAATCGCTGCGCCCTTCCTTGCCTGGGGCTGAGTCCTGTAGTGGGAGAGATTCCGCTCTGCTGGAGGACAGGGCATGCTGCCCAGTGCTGGGGGAGGTGCTGCAGAGAGGGGTGGTCTGGAGGTCACAGCCAGCTGTTCTGCCTCCTGTCCTGTGCCTGCTCACTGTGTTCTTCCTCAGGTGAGAGAGATGCTGGGCGTCTCCAGGAAGCTGCGGTTTGTACCTTGACCTCTCATCCTTGGGGAAACCCAGCCTCCTCCTGGGAGCACAGCAGCCCAGAGTCAGGACACCGAGGTCCCGCACCCAGGCCCACCCCCGCGTCCTCACCAGAGGGCAGCCAAGGGCTCCAGCGCCACAGCGCTGGCATTTCCCCCAAGTGGCCACTAGATGCCTCACACCCTTCGCTCTTGGAAACTGATGGTGCTGAGCCAAGGTGCCTGACAGAGGAGCCAAAAGAGACACCAGACCCAGGTCAGGGAGTAAAGAGCAAAGGCACTGCCAGGATCCTAGCAGCTGCAGGCACCCAGATCAACATTCTCTCGTCTTCTTCAGAAAGGTGAGTCTCAGAATAACTGGCTCCCAAGCCCTGAGTGATGGTTGGATGGTCCTGTGATACAGGCCTGGAATCTCAGCATTCTAGAAGACTGACGCAGCAGGATTGCAAATTCAAGTCCAGCCTGGGCAATTTAGTGGCTCAGCAAATTTGATTTTGACTGTCTGAAAGTCAAAACTGAAAAATGGGCTGTGTACATAATTCAGTGTGAAGGCCCTGTGCTCAACTGCGAGTGCAAAAAAAAGGAAGGAAGGAGGGAGGGAGGGAAAGAAGGAAGGAAGGAAGGAAGGAAGGAAGGAAGGAAGGAAGGAAGGAAAGAAAGAAAAGAAAGAAAGAAAGGAAGGAAGGAAGAAAGAAAGAAAGAGAAATGAATAAAATTAATAAAAGAATATTCTTATTTGGGCCAGATGTAGTGGTGCACACCTGTAATCTCAAGATTCTGGGAGGCTGAGACAGGAGGACTGAAATATGCATCATGCCTGGGCAATTTACTGATTTAGCAAGACCCTGTTTCAGAATTTAAAAAGGGGGGCTGGAGGAATGACAGAGTAGTTAAAGTGCTTGCAAGTGCACACTCCCGAGTTCGATTCCCCAGTACCACATAAGCCGGGCTTGATGGTGCATGCCTGTAATACCAGCACTTCGGGGGCTGCGGCAGGAGGATTGCTGTGAGTTCAAGGCTAGCCTGGGCTCCATAGTGAGTTTAGGACCAGCCTGGTCTACAAAGCAAGATCCTGTCTAAAAAAGAATTGAAAAAGGGCTAGGAAAGTAGCTCAGTGTGAAGACCTAAGTACAACCTTCACTACCAAAATAATAATAATGTTTAAAAGATCTTAGTCTGGATGAAGCGTGAGAAATATACACTGGAGTTTAACATTCTAATACTTCTTATAATCTTCTTGACCATATTCTATGAATTATATAACAGGGCACCAGTTAAGTTTTCATTAAAACTAGAAGCTTTAAAAGCACAAGAATTACAGGGCAGATGGCCATACACATGGAGGCGAGGTGTGAATGTGCAGGGTTGGGGTCATAGGCAGGGGTCACAGCTGCATTCCAGAAGAGGACCACTGGCCAAGGTGCCAGGGCTGTGCCAAGCAGGCTTGGAGGATGGAAGGTGAGAGCTCCTGGGGCTTAGAGACTGTTCTGAATTTAAATAGACACCTGGGAGAAATCCTCCAAGAACCTAGGCCCGGGTGCTGGGTTGGATCTTACTACCCAGGGCAAGTTCTTAAAAATTATTTTTTACTTTTTTTCCCTCACATTTTATTATTAGTGCATATTGGTTATACAGATTAAAGGGATTCATTTTGGCAGATTTGTGCATGCATATAACCTACTTTAATTATTTATCCTTCTCTTACTCTTTTCCCCCCAGATTCACCTGTTTTGGGAGAATTCTATGTGGATAATGTGTTTCAGTCATATTCATGCTCCCTATTACCCATCCTTACACCCCCTTTTCCCAAGGATAGATTTGATAAGAGATTCAGAAAATGAATCTTGGGCCCAGAGCAAGATTGTGTTAACGTCAGAACTGTGGCTAGAGGTAGCAACAGACCAGCTAGGAAACCACACTGGCCATCTGCCTGCCCCGAGATGCTGCATCAAGACCCTCAGCCCCTGTGAAGTCCGCAAGGGAAGAGGGAAGAGGAGCTTTGTTCTTCGATTGGTTGAGTAGGAAACAGACCGAAGAGACTAGGAGTAGGAGCAGCCAGCAGCAGTGCAGCTCATGGACCTAAGGGTGCAGTAACTGGAGGGTCGATTCCGTTCCCCTCTCATTGTCCTTGGGCAGTGGCAACAGAACATCAGTCAATACCAGAAGCCAAAGAGCCATCTTCCCTGCGCATCTGAAAATGATGCCAGAGAACTCTTCGTACCTGAAAACAGAGGGTTTACTGTCCCAAACAAAAGTCAGCCTGCAGTAGTCACCTAAAATGACAGCCATACCTTCATGGTAAGCAGTGCCAGAAAGTTAAATGGAGGCCTTATCTTGGTAAATGGCTGTAAATAGTATATAAGTCAGTTTATCTAATCTTCTGTCTAACCCAGTATAAAAAATTTGAATTTTCTAGGCATAAGTTTGCTGGCCTCCTTTTATATTTGACAGAAATAATGAAGACCATTTACAAAATATATAGCTTTATGGAGATGTAACACACAAGATACTCTTCACCCGTATAGAGTCTACAATTTCACAACACTTTGTTTTTGAGCAGTGGTAGTTTTTTAAAAGTTCTTTCCCATCTAGGTGTTATTTTAGTGATGATACTTTTTGAATAGATCATTTAAAGTTTTTTTTAGAGTTTTGTCGGTGGATTATTCAACTGACTGTCTTTGGTGTGACAGTTGGGTCCTTATTTCCTCTTCAGCTGTTCAGTGAACTAAGTGCTCCAGTATCTTGTCAGTGACTTTTTTGATGTAATTCTTGGAGCTGGCCAGCAGCACTGGTGGACTCCATGAAATCCAATATGCTTTCGGAAAATTTAAAACTAATTTCTGGCTTCTTTACGTTTGTCTTGCTCCCTAAGAAGTAGAGGAGTTGCCGGCAAAGAGCTGATTTACTTGTGTTAAGTCAATGACTCTTGGGTGAAGTCCATTAAGTGGTCAGTTTGTCAGGGATGTTTTCGTATATTGTGATGTTTGCCCCCTAGCTGTGCTGACTAGAATAACTGACCCCTGGTTGTAATGCTGTGGAGAGGTAGGGGAACAGAAGAATTGGGTAGAGAGGGGACTGCAGGATTTTGGGGAGTCTGAGTGTTAGCCTCTGAATTTCCACTGACTCTGGTGGGGTCAGAGTCCTGTTGACACCTACCACAGGTCACAGACATCTCTGTGTGGCAAGGCCTGCTGGGCAAAGGAAGGAGGACATCATCGGAAACCTCTTCTTTGATGTCAGTCTCCTAATTGTCAACATTTCTAAAGCCAGCCTGTCCCTCCCTTTCCTTTTTTCTTTTTCAGTGTTGGTGATGGAACCCAGGACTTTTGCGCTATGCTACATTCTTAGCCTATCTTTTTGGTTGTGATTCTGAGATAATGTCTTGCTACGTTGCCCAGGCTGGGTTCAAACTTGAGATCTCTCTATCTCAGCCTCCCAGAGTGCTGGGATTACAGTGACTCCTGTTCTTGATCCTGTCTTTACACCTTTCTGGGCTCTAGAGCTAGGAGTGGAAGCTGGGGCTGGGGCTGAAGCTGGGGAAGGAATACGGAGGCATGTGGTAATGGCCCTAGGTGGGGGAGACAGTCTTAGCCCACTGTGAATGAGAAAGAGCCTCACTGGGGTCATCGAGGGCTGCATCTGCCGCTTGAAGTAAGTGACAATGCTGAGAACACCTTGGTGGTTCCCTGAGGAACTAGGGGACACCAAGCCCGGCTCTGACCCTTGGGGATCTCACCTGAATACTTACTGAATACTTCCTCTCAGAGTTCCTCTGGTCCCAGGCCAGGCCAACCTGTTTGTAACTCTTCCTCATCCAGCTGGGAATCTGCCCCAATTCTTCCAGGGCCCAGAACTCAAGATCCAGGAGCTCCAGCCCTGACTCTGAGCTCTGGACCTTCCCCTCCCCAAGGAAACTCAGAATGCCAATCCCAAGTGCCAGTCTGAGGATACCAATGGACTCTTCCAGGATTCCCGTGAGCCCCATGCCTCAGGCTCAGTCCCCTGAGGAAGACCAGAAGCTACTGGCTGGAGACAAGCTGGCTAATGGCATCAGGCATGAGGGAGGGGCCTGGAACTTGGCCTCCCGCCTGTATCACCTGGAGGGCTTCCGAAAGTCTGAAGTGGCTGCCTACCTTCAGAAGAAGTATGAGCCCTTGAGCCAGGTCTTCTGTGGCCACTCCTCTCCTTCCTGGCCCTGTGTCTCCTTTGTCCTCCTCCAACACCATCACTTCCTTTCGCCTATCATCCCATCCCACCTGCTCAGCCTTCCCCTATCCCTCGGCCATCCTGCTGCTTCCTCTGGGCACACCCGTATCAGCTCTTTTACACTGAGATCCCTGCTTGTGTGCCCCGTGCTCGGTCCCCTCACACACCCTACACTCCCAGTCAATTTCCTGTGTAATACTGAACTTGGGCCCCCTTTCCCTCTGGCAACCTCGGGTCTACCCTGGATGGGCCCTTCCCTTTTTTGGCCCCATGTCATGGTGCATGCAGGCCCCGGGAGGACCCTCTGTGTCTGACGTCCAGCCTGACCTTTGGCGTAGCCTTCATCCTCGTTTCCCTCTGCAGCAATGACTTCAGCAGGGCTGTCGCTGAGGAGTATGTGTCCTTCTTCCAATTTGGAGGCCAGAGCTTGGACCACGCCCTCCGGTAACATCTCCTGGCAGGCCCTCTCTGGGAAGTTAGGGAGGCGTCATGGGGGGAGGTGGTCCACAGGGATCTGATTGGCCCCAAGCCCTGGAAATCCACCAGACACCCCAGCCTGGCTCTCCCTGACTCTGGCCCTTCTCCGCAGAGGCTTCCTCCAGGCCCTGGTGCTCAGCGGGGAGACTCAGGAGAGAGAGCGAATCCTCTATCAGTTTTCCAGACGCTTCTACCACTGCAATCCTGGGGTCTTCCCCTCAGTCGGTAGGAAGGGCGGGCCCCAGGCAAGGCAGATGGTGTTGCACAGGAATACCTCTGCATCCTCTTGCGAGTTTGCTGGGTGGGAGCCGAAGTGGGTGTGTTGGGGGCTGCAGAGAAATGGGACGTTCACAGCATTTAGTGTGGGCAGAGGATATAGAAGTCCAGGTTCCAACAAGCTTTCTCTCCTCTCGTGTTTCTGGGCAGATGCTGTACACACTTTGACCTGTGCCATTATGCTTCTTAACACAGACCTTCACGGACAGGTAAGAAAGTGAGGGAGCTGCTGTGGACCAGAGGCAGGGGAAGGGGAAGGGCTTCAGTGTGGTGGGGGAGAAGCGAAGACAAGCTGTCTTGGGGTGATCAGGGCAGGGCCCTGCAGCATGTGGGCCTGGGGGGCCTGGAGAAGATTCTGGAGTGGCTGCCTGCCAGTGCCTGAGCCATCCCACTCTTCTCCATGGCCACAGAATATCGGGAAGAGCATGAGCTGCCAGCAGTTCATAACCAACCTGAATGGCCTGCAGGATGGTGGGAACTTCCCTAAAGAGCTGCTGAAGGTACGGTGAGGGTCCTCACTGGGATAGGACGAGGGTGCCTGCTTGCTTGGCTGGGACCCAGGCCACCTACTTAGGCCCTTGTCTCAAGGGGGACGTGGAGTTCAGACCTGGATCAGCCAAAATTCCCTTAAGAGGACATGGTTTGCTTGCGCTGGGGCTGTGAAAAGTGTGTGCCTGCGTGGTAGCATCTTGGAATTTGTTAGCTCTGCGGACTCACAGACCTGAACCATCGAGCCATATTCTCTGGATCTGGGGTCCTCCCGATATTTTATTAAGTTTTAGATCATTTTTGCTCCTTCAAAGTCTGAGAAGCCCTGGGTGAAAAGCAAAGTTTCATGTAGCAAATTCTAGAGCTCATATTTGGGACCTGGGGGATTCTTGATTTGAATTCTAGTCCTGAGAAACATGCCCCCTTTGTCCAGCACAAGTTTCTCGTGGGGGTAATAGCCATCTTCCAATGTTATTATCAAGATGGAAAAAAGGTCATCAAGTACTTAGCATGGCACGTGGCATGTGTTTCATAAGCAGGACAGTCGATGACTCTTTCATCGTTTTTAATAAACATTTATTAAGCACTAGCTATGTGCTAGACACCTTGCTAGGCATGTGAGGGCTACAGAGGCAAGATACATGGATGTTCATCCTGTTTGCCATAGTAGTTCAAGTTCTTGCATGTCACTCATTTGTGCATTTTCCAAACATGCATTGAAGGGCGTGTTCAGCTGGGTTTCTTTCTGTCAGCCCCTCTGGGCAGGACGGATATGGGTGACTCAGATCTCCTTCTCAGGGGACTCGTTCAGGCCTCACTAAGCTCTGGCAGGGAGGGGACTTGGCTGCCTTGATCATCCTTGTGTCCCCGGTACCCAGCATGGGGCCTGGTATGTGGAAATGCTCCATAAGCAATGTGTTGCATGGGTGGAGGGCTGGATGGATGGATGCCTGCTGGCCCAAGAGAGGACAGCTGTGTTGGGCTAACGGGAACAGGCCACATACATGCCCCCGGCTGCCGGCAGACACAAGACCATTAGGTGCCACAGCCCCGGTGCCCCTGTGCCCACCTGTGTACTTCTGTTCCAGGCCCTCTACTGGTCCATCCGAAGTGAGAAGCTCGAGTGGGCTGTGTAAGTGAGACCCCCTTCCTCTCTTCTTTCCCCCTGCCCATGCCTCTGGGCCTCTCTTCCCTCTGCCATCCCCCCAGAAACCAAGGTTCGGGGACTGGTGGAGCTGGAGGAGATAGGTCCCATCTCAGGAAGGAAAGAGGGTCTCCGTTAATATTAGAGCTACCAGAGGTAGCGAGGGTGCTGCTGGGGCAGTTTCCAAGACTTGATGGATCGGTTTTGAATGAGGACTTCCTTTGGGGAATCCTGCCCAGCAAGAGAGGGTGCTGAGGCCCTGGGAGGCAGCGAGTACTTCCCGTGGTCTACAAGCCCTGTTCTCTGCCATCCAGGGAAGAAGAAGCAGCTAAATCCGAGAAGGTCCAGCTGTCTCCCTCAGCTGGCAGGATGAGCAGCCCCTTCCTGCAGATGGCTCAGGACCCCACAGTGCCCACCTACAAGCAGGGCATCCTGGCTCGAAAGATGCATCATGATGCGGGTGGCAAGAAGAGTGAGTCTCACCCCCCCCTTCCACCCCCCCCCCCAGGAGCAGGGCGGCGTGTGGGGAGAGCTCTGCTCGGGGACAAAGCCCGCGTGTGCGTGGTGTGCTGAGAGACGGCCTGTGTGGCGGACAGGCGGCCCGGGTTCCTTCCCTGTCACCTCCTGAATGGTGACTACGTGCCAGTTACAGACACAGAGGAAGCTGTGGGGTGCTGGGACGGAACAGGCCTAGTTATTCCTCGCCCCAGCACTCCTGTGGCTAGTGAGGCAGAGCTTTGATGAGCACCCCAGCGTCTGGATAGAGGAGGAGGGGCAGAATGTGTAGGAATCGCTGGGTCGATATGAGGCCGTGGAGAAGTGACTTTATTCTGAGGACTGGATATGAGAACGGGGATAGGGAAAGTTTTTAGGGAAATGTTGGTGTCTGGGCGGAACCTGGAAGGTAGGAGAGTGTGGATTTTTTGCAGTTGGCGGACAGCAGACCCTGCAGAGAAGAAAACAAGCAGAGCTTGCTCAGAATGTGGAGTGTGTGAAGGAATGTGGGGGTGGGGGAAATGCCCTGGAGCAAAATCGCCAAGTGTGTGCTTGGGCCTCAGCCCCAGGCAGCAGAGCTTTTGCACAGGGCAGCAGCCTGATAGGCTAATCTGGGCCAGTGTGGTGCAGCTACCGAGAAGGGCATCAGCCTTGGCAGTGAGAATCCCCAGGGGCCCGAGCAGGGCCCGGGGCAGTTTCTTCTTCCCAGGGAGCTCAGAACAGGTCTTTGAGGTTTAAGACCGGAGTGGGGAGGTGGGTGCGCAGAGTGGGGTACACGGGAAAGGACATGCAAGGCTGGAACCTGAGCCCTGCGCACTTCAGGGTGGGCACTCGCCGTGGAGACGATCTTGCAGGAGGATGGCTGAGTGGACTTGTTTGCAAGTGGGTATCTTTGCACCTGGGGTGATGGGTGCATGTTTGGAGAAAGAGAGTGGGTGTGAATTTCCACATAGCTGCTTCTAGTTTTGTTTCTGAGTGGAATTTGGGATTGCCCGTCTGTGGAGATGCCATGCTTGTGTGTTGTTGTATGTGCTTGCCCTGTGCCCCTATGCTCTCTGTGCTGCGTGTAAGCTGGTGAGGGACTGGAGGTGGTGTGGGGGCGGGGTCGCTGTTTGCACACTTGTATGTGTCCACCTGTGTCTGGATGCGGGTGGTCACCACCCATCTTTGTGTCTGCTCCTGGAACAGCGCCATGGGGCAAGCGTGGCTGGAAGATGTTCCACACCTTACTGCGAGGGATGGCTCTCTACTTCCTGAAGGTAGGAAGGGGCAGAGGTGGGGGCTGACAGAGACCTGGAACTGTTGGGAGGGAGGGTGGCAGCTGATGATAACCTCTCCTCTGAGCCCCTGTGCCTGGCGGCAGGGAGAGGACCAGTGCCTGGAGGGGGAGACTCTGGTTGGGCAGTTGGTGGATGAGCCTGTGGGCATACACCACTCGCTGGCCAGCCCTGCCACCCAGTATACCAAGAAGCCACACGTCTTCCAGCTGCGGACTGCCGACTGGCGCCTCTACCTTTTTCAGGCACCGTAAGTTCCCAGGGTGGGAGAAAGCGCGAAACTTCAGCCACCCCTCCCACCCCACGTCCATGCCTGCTGAGGAGGGCCTAGGGACACCGAGGTGAAGCAGGGGTGTGGCCTGCCCCAGCCCCCACCCCCCCACACACACACTTTGGGCCAGCTTTGTGGGTTCCCGCAGCCTTTCCCTACTAAGTCAGGGTCAGGCCTCCTTGTTCTGAACGGAGGATTCCAGGGAGTCACTAAGCATTCATTATTTTTGGCACTTGGTACAAAATCTATTCCCTTCCTGGCTTTTCCTTTCTGACAGGTAAAACCGCAGGCAGAGGTCAACTATGGGGCTTGCTGCAAAACTGGTTTTGGGTGAAGGAGTCCCAAGTTTTGGGCAAGGCCGTGCAGGGCACAGATAGTTGGGGCGTGGGGGGGGGGCGGTGTTGACTGTCCCTGGGACCGATGGATGACCTCATCTGCCCGCAGCACTGCTAAGGAGATGACTTCCTGGATCGCGCGCATCAACCTGGCCGCGGCTACGCACTCGGCGCCGCCCTTCCCCGCGGCGGTGGGCTCGCAGCGCCGGTTTGTGCGGCCCATCCTGCCGGTCGCCCCAGCCCAGAGCTCGCTGGTAAGGGCTGGTAAGGGCTTCCGGCCAGCGCAGGGTGCACCTGCTCCCAGGGGACAGGAGGAGGGAGAGGGCGGGGCCGTGCACCTGGCCTGGGAAAACACGGAGGGGGAGGGCTGCATACCTGGGGAGGGGCGGGGAGGGGATTTGGGACAGCGTGCCCACCGCCCTCGCTCCCAGGAGGAGCAGCACCGATCGCACGAGAACTGCCTGGACGCGGCCTCGGATGACTTGCTGGACCTACAGAGGAACTTACCTGAGCGGTGGAGCCGCGGCCGCGAGCAGGAGGAGTACCGCTTGCGCAAGGATTACCTGGAGTACGAGGTGAGGCGCTCCTTGCGCCCTGTGCCCCGCCTTTCCGCCGGCTCCCTGGGCCCTCTGTCGCCCTCGTGTGGCTGCCTCTCCACCTGCAGCCGGCTCTCCACAGCGAGGCAGGGCGGTGTCCTTGGGGCCCACACCTGGGCAAGGAGCGCGTGCGTCGTTTGAGTGTCCACGTACGCTCAAGCTTCTTCACCTGTCTTGGAGGTGCATAAAATTACAGTTTTTTCCTCCCCTAAGCGTATATTGGCTTTTCCAAGTTCAAAGAGAAATTATTATAGCTGAATTCATCTCCCACTACCACCCAATAATAATAGTACATTTGCAGCTTATATCATCTGCATGAATTATCTTATTTGATTATGTAACAACTCTTGGGTGAGTACTTTTTTTGTTTTATTTCATTTATTTTATTTTGTGGAGCTGAGGATCCAACCCAGGGCCTTTGCACGGAGATACATACATCTCCAGCCCTTTGGTTTTGACTTCAAGCAGGAGTCTCGCCAAGTTGCTCATGGTAGGCTCAAGCTTGTGATCTTCCTGCCTCAGAGAACTGCTATTACAGGTCTGAGCCACCTGGCTCGGCTGGGATAGGTACTATTATCATCATTTTAAAGATGAGGAAACGGAGGCATAGAGGAATTTAACAACTTGCCTAAACCTGCTAAAATTATGTGCTTCTCCAATCGTGTATGGTCGTAACTGAAGTGTGACTTTTTAAAAAAAGTTTTTGATTGATTCCAAATGGGTTTTGGCTTAGTCTGGCTCCCCACGCCATCCCCAGTCTGGCTGTGGCCTCCATCAGTGCACATTCTGGCACTCTCTCGTGCTGAGTGGCTCTCCAGCTTAGAGTGGCAGCTCACTGGGCAGGAAGGGTGGCCCAGGTGCACTGTGAGAACAAAGGGATTCAGAAGCAGAAGCTGGGGTGAGGGACTCAACATCACCTCCTCCTGCCTGTGCCCAGCAGGGACTCATGTGGCCCGCTCCGTTCCTGCCTTGCTTCAGAGTCTCTGCCTGTCTTCCGGTATTTTCTTCATGGCTCTGAGTGCCCCATATCCCAGAGGCTTCAGGGTGGTATGGATTTAAAAAAAAAAAAGTCTTTCCTCTCTATGGTCCAGCTGGGACACTTAGCTATGAGCCCTCCCACACCTACTTTCCTCCTTTGCAAACCAGAGGCAACATGGTGGCTTGTGTCCACCTTCCATGCCTGGATCCAGTGGGATGAACGGTGGGAAAGCACTTTGTAAACTGGGAATGGTAACCTAGGGATGCTATCAATAGTTACAGAGTGTGGAACAGACGAGGGCAGTGAGCATCGCGCTGTACAGATGCCAGTTGTTAACGTACATTCAGGCGCCATCAGGGCTCAGTCCAGATGTGAGCTGCTCGAGTGCAGTGCTGCACAGATCCCACGCAGAGAGAGTTGCACATTGTTTAGTGCCTCAGAAGTGTAGCGTGGTCTAGAGATGTTCACTACAGCACTACGGCCTGATGGTTATTAGCACAGGCCTGAGCTCGGGTATGTGACTATGATACGATCCAGAGGCACGCTCTGCAGAGCCCAGTTGCCCAAGCACTGTGCAGGTGCTGTCTGGCTGGCCTGCTTTCTGCAGAGCTCAGTGTCTCCATGGCTTCGTGTGCCTGCGAGTTGTCCCTTGTGCTTCTTGCTTCTCCTCACCTGGGCCTGGAGGGTGCTAAGGTGGTGGGGCCTGTGCGTTGCAGAAGACCCGCTACGAGACATACTTGAAGCTGCTGGTGGTGCGCTTGCACTGCCCTTCCGGGGACCTGGCCCAGTGGGAGGAGCAGCTGGAGAGAGAAGCTGACGGCACCTGGGAGCCCAAGCCCAGCTTGAAGAAGTCCCACTCGAGCCCGTCCCTGCACCAGGATGAGGCCCCGACGACAGCCAAAGTGAAGCGCAACATCTCAGAGCGCAGAACCTACCGGAAGATCATCCCCAAGCGGAACCGGAACCAGCTATGATGCCACTACCACCTAGCAGACACTGGCCCCTGCTCTGGAGAGGGCTGAGATGCAGCTGCGTAGAGGAGCCTTATTTCACTGGCTCTATGATGAGGCATGGGTCATCCTCCTTTCTCTGAAGGACAGCACTCTTTTTCTTGTGGCCCCCAGTCCCTGGCCCACGAGAGCGTCCCTGCTGCTGCTAGGCCTGCTCACCACTTCCGTAACAGTCTCCTGCTGTGCCTGTCCCTGGCCACTCCTAAGGGAAGATCAAGGTCAAGTGAGGACTGGGCTCCCCTGTCCACCTCGTGTTACCTCCATCCCTGAGAATCCAGAATGGCTTCATTTCCTGTGCACATTTGAGCCTGAACTTCTTGGAGAAAGCTCAGGAAAGATGAGCCAGAAGAATCCTAGCCCTAAGGATGAGTAGTAGGTGATTTGCCAGGGAAGGCACCAGGGGAACAGTATAGGGACTCTTAGGAGAACCCAGCCAGCATCTCAAGACCTAGGAAGGAGGGACTCTCAGACCCGGCTCACTAGCGGGCAGCCTTCTGAAAGGGCCGTGGTGGGTTTCAGTCTCAGGCTGTGGGCTCCATGCCTTTGTGTCCCCTGGCCCTTTACTCTCCAGTCATCCATGTCAGGTAGACGAGAGAGCCTCGTGCCCAACTGCTAATCAGCAGAGTGACGTGATGTCATGAGAAAGGGTCAGCAGGGGTACGGGCCTCCAGAGCTCAGTAGAAAATGCCAGAGCTCTGGAAACAAGGAACTTTTGTTTCTACAAAGCAAGGAAGGTGGTTCTCCAGGTGCAGACCATTGGCAAGGGTGGGGGGACACGAGGTGGGGACAGTTCCCCAGCAGAGTAAAGCTGTACAGGAGGGGATGGAGGGAGGCTGGAGACCAGGGCCTTGGCCAGGCGTGGAAGGCTCCTCTACGCTCCCCCTTCCTGCATTCCTGTGGGGTGCCGGGACCCCTTCTTGCTCCCAGGCAGTTCTCTGAATTTCTGCTGCCCTCCCCTGGGAAATCCCCTTGTCCTGCCCTCTGGCTGCCTCCCAGCTGGGCCTGTTCTCTAGGGGAGGTTCCGAGACTCAGGGACTTGGGGCTCTGCCTGCGGGAAGGAGGCTGGGCTGGAAGGAACAGCCCCCATTGTCTCTGTTCAGCCAAGTGTACCAGCAGGCTCCCAGCCAAGTGAGGGCCTCTGCCGCAGGCCGCACTGCTGGGCCGCCCTCCTCCCTTCTGATAATGCTTGTCACCAGCTCTTGGGCCCAGAGCTCCACAAAGTGGGGCTGGTCCGCGTGGAGGGGGCCCCTGGCCAGGGCCTGTCCTGGGCCATGCACCCAATGGGTGTGCAATAAATACAGCCGAACAAAGAAAGAGTGTGCGTGAGTGCGTGCGTGGGGATGGGCGAGTCGGCCGCTGGCGCCTCCTGGGCGTGGCAGCCACGTCTCCCTCCGCCCCCCGTGGGGGGCCCGCCTCTGCCTGTGCATAGGGCACTCTGTTGGTGTGTTCCTGTGCGTGATGGAGTGACTACAGGCTGTCAGAGTTGGGGGAGACGGCACAAATATTCCCGGACACATATGCGGGCCAGTGTTAGGAGATCCAGAAGTGAATGAAACATACTCTGTGAGTTGGTGCCCTGCAGCTGTTCCCACCTGTGAGTATAGAGAGGCACTTTATGTTGCTGGGCACAGTGCTGAAAAGGCAATTCCTGCCTCCCACCCAGGAGGCCTGGCAGGCTGAAGGGTATTTACCCTCGGGTACCCCTGAACTGAAGTAACAGTGAACAACCACACAAGAATCCAAGTATCTCTTTTATTGAGATGACGACTTAGCATCCAGGTCATATGACTTGGCTCAGACCTGATGCTTACAAGCTAAAGGGCCTTGGGGGAGATCTTTGACCTCATTGAACCTATTGTCTTGATTTCTAACGCCAGAATAAAAGGTAGAGATTTGTCTGCATATATGTGCGAGATACTTCAATGCTCCTTAGCTCATCTGGAGCCATCGTGGCACAAAAGGCCTTCAGAGCCAGCTGATCCTTTCACCTTGTTAGGCACCTCTGCCAGGAGAGTCCAGGGAGGCGGAGACTAGGTTGTTGGGCTGTGATTGTAATGCGGGACCACTAGGAGGCAGACTTGCACCTCTGTAGCTCCTGACGGCTCAGGTGTTAGGCTGCGGAGAGCTGTGCTCCCTAAGCGGCAGGATTTAGTCCGTGCACCTTTGGGCTGGCCCCATAACTGGGGACTTGCACTTCCCCGAATCTTCGGTGGACCAGGCCAGGACTTCCACCATCTGTGGAAGCCTCTCCCAAGAACAAACGGTTGGGCACAGTTTTTCTGAAGAAGAAGTTCCGTTGGCCTTGTGGGGGCAGAAATTCCCATAGGCTGCCCTAGTGTCCCAGGAAAGTGGGACCTGGGTGAGTCCTTAGCCCCAGTCCTGGGTGTGGAACAGATGTAGCCACCAGGGCAGGCCTGTGTCTGACCTTGTCCCCCTGAAGCCCCTCCCCCCGCCTCACCTGTGCTAGGTCCTCGGCCAGGCAGAGGTTCTTGGTGATCCCAGGCTCTGGAAGGAGAATTCAGGTTTGGCTCCCTCCTTCCCACACAGAGGGGCTCAACCTCTGGGAGCCTTGGCCCCACTGTGAACCATGGGGATACCTGGTATATCACCTGTTCCTGATCTCCCCTATCACTGCTCACCTGACCTGTCTCTCCTCCTTTTCTCTTGTTTTGTCTTGTCTCTCTCTCTCTCTCTCTCTCTCTCTGTGTGTGTGTGTGTGTGTGTGTGTGTGCGTGTGTGTACACTGGAGACTTAGCCCAAGGTCTTTACACTAAGCTGTGCTACATCCCCAGCCCTTTACATATTGTCCAGGCTGGGCTCAGATTTTCAGTCCTCCTGCCTCAGCCTCCCAGAAGGGCTAAGATTACAGACATGAGCTACTGCCTCTGGCTGCCTTTCAACTGACAATTCTCATTTGTTTGCCGAGCACCAAAGAAAATTGAAAGATAACTATAGCCCACTATAGCCCACACCCTAGATCCTCTCCCAGCCTGGGAACTCAGCCTCTAGTGGATGGAAACAAGGGGAGGGGAGAGGAAGAAGTAAAAGGTGCTGGACTGGAGAGGACTGAGGGAAATGGCCATTGGGGAACACCAAAGCCAGGTCAGAAAAAACAGCCGATCCTGTTCCTCCATGAAACACCACCCCTGTTATTTATTCAACTTTTATGTAAATCTTGAATTATTTCAGGAAATTTAAATGAAATAAAGGGAAAAAGAAAAAAGACAATGGCCTAGAGCCTTCCGGGAACCTGGCCACACTGGTCCTTCCTCTTCCTTGGCCCTCCAGCCCCACCCCACAGCTATTGAAGGGTTTCCCAACTGGTCATTCTCCTTAGTGGCGCCATGCGTCAGCCACCGTCTTGGTCTCCAGCATTTCTGGATACTTGTGTCCTTGCTGTCTACCTGGCTCATACCTTTACCTGTCACCTTCTTTTCTCTCTAGAAGAAGGAGGTGCTATTATACACTCTTGTGACTGGCCACTCTCCCATGAACCTGCATGGTCACCTTTCCTGTGTGCTGTGGACCTCGCTCTTTCACGGGTCCCTTTCACAGATCTTTGGGGCTATTCTCCCTCCCCTCCATCATCTTGCCTTCCAGATGTCTGTGCATTCTACCAATGTGGGGACAAAGAAAAGTAAAAGGCTGCATTAGGCTTTGCTGCCTCCCGTGGCTGACACCTGCGGTCACCTTGTGTGTTCTGAGATGGATGCACAGGACAGCTGTCCTCGCCAGTTGTTTCTCTCTCCTCCCTGGTTCCCATGCCTACCTGGCTCCCATTGGCACCTTGCATATTGTCTTCCATCTTTTCCTCCCTGAAACGCCACCCCAAGGGCTTCTGATGATCTTTAATCATAAAATCCAGTGTGTCCCCAGCCTTCACCCTTCCTCCCCACAGCACTTCCAATGACCTTTGGCCCTGCTGGCCTCATGATGTGCCCAAGTCTGCCCCAAGGTTCAGCATAATCTGGCCTCAGTGGCCAGGCCTTGGACCCCAACCATGTGGGTTTGTGTCCCAGCTGCATGTCTTCTAGCTTTCTACCCTGGATCAGTTACCCAGCCCCTGTGCTTTGGTTTACTTCTCTGTAAAATGAGGATAATAACACTGCTTACCTCACAGGATCCTCATGAGGGCTGAGTGGAATTACACACGTAAACATCTCAGAACAATGCCTGGCATAGGAGGGAAGCCTGGCAGGTTAGCTATTAGTACACAGCATCACTGGCCTTGACCCAGGAGCCTTCCCCTCCCTCTCTGGGCTCTGGCTCAGGGCCTACCCTAAATCATGTCATCCTGTCTTGAAGCTGAGCCTGTCCCTTTGACTCTTCTGCCTGAGGTTATGAGTATTAGGAGTCTTAGCTCAGAAAAGCTTTCTCAGAAGAGGAGACTCGTTGGCTCCAATAACTAGATAGTCTGTGTCTGGCCAGAGACACAGGTAAAGTTCAACCTAGGCTGTCTACTGATCCGATACACCATTTCCGTTTTTCTGGGGCTGTGGCTCCCAGGCCTAAGGAAGAGCACCCCTCATGGTACCAAGACGATCCCAGTAGTTCCCAAGATCCCTCTTCTTGCTGCAGGTCTAGCAGAGAGGCACGACCTGCTTCCTGAAAATTTCAATCTCAAATCCGGGAGTAGAGTCTCTTTAAGCTTCCTGCATCGGGCTGTGTGTGCAGAGCCAAGCCAATCACCTAGGCCACTTTGGGAGATGATGGGAGTGAGGCCAATGCCACCTGAAGACAGAGACTGGGACCAGCTTTTGAGAAATTCTCAGCAGTATGAGGACAGGTTCAGAGAAAAGGGTGGCAGAAAACTCATGCCCAGGCACTTCTTCCTCCATGCAACCACCCTGAATTCTCCTGCATCAGTTACTCCCAATGGCGTCAAGCTCCCTTCTCTTCCCCTCCCTCTCTCCCTTCCTCTCCATGCCTGTCTTCTTTGGTATATTGGTTCCCACTGCATCTCCGGGCCCTCCTTTCCAGGTGTGGGATCTAGACTCCAAAGAATGTAAGTTTCAAAACCTGGTCCTTCAGCACCCAGGGAGGCTGGAGCAAAAGGATCACAAGTTCACGCCCAGGCCAGCTAATTTAGTGACTTAGTAAGACTCTAACTCAAAATGAATTATTAAAAAAAAAAAAAAACAGGCTGGGGATGTAGTCCAGGGCTTAATCTCTAGTAGGGCAAACACCAAAAAAAAAAAAATAATAATAATAATAATAAAATAAAATAAAATAAAAAACAACAACAACAACAAAAACCCTTCCCTTCCTGGGCCTTCAGCACGCTTGGTTCTCTTTCTCATATATACTTGTACATTCGATTGTCTTCCCTGCCACTCCCCTTGTTCCTCCTGTCCCCTACACTCAGTCTTCACACCAAGTGTGGCCTCAGACACCTTACCCAGCTGACTACAGAGCTTTGGGGATGGATTCCATGGCAGTCTCTGAGAAGCATTCAGCCCTGATCTGTTTTGAATTTAAGGCTCGGAGCTCTAACTGTGTAAGAGGCGGCTCCTCAGTAAACCTTTGTGGAAAGTGGGCCACCTCGGTAAACCTCCCTGTACAGAAGTGACTTATTGCCTGAAAGGCTGAACACAGCATCTTCTCCCCTAGAAGCGCCCTCTTCAGACTCCCCTGCCGGGTGACTGAACCTCCGACAGTCCACTTATTGCTTTGATGGGTGAAGCACCAGGACACAAAGCAGATCTGACCCAGATGGGTCTCTGCCTCCCTTTCGATACCAGGGTAGGTAGAAACTCCGGGCCTTCCGATCATTTTGTCCTCATCTGTCGAGGGACAGAGGGTTGGAAGGAGGTCACTGGACAGAGAAGAGATAACTCTCCTATGCAGGGTCTGTCTGGACAGCAGCCTTGCCCGAGTCTCCCCTTACGTATTCACTGCCCTCATCCTGAGTTAGACCAAGTATGGCACCTTGACTTCAACCACTAGTATTTCCTCTGAGACTCTGGTCATGGCCATGTGCTAAATCAGAACCCAATGGCAAAAATTTTCCAGTGCTGAAGGGATGGTACAGAGAGTTGGTCGTTACTTCAGAAAGTCTGAACTCCAAAGCTGTCGCTGGTCGGAGCCTGGGAGTGACCACTCTGGCTTTCCCTATTGGACACTGCACGGAACAGCCCTGGGGAAGCAGGTCCTAAATTGGCTTTGAGAAAATTGTCCGTGCTCAGACTTGTTTTTTAGGGGCAAGGTAAAAAAAAAAAAAAAATCTTTCGTGGTACTAGGGATCTAACTCAGAGCCTTCACCCTGAACTACATCCCTAACCACTTTTATCATTGAGTTGAGACAAGATCTCACTAAGTCTCTGAGTTGCCCAGACTGGGTTCAAATTTGCAGTCTTCCTGCCTCAGCCTCCCAGAGTGTTAGGATTACAGTCCTGTGCCCCTGGCCCAGCATGAATATTTTTTTTTAACTAAATACTAGCAAAACTGCTCCCTCTGAGACGTGGAATCTTTTTTTTCTCTCTCTCATGAATGAGGGCCAAGTTCGTGACATAGTTGCCTTGTCACTCTTACCACTACGAGGCCCAGGGCCATTTTCCTGACCAACTTGGCACCACAAAGCACTCACCTAACTACCCATGGTACAGTTTCTGGGGTCCTGATGCTGCCTTTTCTGTGTCTTACTAATTTATTGCATTCGTTTCCTATGAGTTAGTTCAAATCCTCCCTGGAACAAGGAGGGAATACATTAATATTTAAAATAAAATAAACAAAATGTAAGTGTGTGTGTCTTAGGCTGGAAATTCCTTAAGGTCAGGGACCATGTCTGTTTATGTAGCACCTGGCACAGCATCAAATTGAGGCTTAACAAATGAATTTTGATGAAGGGGGGAAAGAGGCTGTGGAGATCCCCCACCCTGACAGTCCTGTGAGTCCCTCCCGTCCCTCCCAGGGCTCTCCGCCTTTGCACTAACCTGCATCTCAGCTTATTCACAAACATCCTGGCATGTTCTGGACTTGTCCCTATAGCCAGCCTCATTCCCACCCATGCCCTAACCACTCCGAGACACTGCCCTTGCCCGGGACACAGCCACGCCCACACCTGGCTCAGAGTTCCACCCCAAATCCCTACTTCCCTTTCACCCACTACTGCAGCCCGGTGAGCTTGCCCAAGGCTGGGAAGCCACGCATGGTGCTAGGAAATGGCACACCAGCGGAGGTGTTTGAGGTGCTGTCCCCACGCGTGCTTTGGCCCTGTGGGGGCCTCCAGCCAGGCGGGGACCTGGCAGAGGGAGGGAGAGGATAAGCCGCTTCAAAACTCCAGATGCAGCAGTTAAAAAGAGGACAGAGGCAATGATCCTTCAAATTGCCACATCTGTATAATCTGCCTTTTATTTTCTGCTTCATGAAGTTTTATTTCCTATTATTTATTCACCTCCCCGCCCTCCCCTCCCCCGCCTCTGCTCCTCCTTAGCAGGCGATATGCTCAGATGGGCCAGGAGCCTTGGCCCGGGGTCTGGGCTCTCTGTGCCCCCCCTCCCGGGCTGGCTGCTGGAGAAGGCACCTGCTCCCCCTCCCCCGGCTCTCCGCTTCCCTCCCACCCTCCCTCCTTTGGGGCATTTGGGGCCTGCCACTCCCTCATCTCTGTGTTCTAGCCCCTGAAAACCCCTCTGTTTACCCTCCAAGTAGAGTCCCAAGGAAAGGCACACGGGGGAAGGGGCCATGGAGGTTGGGCCAGCCCCTAAGGCCTGTGCCACTGTCACCATTCCCACGGGTTCTAGAACTCGCTGTCGGGGATGTCCCCAGCTCTCAGCAGCCTCCTCTCCTGGGCTGGTCACTTCCCACTGTCCACCGACTGCCTTTCCTCTTTTTGTGTCTCCCCTCTGCTTCCATTGACCTGTGACCAGGGCCTGGGCTGGCCTCAGCCTGGGTGCAGGAGTTCAGGACGGGAAGGACGGAGACTGGGCTAGGCCTGCAGATCTGTTTCCAGGCTGAGCACCCACCTTCCCTTCCTCACCCAGGTGTAGGAACAGAGAAGCAGCCCCCGGAGGCGGCGGTGCTGCAGTCACCAGGCTTTGTCCAGGGAGCGTGGCTGGGGTGAGGACAGCTGGGAGACGGCATCGGGAGAGGACAGGAGGTTGGTTTGGAAAAGACACTGACATTTTGAGTGTTCCTGGCCTGGAGCCTCCTCATCCCTCCCAGGGATACAGACGCACAAGACTGGTGGGCGCGGTCTCTCACCAGGGAATGAGTCAGACTGGGAGCCTGAGGCTTAGTGCTTGTGGCTGGTGTCCCTAGCAGCTGCCTGTGGGGAAGGCAGTTATGCCAGAAAAGGGCCTAGGAGGGGCGTGGAGCGTTTTTGCAAATATTCTCTGTGTTTTACATGCACCTCTCTTATAATCATAATCACTTTCCTACCTTGCTTTGTGGTTTTGTACAAGTCTCCTTTGTAAGTTCCAAGTATTTATTCTTTTAGTTGTGTCTGGGAGGGTATCTCTGTAGGTTCTACACAAGGTACCAGCCAATAGTAGGTAGTTCATGGAAGACTTTTGAATGAGTGACTCTGTCAGCCCATGTGAACATGGAGCAGAATCTCTAAGCACCCACCTATCCTGCCTGCGCTTCTGCAAAAATCAGGCAGAACCCACATTCCTGTCTGGGCAAGCGGGGTTCCAGAAGTCACCCACCCAGTGCCAAGCAGAGACCAGATTCTGAACATGGAAATAGGGTGTTTGTTTGATGGAAAATTACCCAGGGAACTCGGGAGAAGGCGGCCTCATACCTCACCTGGTCAGAGGAGGCCCTTTGGGCGGCTCTTTGCTGACGGCGGTGTGTGTGCGAAGGCATGTCATCCTGGGGTGAACCATGGAGTTCACAATGGTGGAAGCTGAGTAGGACCCTCCTGAGACCCTGCCAGCGAGAAGGGACCAGGTCTAGTCCATCCTCTGGACTCTAGGCCTGAGCTCCTTTAGCCAATATCCCTCCTCTGCCACTCTCATCGGAGGGCAGACAAAGGTGATGGTCAGTGGCCTTGGCATGGTGACACTAACCAATAGGCTCTAATGACACCCAGAGTCAGGGCAAGCCCCACATGAACCAAGTCATGGTTCCGGGGGAGAAATGGCTGCACCCTCACGAGGAAAACCCTGCCCAATGCTCACATCCACTCGGAACCGGAGGCTTAGGCCATTCCCTGCCTTCAACCCCCTGCTTTTCCCCCCTTCCTTTCTCCTTTGGTGGGAAATGAGTTTCTATTATGACTGAGTCCATTCATTTTCTGGATAATTTCTTCACTGTTGTGAATGTTCTTGTCTCCCCAGAGGGACATACTGGGGGACTGATGTCACCCACAGCTGGGGCCTTCACTCCGAGAGTCTCACCTCTCCCCCACCCCCAGAAGTGGGCACAATAGATGGAAAGGCAGGGTGTGAGTGGCGTGGGTGCCGGTGGGGTAAGGTGGCCTGGAAAGCGAGTCTCAGTCCTCCTAGCCACACTTGGAACTGTCAGTTCAGCCTGCTACCAATGTCCCAGTGACCCCCAGAAGCAAATAAATATGAAGCCAGACAAAATGAGCTGTTTGTAAATGAGCATGTTTCTCAGTCAACGATGGCTCCTGGAGTTCATGCAGCAGGTGGGAAGGTGTGTGTGCACACGCCTGTACCTGGACATGTGCACCGGTCTGTGCTTGGGCTCTGGGAACTGGGGGAGGGTGCCCTGACTGAGGAGGAGGATGCCTGGGGAAGGACGTCTTGGCTGGGGCCGGGTTGTCTGGCCGGAGGCAGAGAGCCCTTGCTAAGGTGTGGGGGCCGGAAGGGGAGATGCCCTGGCTGGGGCGCAAGTGACCTGACTGAAGGGGTGGGTAACCTGACTAAGAAGAGGGTGTGCTGGCTTGGGGGAAGGTGCCTTGGCTAGGGGAAGGGTGCCTCAGCTATGGAGAAGGCAGTAGGGAGTCTGATGGGGAAGGACCCTGTGCAGGCGGAGGGGCAAAGCAGGAGGGTCTCGGAGGGGTGGGAAGGGAGGCGTGATGAGGGGGAGGGTGTTGGCTTCATGCTGTTACTAGTTTGATTTATCCCTAATGAGTTCTCAGCACATGGCTGCTCCCGGCTCACTCCAGGGGCCAGCGCGGCCTCCCGCGGGCCCCAGCCCGCCCCGACTCCGCAGCAACAGCCGCCGCTTCGCTCCAAAAAGAGCCAATTTCCACACTGCACAGTCCGCTTCACTCAAGGGAAATCACATTTCCCGGGAGCGCTGCAGGCAGCGCTTCAGTCCCCAGCCTGGCCCACTGCCACAGGGCCCAGATGCGGGAGCCTGGCATCTCCCCTCCCCCGCGGCCCGAGCCCCTCACCCCCAGTCTCCAGGGGGCTTTCTTCAGCGCCTTAGCCGCTGCTGCTTCCCAAGGGCCGAAGGACCGGGCGTGGGGTGGGCGGTGCTCCCCAGAAGGGAAGGAGGCACCAGTCCTGCCAGCCTCCTCCAGCTTCTGACGAACCAGGTGCCCTGTTCTCTCCGGGGCATAGAGATGACAGGGAAGTGCCTGGTATGTGTGAGCAGGGAGCCCTGGGGACAGGGAGGAGCCACCTCCAAGGTACTGACTTCTGGGGTTCTTGTCCCAGATTTTCCCAAGAAGCCCAAGGAAACGAAGACTGCAACCAGGAGAGCAGGAAGCCAGCGAGGCAGCGACAAGCAGGTGGCGTCTGGGGGCTTTCCCTAGCTCGCCCGCCGGGCCCTCCAAGCCCTTCCCAGCGCTCACTTCCCTATTCAGGTGTCCACAGCCCTGGGGAGGAGGGGCCTGTCACAGGTGGGGGAGGAATAATTGCCTTACACTTAGCAGAAGAAAGAGCAGAAGAGACTGAAAGATGTGGGAAAAAAGGAGAAACGCAACAGAGAGGAGGCTGCCAGTCCCAGAGGAGCAGCCACCCACCCTTCCCCCCACATCCCTACACAGATAGGAGGGAGCTTTCTCACCCTAAAGGTGGGAGAGCAGCTGCTGTGGTGCAGCCTGAGGAAATTCTGAAAGTACCAGCCTCCACCCTGGCCCATTGCTCCTTCTGAGGGCCTCCAGGCCTCTGTCCAGGATTATTGGCCAAGTTGGGTGGGGCGTGTGGCAGTGTCCTAACCGGCCAAGGTAGCTCTGTCCTTCCCTACAAAATAGAGCGTGCCAGAGGCTACCAGAAGCCTGGCCTGGTCCAAATCTCTGGGGCCTTGGCTGGGATGCAGAAGAGGCCTGTGACAGGCTGGGTCAGGCTTTGGTGTGAGTTCCTCTGTTGACTAGCTGAGTGATCTCACCAGTCATCTCTGGGTCTCAGTTTCCCCAAATTCAAAGCAGGGCCAAGGAACAGAATCAGAGACCTACATGGAAGTCAGTGAGTTGGGAACACAGAAAGAAACCAGGCTGATGTGAAGGGCTATAGCAGCATCTGAAAGAGGCCAAGAGAGGGCAGGGGGTGGGAAGGGGAGGGAGAAAGCCAGGCTAGCACTCTGGGAGGCTGAAGCAGGAAGATTCTGTCTTCTAGCTCAGCCTAGGCAACTTAACAATTTAGTAAGATCCTGTTCCCCCCGCCCCCCAAAAAAAAGAGCTGGGGATGTGGCTTTGTGAGAAGGCCCTGGGTTCACCCTCCAAAACCATACGCACATACATGTACAAGAGGGTCCTGGAAGACAGCCAAACCTCCACCTGCCTCTGCTCCTGACTGATGAGCTGATATCGAGGTACCTGGTACCATTGGAGACCATGGAGGTCTCCAGTATCCCTGGGCCCATCCCCAAAGGAATTGTTATAAAGAAGACCTATGTTGGTAGAAATGGGAACTATCCGTGTATTGGGGGGGGGGGGGGGGAGCAGAAGCAAGAGGATGGTAATAGCAGAGGAGCGTGGGAAACTTTGGCAAGCTCCTCCCCCTTCTGGCGCCTGTTTCAGGCTGTGTGGACTGTGGCCACTGATTGCTCTTGGTTGGTTTGTCATAAGGTTTGAGTGCCTGGCACACTGTGGGCAGGACATACGGGTTTCCTGGGAACCACTCACATCATCAGTATGCATTATGGAGAAGTAGCTTGACCTGCTGGTGCTGGCCAGTAATCTTAGCACTCTGGGAAGCTGAAGCAGTTGGAGCCTAGTCTGGACAGCTTAGCAAACTAGGGAGACCTTGTCTCAACATCAAGAATAAAAACTGGGCTGGGCTGTAGCACAGTGTGAAGATCCTGGGCTCCATCCCCAGTACCAAATAATAAATAATAACTTTGGAAAAGTGAAGGAAGGGTGTGTGTGGGGGGGGGGGAGAGGATATACCCTGGGTCCTGGCCTTGAAGATGGAATTCCCAGCAGCCTGTTATCCTTGTGGCTTCAAGGCAGGGGCCAGACTGCCATGGCAGCTCTGCCCACCAGGTGGCCCTAGGTGGGATTGCAGTTGCCCTGTGCTCTGGCAAGAAACCCACTGGCTGCTCTTAAGGCCACCTCATTCCCACACCATTCCTGCAAGCTCTTGTGTCCTGGACTGGCCTGAACAGTGCTAAGAGGCTGAGTGGATGAGACAGAGAGAATAGACCAGGATAAGCTGCCTGGACAGCTGAGAAGGTCTGTTCCAGAGACAGTGCAAGGGATTGGTCCAGGTGCACTGGGGGTGAGGGTGGGTGCTTGATGCTCTGGGAATGTCTCAGGCTCAGCCTTATCCCCAGTTGTCCCACCGGCACATACCACCCCAGGCATTGACATAAATAGAAGCCCCCATCCCCTTGGAGGGTGAACCAGCTTCCTTACATACAGCCACCCCTAGATGTTTTCCCCACTGCTCAAGGTGAGCATGTCGGCCACTCAACCCCAGAAACCTACGTGTCCTCCCTGTCCTTGTCCTCACGTCCTTCACTGTGTCCCAGCTTTTCCCAACACAACCTCCAGCACGGGGCACTTCCACTCACCTCTCACGCAACACACACACACAATTACCTTTCTCTGAGCTCCAAGGGGACCAGCAGCTTGGCTTTGAATAGAACACCTAGGGAGTCCTGGGCCACACTGTCACCAAATAGACTCCCAGAGCTGGATGTCTAGAGAGGACAAGCTCAGCTCACACAAAGGAGGGTGAGTTCTGCATCAAGGTCACCTCAGAAAAGGACTGCCCAAGTCTCTCGGTCATGTAGAATTTGGAGAGGGTCTTCTAGGGGCAGTATCCCTAGAGAGATTTTGGCTGTGAATGCAGACAAGAATCACAGTGAAGCTTCCTGGGAACACCACAGATCTCTAAGTGACTTTTCGGTGGGATGTGTTTACGGAAATCAGAGGCTCAGGATCATAAGAGCCTCAGGTACAGCTGGTTGCAAAGTCCTGTTGCCAAGCTTACAACATTGAAAAGGGGCCTCACGTCAGCTCTTTGCTGGAGAGAGGGGTGCTCTTTATGGAAAGGTTCCCATCATGCCACAACTATTCTCATTCCCCATCTTGCCCCAGGAGTATCCCCAGTCTCTTCTTTGAGAGGGTTATGAAGGTCGCAGCCCTTTTCCCCCTTTCTGCCCTCCCTGCCTTGGAGACACTAGTGGGATCAGGGTATACCACTTCCCATCCCTGGGTACCCGCATTAACATGAGCATCATGGCTTCAGGCCCCAGCCCGTCATTCCAGCCTGCCTCCACGTGAAACGGAGGGCCTGTGAAGATACCAGACAGCCCCCGCAGGGCCAGGTACCCTGCACCAAATTTGATCATCCTCCTTTTCTCCTAAATTTCCTGGAAGGTGTGTCTTAGGCCCCTGCAGCCTCCCTCACAGCCTCCCGGTTCCCCTGCTTTTGCACCTGTCCATTTCTCAGTCAAGTTAAATAATTAGAGGTGAATGAAAAGAAATTCAACCTTCAAGGGCAGCCCTCTGATCCTCTTGGGTCTAGAACTCTCAGACATCTCTGACCAGGGCCCTGTGGTATTGGCAAAAGTGCTTGACTTTGCTAGGTGTGGTGGTACATGCCTTTAATTCCAGCACTGTGGGAAGCTGACGCAGGAGGATCACAAGTTTGAGCCCTTCTTTCAAAATTTTATGTATGTATGTATGCATGCATGTGTGTATGTAGGTATTTATGAGACAGGGTCTTGCTGTGTAATCTGGGCTTGTTCTGAATTCACTATGCAGTCCAGGCCAGCGTCAAACTCACAGTGATTCTCCTGCTTTAGCCTCCCAAGTGCTGAGATTACATCAAACGTTAAAAAGGAGGGGTGGGGGGGGCTGGGGAAGTAGTTCACTGTGAAAACCCTGGGTTCAGTTCCCAGTGCCACACTCACCTACACACATAGACCCACACACACAAGGGCTTGCCTTAGAGTAAGACTTGGTTGAATCCATTACTTTTCACTTTTTCTCCCTAAGCCTCAGTTCCCTTTTATGTAAAATAGGTCTTCTTCCAACTTAACTACCCTAATAGCACACAGGACAGCCTAGGCTTTCCTTGTCCTTCTGCTAGCGCTGCGGGCTCACGGAGCTGATGACGTGGGCCTGACGCTAGCTATGCCAAGATTCTCTCCCAGCTCACCCTGCTGATTCTCTGGCTCCCTGTTGGCACCCACAGCAGATGCCTGTGGGGAGCCGTGATTGGCCCACACTGTGCCACGTGTCTGTTGGATCTTTGTATTTCCTCCAAGTGGAAGAACAGATTTATGTAGAGCCAGTGTCACACGTCTACTGGGCTGAGGGACGCTGCTAGGGCAGGGTCCTGGGGCATTAGACAGTCCCTCGTGAACCCCAGCCCCGAAGTGATCTTGTAAGCCAGTGGGTTCTGAACCTCTCAGAACAAAACCTGGTCTTGAGGTGCTCCCTTACCCAGCCAGCCCCAAAACCTGGAATGAAGAGGAATGGTTTATTGAGTCATGTGGCAATGGTGGATTGTCTTAAAATTTAAAAAAAGAAAAAAGAAAAAGAAAGAAAGCAGCGACAAGGAGAGAAGCCCAACATGGTAGACAATTCACTGGAGGCCAAGGCTGGGGATGGAAGAGGAAAGCTTGACCAAAACAGAGCTTCATTTACAGTATGTACACTCAGGCTTTGGGGGCAGGAACTGGGGGAGCAGAGAGGGACTCCCTCCCCCTTGCTGGCTTCAGGGGTTGCTTCAGGGTCTTGCTGGCGGCTGCTCTGGGCTCGAGCTGCAGGAGCACACTGGGCTTGGCAGGCGCTACTGAGAAGGAAAGGGGTTCTTGCCATTACGCCTGGCAGCTCACCTCCCAGGGGCCCTTTGGTACGTCTGTCTCCGGCTGCTTTCTGGTAATGGCAGCTGCCAAAGAGATGAGGCCCTGGAGAAGAGGCTGAGGAGGTGCTAAGATGTTCACAGTAGCAGGTAAAGGGCGGTCAGCTGACAAGCCAGTGGTCACACGCCCAGCCCTCAGCCCACGCCTAGGAGGGAGGTGCAGGGAGAGACAAGGAAAGCTCAGCGCAAGATGGCAGAAGTGATGACTTGGGTGGCTGATGTGCACAGCCTCGTCACAGGGCTGGGACCTGTGGGGAGGACCTGCTTACAATCCACAGCGGCCGATGTCGTGCTGATGGCAGAGCCATGCAAGTAAGTGGCCCTTGCGTGCCCTGGGGCCCAGGCGGGCTCCATCTGCTGCCCCTTCAAGTTCCTCATGGCTTCCTCTTCTCTCCTTTGGTAGATACCAGCCTCTGTACGTTTCTTCTCCAATTCCATCTCTTTAGGAATAGGATGGTTTTCCCTCCCTGGGACTCCTGCCCCTCCTCAAGGAGTCTTGAAGGACAACTTGGCCTTCTCCAAGGTCATCCTGTCTTTCATGGTCCATTAAATTACCCACACAGGGAGTGAGCCGCACTGTTGGAATTGTGGTTATTTTTCATGTAATAAATAAAGATTCCTTTGTATGACTCTCTGGGGCCTGTCCCAGGCTGAGTCCTTCAGTTGCCCGGTCGCTCCCACTGTCCCCATGGCAACTACAGATGGTCAAAGGCCGTGGCGGTGGTGGGTGGCGCACTCGGCCTTGATGTGGAACTGTAATAATAGGGGGAACCTGGACACATAAAAAAAAAAAAAAATAAAGAAAGAAACAACAGCACTGGTCAGAAGGGAAGCTGCAAGAGAACCTTCCTGCATCTGCTGACCTTTAAGACAGCTCAAGTTAATCATTTATCTCCTTGGCCTATCTGATCATCAAAGATTAACTCCTCTCCAGCCCTGTTTCCTCCTTCTCTGGGCTCACTTTGGGGTTTCTGGTTGGAATAAGAAGGTGGCTACTTGTCCCCACCCTTGCTTTGACCTTCAACACCCTCCCTCAGGGGGAGAGAACAGTCCTATGGGAATCCAAGAATCATGCACTCTGGGGGGCCACAAGGATCCTCCCCAGCCTTGGCCAAAGAGCTGCAGGTCAGATAATCTTCCTTTAACACCAGAGGGATTAGACTCCTGACTTGTAAAGGGGGTCTGGCTTGAGGGTCTCCACAGCAGGTTCTATGCACCTACTGGGTAGGTGGTCTGGGGAGGCTCAGCTGGAAGGTGCCCTGACTCCCCACCCTGCCCTGCCCCCATCTTGAGTCTTTCATTGCTCTCGTCCTTTCTGGCTAAACTGAACAAAGAGTTGAGTTAATCATATCTGGCCACAGCGCCCAGGTTGGCTACTCGTACTCTACTGCCAGGAGGTGACAGCAAGAGAAGGGTCTTGGGTGGTCCAGCCTGCAATGGTGAGGTTGCCCACCCTTGGGCCATTGTTCTCCTGTTCGGGTCTGCTCTGTTACCTGTAAGCCATCACTCAGGGAGATTCTACTATGGGATCCTTCAAGTTTCCTGTTTGTGGGCTGATTTTCCTTAAAAGCTACTCTACCCGGCCTGGGACCCCAAGGCAAGAGAGGGGTGAAGAGTGGCCTCGCTCACCCTTTGCACCTTTGTGTTTTCCCTTCTCAAGCCAAATATGGGGAACCTGGTGGCACAAGGATTTCTGTGTAAGGGTTTTGGTGCTGAGTCGTGATTATCTGTGACCCACGTAGATGGTGCATGGGAGCAGCTGGATGGTATCTTGAATCAGTTCCCAAGAAGGAGGGCGGTGGTGTGCCTGCAGGAGATAATGTCTGTTGTCTTAGGGCTGGAAGCCTCAACCATAAGAAGACAGCCCCCTTAGGCCTTTAGTGAGCCCACCATTGCCCTCCCCTCCAGGCCTGAGGCCTGAGAGATAGATAGTACAAAGATTTAGCAGGTTTGGTCTTGGGGAACATGAGTGAAGTCTCTGGCCTTTAGTCCTCTTCCCCCAGTGGCCAGGTACACTGCCCTCTTGCTACTTTCTTCTATTACAAATAATGCCTGTCTCCACTTTTGGCCTGGCCTTATTCCCCACCCATTCTGCCTGCCCAGCATAGGGCCTGGACAGGCAGGGACTTACTGAGCAAGCTGGAGTTGGGGAAGCGCCAGGCCTCGCTGTAGGAGGAGTAGGGGGTGTGGCTGTAGGCATTGCCAGAGTATTCACTTCCTGTTGGAGCACACAGAAATGAGGACTGTGAGGTTACGGCACTGGAGTGGGGGGCTGGGGTGGGGGTGGGGGAGGGAGAAGGGTCTGCAGGGTGACAGCAGTGGGTGAGCCCTGAGGATGAGGCACTCCAAGGAGGGCGCAGATGGGTAGGGATGACAACATTTCAGCTTCCCTAGGTGTGTGTGCGTCTGTGTGAGAGTGTATGCATGTGAGGAGATACTGAGGATTGAGGGTAGGGGAAGAGAGAGGACCCCAGTGAGGACCCTTAGGGAGGTTGTGTTTTGGGACTCCGAGAATCTGTCACCGCCTAAGCAGACACAATGCCTGGATTTGCACAGAATAAACCAGATCATCTTCTATGAGTAGATTCCTGACTTACCCCTGGGAATTTATTTTACAGAAGGAATTTCTTAAGGACTGCCTTATATCACAGCAACAAAGCTAAGGTGAGCACAACTCTTTTGGTACTGGCTACAGAGTTAATAGTTTGCAAAGCACTTTTCCAAATATTACACTCTCTTATTCTCACAGTCATGCCATGGACGACTCCTTCATATTGTCAGTTCATGGAATGGGAAATTAGAGTGAAGTCTGATTAAACAGTTTCCCTGAAATTACACTGTTGATAAGTTGTGGGGCAGAAAGTGACCTCAAACATATTCAATTCAAATTTCTGATAATTTCTTTATGCGCTTATGAGAGGATTTTATTTACAAAGCCAGGTTCCTGCCAAACCCTGAGATCCAACAAATGTTCACACTCACTTTCAGAAACTTATCTGATTATAAACTAAGTACCTTCTGTGGCTCCTTGTCTCCTTCCTGGACTCAACAGAGCAAAGGTTTGAAACTCCAGCCCACCTCTGGAGCGGGCCTGTATGAAGTCACATCTCCATGTCCTACTTCCTGGCTGTGTAAACTTGGATAAATCATTGCCTTCTCTGGGTCCTAGTTTCCCCATCTGCCAAATGGGGCTAAAATTATTGTCCCTATCTCCTGGAATTCAGTGAGGACTAAATGAGATAAATAATTATTATGTATGGCAAACACATACTAATACAAAGAATAATTTGGGGGGAAAAGAAATGAGATTGTATCATTAAGTAATTCTATATTAAATGCTTAGTACTGTGCTTGGGATATAAGGAATACCCAGCAGGTGTTAGCTTTTCATTACTTTTTCATGAAAGCAGGTGCTAAGTTAAAGTTCAGTGGAGGCTCCAATCAGTCATACAACAAGCTAGTGTTTTAAGTTTGGGTTGGGGTCAGTGAGGGCTGGTATTTGGCAGAGACGTAGGAGGAACGGAAGCAGGGAGAAGAACAGAAGGTACAGGAGGTTACTGGATCCTGCACCTAGGAAAGCGGTGACAGGCAGCACGTTCACAAGAACATGGTCAGTTCCTTGGGGTAGGAACTAAGCGAAACACAGATGGAGCAAAAAAAAAAAAAAAAAAAAAAAAAAAAAAAAAAAAAAAAAAAAAAAAAAAAAAAAGGACACTAAAAGAAAGGAGTTGGGGCAGACGTGCAATTCCAGCAAGTTCAAGCCCAGGCTGCTAGATAATTTAGTGATTTAGTGAGACCCTGTCTCAAAATAAAACCCAAATTCGGATGTAGATGTAGCTCAGTGTAAAGGCTATGGGTTGAAATCCTCCCTCCCTCCCCCCCGCCCCCCAACACACACACGCAGAAGGGAAGAAGACACAAGGGGGAGAAGCAAGCAACTGCAATTAGAAATAATCTAATTTAACCATTCACTTCATCAAAAAAGATGCTGCTATGCAAAGAAAGAAGGTTATGTGCCAAGGCCATAATCTCAGTGAGGGCCTAACATGGAAGCCAGGTTCCCGCTCCTATACAAGCGGTCCTTGGTCTCAGGGCCCCAAGTGCCAGCTGCCCCACCTGTTGGTTGCTGTGGTATTCAGCATCTCCCTGCTGGTTTCAATGCTCCCTTAGGGGAAGCCAGTTCCACTCTGGCTATGCAGCCAAAGCTCCACTCCTGCCTTTACTGCATGCACCCTTCCCAAGGTGAGCACTGCAAGCTCTCAAGGGTAAGGAAGAGAGACAGAAAATACAATGTGTCGATCACATGATGTCACTAGTTCATGCCTTCACTCGCCCAGGCTCGCTCACTTACTCCACACTGAGCACTTGTCTGCCTCCGTCGCAGGTAAGCTGGGGTAGGCAGTAGTGCTGGGAAGGCAGTACCCCTTGGGTAGTAAGCCTTCTTCCCCAACCAGATCTGTCAACCTGCCTGCATGGACGATGAAATGTCTGTGTTCCTAGGAGGCCAACGCGTCCTGTTCGCTCTGCATCCCACCCTCCTCTTCTTTGTATTTGGCCCCCACAATTATCTCTTCTTCCCCTTTCCCTGTCTAATTTATCACTCCAGCACATAAACATATTCCATTGTCTTCTAGAAATGCCCTTCCTATCCTACATCCCTCTTTGGCCACCAGCCTTTCCCTCTGCCCCATGATTTCTGCCTTTACCCTTTCTATTCAATCAGGCCGGTGGTGATCCATGTAAGTCCCCACCATCTTTAACTTGACCACTACAATGCTCCCTTTGATACCCATAAATCCCTTAACCTCGCAAGATGTTCAAACTTCTAGTTTACGTTGTAACTTCCTTGTCTTTTCTACTTCTGGCTCCTTCTGTCTCTGATTTGTAAATTATGCTGAAGAACTCAACTTGGTTTAAGAGCCTTTTGGGAATTTCCATCCATTCTCCTTTAAGTGAACATGTCTACTCCCTTGGCATTAAATTACAGCTTTGTACAAGGGCTGAAATGTATAGGATAGTCAGGATTCCTTTAAAATTTAAAAAATGAAATAATAAGAATTGAATCCAGGACCTTTGCACTGAGTTGCTCTTCTTCCTTCCTTCCTTCCTTCCTTCCTTCCTTCCTTCCTTCCTTTCTTTCTTTCTTCTTTTTTTGTTAATTTTGAGACAGGGTCTTGCTATGCTGCTAAATTGGCCAGGCCAGACTCAAACTTGTAATCCTTCTGCCTCGGCCTCCCAGAGTACTGGGATTATAGGTATGTGCTGCCGTGCCTAGTCAGGCTTCTTTTCTGACCTTAGATGTACAAGAGGGAAGTTTAAGAAATATAATAAATATTTTAGATTTTTAAAAACTAATACAGTGAAGAGTCACTGCCATTCATCCTTCTTAAAAATATTCCCCTTCACTTCAAATATACTTATCTCATCCTTCCTGCCGTTTTCTAAAGCAGTTCCTCATTTCTCTTTCAGTTCAGGTCTGTGTCTTACATGGCGTGGCCAAACAGTGAATGCTGCTACCATGTGCCACCCAATGGAAAGGCAAGATTGTCCTCATTCATCTGACTCACCAGATCTGGCACTGAGTAACTTCTGCCTCGTTCCCAAAGTCAAAATGACCAAAAGATCAATGTTTTGAATTGATCAGGACATCAAGGTAACCACAACGTCTCTGGGAAGTGGCAAGAATTGTGGGTAAATGAGACTGAAGCACGGGGGAGCAGCTTGAGAAGAATTCATGGCAGGGCCTTTTACTATACTAATTTTTTGAACACACATGATAGTTTTCAACTCCATCTCATATTACCATGTTCCCACTTAACCTAGGTATTTAGTAGGTATCTCAGTCTTAATAGAGTCTAGTAGAACTCATGACTTCTACCTGCTACACCACTGGACCTCTTCCTCTCCTCATCTCCGTATACATACTTGCCACCACCATCCATGGAGTTTCCCAAGGCCAAAAACTATGAATAATCTATGTTTCCTCAATGTTCTCATCCCATGACCAAAGCAGCAGCAAATTTTGTGAGCTACATCACCAAAGCACAATCATTAGTGTTTCCTCTCCTCTCTCACTGCTACTTCCCTAGCTCAAGCCGAAGTCATCTCTTGCAAGAGCCGCCCCCTAACTGGTATCTGAACCTTCTCTGACTGTCTACAATCTATTTTCCTGCAAGTGTGAAGTCTTTAAAAACTTGACTCTTTAAGCTTTTAAGAACCTGACCCTGCTAGTGCCAATATCGCTTCATCTTTCCCGACCTGCTCATGATTTTTTGATACATTCACCTTCTTTCTGTGACCTATCATGTTAAACTAGTTCCTTCCTGCCTTAGGGCCTTTGTACTTGCTGTTCTTTTGGGCCAAGGATAGTTGGCCCCAGTTTATCACTTGGCTGACCACTTTGAACACTTTCTTAGAAAGGCCTCTCCTGATCACCCCATCTGAGTAGTTATCTCTTGTCCCTGTGGCTCTTTATAGATCGTCACATTTTATTGTCTTCACACGCTTATCTCCCATCTGAAATTATGTTTATTCATTCATTAACTTGCTTATCATCCATTTCCATTACTAGGTTGCAAGCTATCCCTTTAGAATCCCACACATTAGCTCTACACAATACTTATCAGGCAAAAAGAAAAAGTGGTGAATGGGTGAATGGATGTGAGAACAGATGGAATGTGGGTGGTGGAAGTAATGATAGCGAAAGGATGGATAGATGAAAAAGGAATGGATAGAAGGACAGAAGAGAGGATGAGTATACAGAAAGATGGCAGATGAAGAGAAGGATGGATACTGGGAGGATGGGTGGGAAGATGGACAGACGAATGGCTGGAGATGTGGAAAGATGGATGAGAGAATGAATAGACAGACAGGAAATGGAAACATGGATGGTGGGATGGATGGATTGACAGTCGACAACTGGATGGATCCATCTATTTGGAGCTGTGGTTCTGCTTTAGAACTTGAATGAGGGTCATTACCTATAGTAGTAGGAGTAGAAGAAAATAAAGAGAGAAAAAGAAAAGCAGGTGATGGCACACCAGATGGGGAAAGGACAAGAGAAAACTCTGTTCGGTATCCTGGCTGTTTCCTGTGTTGATTTCCTCTAGCTTTTGTCTTTGCTTCTGGTAGGACACAGGTAATGAGAAGAGTCCTAGGTTTGAATCAAAAGACTTGTGTTTCTATGACTCAGCACTGACCCCAAGCACACTACCTGGCTTTTAAATCTCTATTCTCTAACTGTAAAACTGGGGGTAATACCAACCTCCCGGTCTTGTGGAGAGAGTTGAGCGAGAAGTAAAGTTGTTGCATGAATAGCCAGGCATACCAAAGTGTATAATACGTGATCACTTTCTCCTTCCCACAACTGTGGACCACTGCCATACTTTACTTTAAGCACTTATTATGTGCCCTGCAGGCAAGCAGTGGGTGCTCAATGAGTTTATTGGCTTTAATTGAAGGAATCCCCCGCCCCCCCATTCCGTCAAATGGGAGATCACTGGCAGCGGTAAGAGTTGAACACATAATTTTTCTATAATAAAGGTCTTTAAGAATTCATTTGCACAAGGGCATTCCTAGAAGCCAGGTAATTCATTTAAATGGTATTGCATTTTCTGAAAGCTAATTTACATGCAACTTACTGGGAGCCCACTCACTGGATAAGAGGCAGGGCCCCTCCCTTTTGCAATTCACTTGTAGTCAATGTGGCAGTAGCGTGTTCGTGTGTGTGAGTGCGTGTGTATGTTTTCTTCCCAGCATCCACTCTGGTTGAGATTTTTCTGGACACAACCTTTAGTGAGTTGGCCGTGCCTTCCAGCTACCTCACAGGCCTGACTCTGTGCCCCTGGCCTGCCCCCAGGGAATGATTCATAATTAAGAGCAAAGCCTTGGCTTTCTGTTTCTGCCTCCTCCTCTAAGTAGGCGGCACAGCAAGGTGGAGGGTTTGGAAGGGGGTTGGGGGGGAGCCGACTGAAGTCTGGGATTTTGATTGAGAGGCCCCATTATCCACACTCTTAAAAAAATAACCGAATCTTTTCCTTTTTTATCTTGACCAATCTCATTTCACGCTCCAGAAGAGGAAGGGAGGGAGGGAAGGAGTCCGGGGCCAGGAGGGAGAGAGGAGTCACTGTTCTGTATTTTCAACGCTGCATTAAGCACATCGCCACGGAAACCAGCCAGCAACAAGTGCTAGCTCAGCAGGTTCCCAGGGAGCACAGAGCTGCCTCCCCTCTCTCCCCGCCTCCCTTCTCTCCAACCGGGAGAGCCCAACCCACCTGCCTATGCACCAGGTGCCCAGACTGGGTGGCTGGCAAAGATTAACCCCTCCAGGGGGAAGCAGACCTAGGTGAAGGCATCAAGTCTTCGGGGTCAAAGCTGTTCCAGGGCTGACACGGGAGGCACGTATGCCAGAATTCAGGGCCCCTCCCAAGCCCCTCAATTTCTCTCAGTAGTAGAAATTGCTAATGTTGACCCAATCCATCCCAAGGTCTTTCCTATATGTGTCCCGAAAGATGATGATTGACCCAGTGAAATTCCTGCTGTCCTCATTTGTTTAAGACATCCTGGATCACCATCGGATGACCAGAGTTCAAATAAGGATGGAGAGATACTCTCAGCTCATTCCATACTCTAGGGTAATACTCAGAACCGACATCCTGCTCACACAGGGTGGGCATGGGATACAAAGCAGAATAGATTTCAATCATTTCATTACATCAGCATCAGGAGCATCCCTGTCACCACTTCTGCTATTTACATGCATGTTTTTCAGGAGGGATGAACTGAGATTCACCAGAGTGAAGTCACTGGGAGACCAGGGCTACGCGAGGGCCAGGTACATGGCTGGTTCACAGTGTTTGAATCCACCCCCCCCCCCCCCCAAAAACTGTGCCCCATCAGTGCTCACTGAAGGGACGGAAGAGGGGGGAGCCTGGATGTGAATACAGGTCTGTCTCAGCCCCTCCCTTCTCATCATGGTGGATCACGCGGGAGATCTAAAAAGAAGTTCCACAAACTGAGGTGAGTTACAGAGCCAGGATGGCACTGGGGCATTTTCTCTAAATAAGGATGTGTCCTTTGGTTCATTCTTTAGTAACTTTTCGGGAAGCCTATGAATGGGACGTAGCCTGACTCATGCCCCCACCTGTCCCCTGCCTCACCCCAACACTTGCTCTTCGCAGTGCCTCCACCTCCCGCCTCCCCAGTCCCCCCTTTACCTGCCACCATGCCTGCGATGGCAGAAGAGGCATAGCTGCCCTGTCCGCTGGTGGGGATGTGGGGCGGGTATCCGGGCAGCGTGGGCCCCACCATCTCTCGCCCTGGAAAAATACAGGACAGCCATCAATCAGTCGGTCTGTGGGGGGCTCTTACACTTGTTCTCACTCTTCTGAGGCCAGAAAATCTTCCTTCTTGCCTTTACCACGTGCCCCAAAGCCACGTTCCAAACCCACTTCTGGCTTGCTCCTCTGAGCCTGAGTTCTTGACTCCTTTGTTAGGACAGAGGTTCACTCTGCAGGAAGCCCGTGCATTGTGATCCTAGTTTCTTCCCTGTTCTCCCATATTTTTATTTTACAGCAGATGCAGGGGCTGTGTCTTCTAGTCTTTGTTATCCCCTCCACTCAGTGCAACAGAGGACTCAGCAGCCCCGAATAAATGCATGGGAGGTTACTCAACTTGAAGCATCCCTTTCAATCCTCGCTCTGTGCTGCAGAGAACCAAGGTCAAGGCCCTGTGGTAGGTGTGTGGCCCTCTGGCCTGTGGTGGACACTGCTAATACCCCCCCCCCACACACACACACCTCTTTTCCACTCTGCTAGAGAGTGGTTCCCACTCCTTGGCCTGGCTGCCCGGGTGGACATAATCCATCAGAGCTACAAGGCACATGAAACCTACTGGTAATCTCTGACCTAAAAGGAGACATGGCTGAGAGATATTTAGCTTTTACTCATGACCTTGAGCCACATCTACCAATCTCATTGCCAAAAAAAAAAAAAAAAAAAAGATCACTTTTAGGGAAATAGCTGTTTACCTCACGTTGTAGTGACACCAAAACAACTCTGTAAAGACCTCACCTTCCTGGCTCTGCCTGTCCTCTATGTCACAAAGTGGAAGCTGCTCATTTAAGAGGCCCCACTTGACTTGGAAATCTTCTCCCCACTTGCCACCTGCCCAACAACCCCGATATTTATCTTGAACCTTTTCCCATCACCTTTATGTTCTTCAGTCCATATAAGACCCTGCCTAATCCCCAAGGTGCTTGGCAAGGGGACAGGATAGCCTCATCTACCCACAGATAACTGCTGCCCAGCTGTGTTATTAGTAATGCCCTTGTCACTCCCAAAACACTTGTTTGAATTATGAATCATTTGGTCATCCTACTTCTTGGTGACTCTTCATTTTAGAAACACTGACATTCTAAGCTGGCTAGTTACTTGTTGGGGACTGCCTCAGGCCTCCTAGGGTGCTCAGTAGCACCCTGGCCTCTGTACCCCAGATTCCAGGAGGAGTTCCTACCCCACATTTTTCAGCAATGAACAATGTGACAACCAAACACGTTTCCAGACTTTGCCTTGTGTCCCTAGTGGGAGTAAAATCACCCTGCTTGAGGCAATTGCATTAGATTAGGACTAACCCAGATGCCTTCCACTTCTTTCACGGGTTTTTTTTTTTTTAATTTTTTTTCTCCCAGGACTTACATGGGCTACTTGTGAGCCTCTGTCCACTAATTTAATTTAGGTTTACCTCTTCTTTGGTTCCGCTCATCCAATTTTCCTGCCATCAGTCCCTTTGGGGTCCTCCACATCTCACCCTTAGAAGGGTGCTAGTAATGATGGGAAGGTATATCCTATGAAATTTTATAAGTTGTCAATTTATAAGTAAAAATGTTGTCTTCTTTACTTCTCCTTCTAGAGCTTCCCTGAGCACACTCTTCCCTATTTCTCTTTCTAGAGATTCCCTGGGGACTGTTAGTCTGTTCAAAAAATATATATATATATTGAGTAAGCTCAGGAACATTAAATTAGCAAAATATATATTGAATAAGTTCAGGAACATTACATGAGCAAGACCGTAAATTGTCAAGAAGGGACACAAGCCAGCCCTGGCGGCGCACAACTGTAATCCCAGCGCTCTAGGAGGCTGAGGCAGGATTGCAAGTTTTGGGCTGGCCTGTGCAACTCAGTGAGGTCCATCTCAAAATCAAAAACAAAAATGGGCTGGGGATGTCGTTCAGTGTGAAGGCCCTGGCTCCATTACCAGTACCATAGAAACAACAATGTTGACAAAATGATGGGACTTGGGCTGGGATGGGCACTTGGAGCTAAGCAAAAGTGGTCAGCGAGTGGCTTCTGCCTTTCCTCCAGAGGGAAGAGCTGAGTCAGAGGAGTTACCATTCTTACTGTTTCTATGGTTAATTTTATGGGTGCTCCTAAACCAGTCACATAAGTGCTCTAAGACTTTTTTTTTCACCCAAAATGGGAAAAAAAAGGGTAACCTTACATACCTGCTAATTGTTACTCTGAGGAGATTAGTATGATCAAGGGTTTCGTACCGCAGACGGACACCGATTAGTGCATTTTAGAAATGGTCACATGTCATCGGAACTCTTACAAGGTAAGTCTCTTTGAAATAAACCATCGGTGTTCGTTACTTAAAACCATGTGAACAGCTGACCACCACCCTTTAATTTGTTGTACTTTTATTGCAATTGGTGCTGAGCTAATCAAGGAGGAACCCACTTGAATTCTACAGATGGGTGCTGTTTACCTGACACAAGGTTGTGAGGGCTGGAAACATGGGTTAGGAAACGGGAGATTTAGTATATTTAGAAGTAGAAGGAGAAACCGGCAGAAGATAGACCAAAGGAGAACCTGAGGTTTGTGTGAGGAAGACTGCAAAGTGATTGGCCCCTCACTGGCCCTTGGGGGAAGTACTTAGCCAGGCCCTAGAGACCTAGGAGTGTGTGAGGTCCATAACAGCAGGGAGCTGGGGGGTGGATGGCCACTTGGTAAGGAGAGAAGGAGAAGGGTGGTGGGGCTGACTCTCCAAGACAGAGACAGGGATCGAGAGAGAGCACTCGAGATCCAAGCCAGACTACAGATTAGTGAACAAATCACTTAATTTCTACAAACCATAGCTTCTTTCGGTCAAGCGAAAAGCCAACTGAGACAAGATCATATAATTTGGATTCACCTCACTCCCTAAAATATTGGAGGAGTTTCCCGGTGCACTGTTGAGAGGAATTCTGAGGCAGTCTCTCCATCCACCATGAAGAGGGTACGGTGGGTGGGGATTCTGACTACCTATTTTCTGATGCTGGCTCAGTGCTCCCCAGGATTCCTATTCTGGCAGCCTGTGGTCCCACGCTTCTCTCTCACCTGGCTGTTGCTTCTTATCACCTAATACTCAAGCTTCTTGAGCTGAGAGGTTAAGTGGGCAGAGCTCCAGACCCCATACTTATTCCCCTTAGGCCACAGTTTGACTCCCCCTTATGCTGTGGGGCTCCATCCATGAGCAACATTTCCTACAGTACTCCTGAAAATGGAAATCATCTGGCTCTTTCCCCGTATGCCAAGATTTTAATTTTCATCTTGTTCAGTTACCTAGTTTTCTCTCAGATGCAGTAGAGCTTTCAGAATTAAACCCAAAGCAAGCCCCAAGGTTTCTTTTCTTTTCTTTTCTTTCTTCTTTTCTTTTTTCTTTGAAACCTGGCCCTCCAGGAAAGACCAGGATGATCCTCACCAAACTGTGCTACCATCAACGGTCCCAAGGGCTCCACAAAAGTCTGCTCCAACTCCTTTAAAAATTGATTTCTTGGCTGAAGGATGTAATCAAGAAATAGTGCACCTACATAGCATATGGGTACAAGGTCTTGAACTGCATTTCCAGCACCCCAAAAATCCAAACCTCAAACATCTCCAGAATGCCACGAACCTTTGCATCTTTCTTAGAAACAAAACAATAGATGCAGTGAGCTAGAGACATTCCATTGTTATGGCCTAACATGACCCCTTGTCTAATTTGCTGCTTTTAAGGCTCTTCATCATAAATTCAATCTTGCTGTGTAATTCCATCTCCTGTGCACTTGGATATATTTGCAGTGTAACCTTATTTTTAAGAAGCTGACGTACGCTCAGTCCCTGTTGGCTGGCTCCAAAGTGGGTTTCTCTAAGAAAAGTCTAGCACCCCAGAATTATTGGTAAATATTCTAAACAGTGGTACAGAACAAGATAGAAAGCCATTAGCTGGAGGAATTCAGAGGGTAGAGGTGATTTCAGACTATTTCACTTGCCCCTTTGATGTCTGCCCTCTATATAACCCCTTTTCAATTCCTTATCTTGTTCTGATAGTAAGGAGAATTTATGACAACCCAGAAGTCTCTTTGGCAGGACTAAATATAATTTTGTACAAAAGGATGGAGGAGGGTAATGGACTCTTTGATGATAAAACCTAACTCCAAGCTTTCTGATCAGCTGAGCTGGAGTCAGCCTTGGTGTACAGGACAGGGCAGCCTTGATGTCACTGTCATGGCCAATGTGTGGGAACCCACACTGAAGTGCCCAAAGGGAACTGGAAGAAATCATAGGCACAGCCTGAGGGCCAAACCCTGATGTTTCCTCCTTCTTGGCTGACTGGGGAGAAGCTGAGACTCCGAAGGGCAGTCATCTGGAAATCCCAGAGCCACCAGGCTAAGAGAAGTGACTCAGGCAGGAATTCTATAAAGCAGGGAAAGGAGTTGCAGGAGGACATGGCAGGAGGGTCCTGAGGGCGTCACACGGAGGAGGAGAGCTGAGAAGGTTCATGCAGGTTATGGCTGGGTTGATCATGGAATGAAAGCTCACCCCGTCTTCCTTCTCCTGACCTTGCCTACAGCAATTCCTTCCTCTTAATTACTTGGTCTCTATTTCCTTTCCTTTCAAATTTACCTCTTCTCCACCTTGGGTGGTTTGCAGCCCCCAGACTCTTGAGTTCATTCCCTTCCTCCTCTTCCTCCATCTTGCCATGTCCTCCCAGTCCTCCTACGAGGGCTCAGTCCCATGTTAGATATTTAAGTCCAATCTTGACCATGGGCCTCAGGTGGACCGTCTGCAAGGAGCTCTTGGCCAAGACCCTGACCTCAGCATGGACGCCAGCCATCATCTGCTTTGTCTCTGAGCCACAGGATTGGACTCAGCTCTGTGAACTAGTCATGGCTTATTTCCTGCTCTTGGCTCCCCAGACCACAATTCCTCCAATTCTGGGCACTCCCTGCTTCTCTTTTTATTTTGAGACAGGGTCTTGATAAGTGACTAAATCACCCAGGCTGGGCTCAAGCTTGCAATTCTTCTGCCTCTGTCTTCCAGAGTGCGGGAATTACAGGTGTGTGCCACCACACCTGGCACTCCTTGGTCGTCTCAGGGCTCTTGCCTCTGGATGGATCTCCATCTCTGTCACCAGCACTGGTCTTTGTGGGTGATCACACCCACAGTTTAGCATTACTGGGGCCTGGCTTTGGGGAACATCTGCCTGAAGGACAGGCTGATACTGCCTATTTGGGTGACAGCTGCCTGGTAACTACCTGGTACCAGCTGCCAGCTGCTTTGTCCCATAATTTGGATGACTTCCTGGCCTGGTCCTGTAGCTAGCCCAAAGAGTGGGCATGTCCACTCCACTAAATTAACAGCTGATAGAACTCAGAAGCATGTCGACAGAGATGTTTACAGCCTTAAAAGAGTGGCACGGAGGACAAAAAGTAGAGGTGGTCGAGGAACCTGCCCCTGGCTGTTCCCACTCTGCTTCATAGCACAGTCCACACCTGTGCCCTGATACCTCTACCAGCTTCCCGCAGCTGTCTGTCCTCCCTTCTCTCCACTGGCCCTGCCAAGCTCCTCTGCTGCTCACACCTTGACTGAAAAACTGCTCCCCATCATCACGTGCTTCTTCCACACACTCACCTTTTGACCGCTTTGTCAGAGCCCCCAGGCCTGGCCTCCCAGTCCCACACCAGTGTGCCTAGTGACCCAGCTCATCCACCCCACAGAAGATAGAAGCCTCTTGTACTTGCCCTCCCCTGTCCTCGCCTCTATCTGTTTCCTCTGACCAACATAATTTCACCCAGCTTACAGTTTTTCTCTTTTTATCACTTTGGTCAAAACAAATGACCCATCTCTGGTGACTTCATCCTCTTGAAATCCTGAATTGAGTCAACATTTATCCCCCTTGCTTCAGACCCTTAAACATTGCCCCTCTGCCCACACACTGGGTGTCTGCTTCTACCAAGGGGAATTCTTGCATGACATACAGGAATAGTCAAGAAAGAGAAGGATAGGAGAAACAGAAAAAGTATAGCCACTTAGAGGAAGAATACACAGACTTGTATCAGGGGACCTATGAGTCTTCTGGGCTGGTAGATGCTGTGATTCTCTGGTGCAGTGATTTTCAAGTCTTACAGCTTTCTGGGCTCAGGGACTTCAAATAGAGTAGCTCCTCACTGGTCGTGTTGGGATACCTAGCTTCTGGAGAGTTTGTCTTTCCAAGGCACCTTGTGAAGGCCGACACACTTGAAAAACACTGGTCCAGATAGCCTGTCTGATGGGGCTGCCTCTCTCTACCAGGTCCCCTGCCCCGTCCTGTCCTGCCTCCCCCATCCTGCATCTTTACTGTAGTTTCACAAGGTGCCAGCGTGGGGAGAAGGGACCAAAGAGGCATTCTCTGTCACTGAAGCCCCATACCCTTTGGAGATAGTGCTACCATGGAGACTCCCACACTGCTGAACAGAGAACTAGTTGGCTCTCTCCTTCAGTCCTGGGATGTCTCTATGCCGATGCCTAAAAGAATCTCACTCCTAAAAGAAACCCTTCGGATAGCTGAAGACCATCAGGGGTTTCTACCTGTACCTAGCACACTTCTCAACTCCTTCCCACATGGCCTAAGCTCTGACCGTCCTTCCGTTAGAGAGGCCCAGCTCTTCCAGGCTGTACCTGAGGTCTGGCCGAGGGTACAGGCCGAGGCCCCACCCTCTGGGACACCACACTCCCACCTGGAGACTTTGGCTATCCTCTCCTTACCCCTGGACCTACTCCCTCCTCACTGTAAGAAGTTTGCTGGAGATACCCCTCAGATGCTTGCTGCTTTAAATGTTTTGGAGCAGGTGAGGGTCCTGACAGGACACCCCCACTCTCCACTCTCTCAAGGTGACCAGTAACTCTCTGGGGTGGTCATGTCAAAAGACACTCAGGGTCATCAGCCCAAAGGCAGTGCCAGACACTGGATCATTTGGGCCCCTGCCTTGATGTCCCTCTTCTTCCGTGGGATCTAGGGCATGAGGTATCCCATTTCCTGGCACCTGCAAAGTGCTTGCCCCTTTGAGTGCGTGATTTCGCTGATTTGGGGACCCACGCGTTTGTGCTGACATCCCCGAAAGGATGCCGGAGAAGCTAGGGAACAGGATGGCTAGTGGTGGACAAGCCTGGGACCAGAGACAGGGCTGAACCCAAACCAGGCGATCCTGGGCTGGCCCTGCGGACCCCCCTCCCGCCCCCCGCGGTGCTGCAGGGCGGGACCTCCCTGTCGTACCTGAGAGGAGGGCCTGGCCCGTGAACTGCCCGTACACGGAGGCAGCATGGGGAAAGGCATTGAAGGGCGGGACCGAGGCGCCGGCTGGGCCCCCGGCGCCGACTTGCTGCAGATCCAAAAAGGCGGAGCTAGATAAAGAGGAAGGGGTGGAGCTAGAACTGGACAGCTCGGGGGTTTCCTGCTTTATGGCGAAGGGTGAATGAGGATCTGCCGGAGGGAGGGAGACAACAAGGAGAGAGGGGTGTGAGATGACGGGGCGGGAACATGCACACACCAAGCCGTGAGATGTGGGGAGGGGAGCGGCGGGGGGGGCGGGGCTGCAGGTGGAGAGGGGTGGGGCGGAGGGGGAGCGGAAGCTCCGCCCCCCGCGGGGCCTTCCGCCTGAGTCAGCCAAGAGATTGCAGAGGGTGTGCGTGCCTCGCCCGCGGGCCCGGGGTGAGGAGACCCGGTGGGGGGCCGAGGACCCAAGGCACGACCCCCTGGCCCCACCTGGAGGCCCAGCCAGCACAGCCCGCCTCTCCTGTCCAGGCCAGGGCCCCCAGCACCTTCCTCCTGAGAGCCGGCCAACTCTGCCGTCCCCTGCCCTTCAGCCCATCCTCACAGCTGGGTCGAGATGGCCCAGGAGCCTCCCCAGGCAGGCGTCCTACCTGCCACCACAGGATAGGTCTGGTGAGTCGAGAGGTTGCGCCCCAGGGGCGTATTGGAAGGGGTCAGGGTGGCCTTGCCGTCGTCCAGGGCGCTGTTGAGCAAGGGCAGCGGGTAGAGGCCCTAGAGAAGAAAAAGAACTTAACAGGACACTGTCCACGGGGCCAGCAGCCTGTTTTTTGGACTCCATGCCTGTTTTCCTAGGAAAAGCTTTCTATCCCGGCCCCGCCTCCTCCAGTTCCCTCCACTTGGTGTGTGTAATGTGTTCCTGCTCTCCAACTCAAGGCCCTCCTGTTCTCTCAGTTCCAGGCTTAGGGTATCTCTTCCATGCCTGGGAATTTAAAGTTGGCTGATGGCATGGGAGTCCACGTACAGGATGGAGGTGTCCTCCAGGGGACCCGACCCTGAGTGCACACTGTTTTTCTTTCTTGTCTTCTCACATAGTTTTGGCCCAGAGTAGAGGATAATGCCAAGGACACTGTTGAGAGTGTTTTTTTTTTATTAATTTATATTCCAGATAGGAAATTAAGAGATTAAGAAATTCATCTCCCTCTCATGCCATGTGGAGCCAGGATTCAGACTCCAGTGCCCTTACAGTCGACTGCTATCCTAAACTGGACGGCATAGTCCAGGTCTTATACTTGCAAAGAACTGACTCTGGGCTTTGCCTCTGTTATTCTAAATGAGACATCTCAGGAGTCCTCTGGCACAGATGAGAACAATCGTAGTAATTTTGTACATGCAGAATCCAAACCCCAGAAGGCAAAAGTCCCAGTTCTGTATTGAACCCAGGACTAAATGCAGAACCTCACAAGCGCTGGACCCCAGAGCAGGAGCATTTCTTCTTTTCTCCCTCCATATCCAAAAAAAAAAAAAAAAAAAGAAAGAAAGAAAAGAAAAAAAAATAGAAGCTTGCATGTTCAGCTTGAAAGATACATGGACTTAATTTTGTTCATAAGCTCTTTTTCGTGTACTTGGTCATGTACATTGCTCAATAAAACCTCATTTTAGGCTCCTCCTGGCTTCCGTTGCTACGAGCATGACCATGACCTAAGATGCTCCTTCAAAAAAGAATTCGGTCAACTAAAGGGAAGTGCATGCTCCCATCCTCCCGTGACCCCCCCCCCCCCCCACCACCAGGGGGATACAACACACACTCATTCCTTGCATACAGATCACACACCTCACCGATCCACTCTATGAAACGTTGTGCAAAACTGAAATCAACGAATATTTTGTGGTGACAAACAGCTCTATTAAAGGTAATCTCTTTCAGCAATTTCTATGGAGCCAGGTTCTCCAAGGAGACACAGTATTTTCTGGTCGCATGCTGGGCACTTTTGGAAGCTGCAGTCAATCTTGGAAGCCACCAGAGCACCATCAGCATGTAGCAGCAATTACTGACTAAATGGGGCTTTGGGTCCGTGCCTTCTGTGAGGGCTCACTTAAAGGCAGAGTGGAGTTGCCTAGAGCAAAATACCTACTTTCTAGAGAGTGTAAGAAAAGTTTCAAGGGCCTTATGGATGTGTGGATTTAATATCAAACTACTCAAAATTCAGTGTCTGTTTTAAAATTGACATAATTCAGTGAAAAAATAAAAAAATTATGTAGTCAAACATTTTGTGGGATATGGATTTGAAGGGCTTAAACACTCCAGGGATGCCTTTTTTTTTTTCCTGGGATTAAACTTAAACTGGGGCCAGAGTGGCAGAGTGCTTTCAGAACTTGAATGAATAGGAACTCTGATTCTGCCAAGTATTTAGTCCCTTTGACTTCCTGAATGTTTGACTTTCTCAACTGTATTAACAGATCATAGAATCTACTTGACAATACTGATATAAGGATTAAATGAGACTCTATATACAATAATTCTATCAAGCATCCAGTACAGAATGCTTGGCGACAACAGATGTTCAATGAATGGTTATGGCAGGTAATATTTTAGGATTATGGGAATAGTCAGAATCTGCCAAATTTTTGGTCTCTGCCCTTGTAATATTCACATTCTATGGACCTGCTTCTTGGTAGGTTTGTAAAAGTAGAGGAAGAAGATCTGTACTAACTCCTTACTGTGCATGGTAATGAAATAGTAACCAGGAATGAAGCCACGTGATGTTTCTGTCGAACACTTTCCCCCTAGTTGATTTCTCAGAAGTCTATGTCTTTGCCCTACACTGAGGTCAGGTGTGAGTATCTGTGCTTCTCTCCTGGCTCCCTAAGCCAGAGGGCCTTCAGATGCCCAGGTGGAAGAATGCCATGTTACTGTGGCAGCACAATCAGTCACCAAAGGCAGAAAAGGCAAGAAGTCGGACTCAGCGAGCCCGTGGCACTGGCCAGGTTTTCTTTGCCCCTCACTACCCAGCTAGGTGAATGAGAGGGAGGAGCAGAAGAATGAGCAGAGGTCACGCTGAGCCTTGCTTTCCTCCTCTGTAGTCCTGGGCGCTGGAGCCTTTTAGGGATTTTCAAATGCTTTTGCTTTTTCCAGTCTTCAAATAAGAGTGTGTGTAGAGGCAGCAAGTCTAAGCCAGGTAGCAATGAATCGGGGTGAATGAAGCCAGGCCTGGCATGTCTGAGCTCTGCTGCCATCTCCTTCCTCACGCCTTTCCTGTGCTCCTCGGCCCTGGGTTATCTCCGCATAGCGGAGACACCGCACTTGGTGCTCACTGAGGTCCTCTCCTGCTCTGTGAATCTCTCATTCCAGAATCCCATGGATGTCAGCATGGCACAGGGGCTCTCTGTAACCCTGAAGGGTCCTTGGTGAGGGTGGTGGTGGGCTTATGAATGGAACCAGGAACTGGCTTTCAGATTCAGCAGGTACCTAGAGCCTCCTTATATATATTTTTTAAACTTTCCCAGGGTGGCTGGTGCATGCAACCGGTATTTATTTATTTATTTATTTATTTAACTTGCTCTCAAAGAGTGGGTTTCCTGCAAGTCTACTGCTGAGGCCCTATTTCTCTCCTGGAGCTTGTGCTGACTCGGATGAGCACCCCGGCTCTCTCTCCAGCTTTGCTGACAGCCAGATTTCTCTGTACCCCTCGTAGCTGTCATAGCCAAGGCTGATAGAATCGCTGACGCAGATTATCTGCCCAGCTGTGGGGGCTGGCACAGGACCAGCAGCCCAACCGGTCACTGGCAGTGGCTCAGCTGACTACCGGCATCATCACCATTGTCCTTCTCAGATCTTATAGGTGCACATACGGGCTGGTCTCACTTCTACACCAAATGTCAATATGTGCAAAGGAGGCACGACCTAAAGGTACTCCTCAGCTGGTGGGCTAGGTTGAGTGAGAGATGAAGGCACCGACACAGTTGACAGGTTCAAGTAACGAATTGAGAGCTCCATGGTTGTCAGCTCTGTAGTGTCCCTGTGGGTCTCCGGGTGGGGCCTCTCACATCTCTGTCAGCTTTTCCTAGAAGCCAACCCGTTAGAAACCATCTCCCCTGTGCTCAGTGCTGGAAAGACTCCGTGTAACTTGTGATTATGGTTCCGGATTTCTCAACCCGCTCACTTGCTCAGTGTACCCTTCCTGAGTAGCTATCAAAGGAGAGGTACAATGGTAAGTGTTGGAGATAAAAAGATGTCTTGAGAGGCTGCCTCGTTCCTGACAAGTCTACTGTCCTAACATTTCTGACCGCTAGTTTACTACAGGCGTGGCGAGAAGTCATTAGGAGCCATGCGAGGGACATGCAGGACCACCGAGTGAGAAGGTGTATCATGTCTGAGCAGCAGGGATGGTTGGATGGAGAGGGTGATTAGGCTGAGTCATGATGGCCAGGTGGTATTTTTCCAGGCAGAGAATGGGAGGAAAGACATTTGACATGGAAGGCACACGATGTGCCAGGGCAGAGAGGTGTGAACGAGGTTGGCGTGCTTGGGGGCATGAGTCATGCAGGGTCATGGGGCGTGCGAGAGGAGCAGCTGGAGGTGAGGTGGTCACGGGGGAAGGACTCACGCTGCCACTCTACAGGAGAGGCCCTTGATGTCAGAGCAATAGCATCCTAAGTTACCTTGCCTGCTGGAAAGGCCTGGGTGCAAAGTCTCAGGCAGGGAAAGGCAAGAGCGTGGGGAGAAGGGGAAGCCACGGGGGCATCTGATGAATTAAACACGTGTCAGACGTGGGGCTGTGTGACGCCTGTGTCCCGAGTCTCTCTAAGCCATTTCTCATGGTTTCGGTGGCCAGACTGCACACTCCATAGGAGCGCTTGCCTTGTTCCTGCTCTTGCCTTGCTTCTGCTCGCCTCCCACAGCCCAGCCTCTTACCTGCTCGCCTTTGGTGTGGCTCGGGGAGGCATAGGCCTCTGAGTAGTGCTGACGCTCAAATGGGCACTCGAGTGGCTCAAGGTGGTGCTGGCTGAAGGCGTCAGTGCGAAGGTGCTTTCGGGGCCCACTGCTGCTGCTCTGCGAATCGATACTCAGCCGGCAGCTGTCCTGGTCACCTGATGCCCCAGGACAGGAAGAAAGCTTTCAGGGAATCCACCTACCCACCCCTTCAGCCCAATTGGAGAAGGGAGAAGACTGGATAAAAAGGAAGGAAAGGACCAGGCTCCTGGGCCAGGGACATGGCTGGCTAACAGAGAGGGCATGCGATACCGCAGGTGGGCTGTAGCAGGGCCCATGCAAAGTCCTTGGCCATACAGGGAAGAGCTCTGTCCCCATCAGAGCCCGAGCAAACTGCCCTCCTGCACCCCACAATACTCACTGTCGTCCATCTTCCTCTTGCTGTCACTGCCAGGCTGTGCTATTCCCAGAAGCCCATTGATGGAATAGGTGGAGCCCAGGGAATCGGACTGGGGTGACTCCGGGGGTGTGACAGCTGAGCTGGGGACTGCAGTGGGGTGAGAAGGACAGGATCAGGATACAGAGTCCTTGAAATCATTGTTCCGGGGCCAGCTGGAAGGGTTCTTAGGTTCAAAGTTGGTTCCACGTTTAGGTGAATCTTCTGCAGAGCCTAGGCTGGGCTTTCTCTCAATGTAACAGCTCCATCCGTGCATAGGCTTGTTAGGGCATGAATGCGTTTGTGTGGGCACACAGATGAGGGTGAATGTGTGAAGGGTGTGCACAAGAGCGTGTGAGCATCCGAGTCCCTCGGCACTCACTCAGTGTGTGTCCTGGGCTCAGGGACTTGGTGGCCACGCAGCTGTCCATGGGCAGGTTGAATGGTTGCTGCACTTTGGTCCTGATGATTCTGTGAAGAAGAGCAGAAGAATTCTTAGAGAAAACAGAAGGGAATAGGACCGAAGGCTGCTCCAGAACCTGTCACCTTTTTGACATCCCCCTTGGGTATCTCAGTGGCATCTCCAACTCAACTAATCCACCGTCAAAACTACGACCTCCTCACATGTGTTTTTTTTTTTTTTTTTTCCTATCTCCATTTCATGAGTGGAACCATTGGTTGGTCAAGGCAGAAATAAGCAGTCTCCCTTTCTTCCCTGTCAAACCAACCACCAAGTTCTGTGGGTTTCACCGTCTAATCTCTCAAGCATTGACCCTTTGCATGTTTCTCACAAAACCTTAGTACCTGTCACCACCCGCTCTCTTCCTCCAGGGTCACGCACTGCCCCATTCCATCCAACTCTTGACCTTTTCTAACTGATTCTCCCTTTTGCAACCAAAATGAACTTCAGATGCAGACGCTAAAGGGCAGCCTCAGTGACATCTCCAACTTCAGCATACCTTATACCCCCTTCCTATCTGTTGACATTCTTTCCACTTCCTGTGTATAAGAACTTGTTAGTCACAGGGCCTTTTCAAATGATGTCCCAGAGCTCCTTTTCACCTACCTAACTTTTTACTCATCATGTCTTACTTAGGGGAAGCATTTCCTACCCTCCCTAAGTCTAGTCACCCTAAGCTAGCCCAAATGCTTTTCTTTCTCTCCTTATCAGGATTGAAGCTGCATTTTTACGGTGTTTGTGTGAGTCTTGTTTGAGTCCACTAGACCGAAAGCTCCCCAAGGATAGGACCGGCATGTCCCCAAGGCCTAGTGTATAATAAATGGGTGAATTATGTGTGAATAAACGAATAAGTAAACAAATGACCGAGGTAGTGAGTAAATAATTGAAGAACTACACAAGTACTGAATGTTTGAATGAGGGCCAGAAATGGACCAATCCGAGATGATTCTTTCACTGAAGGGAAGAGGATGTGGTGTTCGAGGCAGGAAAGTCAGTCTAGTACACTGTGGTGTGGGGGCAGGGAGGAGTGGCGGTTGTCTGACTCTTCAGCATAAGGCCCTCAGACACCCACTCAGCTCAAGCCTGGCCCTTCTCCAGGTCTCAGTCAAGGTTTCTTCAAAGCCCAGGGTCCAGCTTGATGCCAAGGGCTGTTGTCTCTCACCTGTTAATGGAGCTGACACTGGGCACGGTGTCATTGTCACAGACGCCCTCGGCCAACAGCCGGTCTCGGATCTCCCAGGCAAACATGGTGGGATTCTGCCGCTTATAATCCCCAATCTTCTCCACCACCTTGGGGGTGGCCACCTTGGGCTTGGAGCCCCCAATCACTCCAGGCCGGATGCTGCCGGTCTCGTAGTACCTACTCCAATAGAGAACCCCAGAGAATTACTCCATAAGCAGGTGGGGACTTTGGGTGGGGACTTGATCAAAGCCTTTCTGCCCTCTGAGGTTTCTGGAGAGGGATGTGGAATAAAAATACTTCGTATTCCCAGAACTGCCTCTTTCCCTAGCTCGAGTAGGTCTGTGCAGCTGCCAAACCAGAACCCTGGATGAAAGCCCTCCCCTGGCCTCTCTCCTTGTCGTGCCTCTGGCCATTCCTTGTGTCAGCCCCCATGTGGACTATCAAATGGGACACAGAGATCTCCTTTGTACGAAGAGACCTTGGCATCAGTGCAGTATGAGTTGCAGGTTCACGGTGGTGGCTTCCTCCATTTCATCTCTCTTGGCTAACGCATATTCTCCTTGGCCGTCTTGGGTTTCCTCTGCCTGGGAATCCCGTTGGGATCACCAGGCCCTTTGCCCTGTCTTGCTATTCACCTTTACTCCCTGCTCGATCCAAGTCTGAGGCGTATCTCTCACCCCACCCCATCGCTGGGTTTCTCTAGATTACAGGGTTCAAGTTGAAGCTGTTCCTCCTGGACTCTGGAGTCCTAACCTCACTTGCGCTCCGGGCCAGGTCCAGCCCCTTCACCGGAGCCGCCTTCTTCAGGACCCTGCTTCATTCCCCCCTTCCCTTGCTCCACCCCGCAGCAGCTGCTTTAGCAGCTCCACGGCCTCGGTCACTGTATCCTCCTCTCTTGGTTGTAAATGCCCTAGGGTCTCTTCTGTCATGAAAAAAAGTCTGGTTCTTTAAAACTGTTTCCATGTCACTAGCATCCAGAGCTCATCTCCTGTGTGGGACTCCACAGCCCATTTCAGTCCTGACAGCAGTAACGATCCATGCCTTACCCTGACTGCTTCAGGCAGAGATCCAGTGCTCCCCACATTCGTTCACAGCTGGGCCCCTTGGCCTCCTCTTCTCGAACAGAGCTCCCTTGAATCACATATGGGTTGGAGGAGAGGGCAGGAGCAGGGACTGGCTCAGAGCCCCAAAAGCTGTGATTCAGGGTCACTAGTGGCTGTGCAGGCTAGACTATGTAGATCCTGTTGCCTGTCCCCTGCTGCCCTTTGGGTCCCTGGTTCTCAACCCTGGCTGCAGAGAATTAGAATCACTTGGGAAGTAAAGGACTAGTAATATATCATCCCCCTAAAGTGTTCTGAATTGGAGCTTAGACACTGACTTTTTTATAGTCATTTCAATTAAAGTTCCATGGTTATGGACAGGGCTATGAGCCAGTGCATTGAGTCTTGAGATAGACAGTTCTCAATCTGTAACGTCCCTAGATGTTGCCTGACCATCTCATAAGAATCATAGCATCCAGGCGTGGGCCCAGAGTGGCTGATCATCAAGGTTAGACTCGGCCTGAGAATCTGCATTTCATCAAACAACCCCAGTGCCTGTGTTATGGGTGCTCTGGGAGTTACCACTTGACAAATATAAATTCAGACATTTGTTTCAAAGCGGTTGGACATCCAACGACTTGTGTCGCTTCCCAATGGTTTCATTTCCCTAATCCAGGAGGAGCAGCTTCAACTTGAACCCTGTAATCTAGAGAAACCCAGTGACAGGGTGGGGTGAGAGATACGCCTCAGACTTGGATGGAGCAGGGAGCAAAGGCGGATAGCCAGACAGGGCAAAGGGCCTGGTGATCCCCAGGAAGGAGAAAGAAGTTTGGAAGAGAGTCTCCTGCCTCAACAGCACAGACAGAAAGTAAGACGTGGGGTGAAGGAGAACTAGATATAAAGAAGGGAGGACGTATAGGAAAACAACAGAAGAGCAATGAGGGGCTACAGGCCCAGGAGCACTACCTTGGCCATTTCAGATCTTAGGCCAAAGCAGACCTCCGGTCCCTGGAATAGAATTGGGCTCATGGACATGATGTGAGGGGCACACAGGAGGTAAGCCCCCCAGGGCACATGGTACATGATGAATTTCGTGCTTACCTTCCAAGGATCTTGCTGACACAGCCATGGCTGACACGGAGCTGGCGAGAGATGTCGCAGGGCCGCACACCCTGGTGAGCCAGGTCTACAATGCGTTGTCGGACCACTTCCGGCAAGGGTCTGCCATTCACAAAGGCCCCTCCCAGCTGGTTCAGCCCTCCGTGGCCTGTAACAACAGTATTCCCAGGAACATTTGTTAGAGCCAGGCTGGGACTGACAAGCAGCCCTGAGTACAGGTGCCGCATGTGCGTGACCATGACTGTGAACTCATGAACGTGCTTTTCACCTCCCCAGAAAGCTGGCACGGGTGATATGAGATGTTCATCCCCATGCCCCAACCGTATGATGGCTCCAGAAGGGCACAGCATGATCTGGGGACAATTTTCATCTGCTCTGTCTCCTTCAGACACCCAGCCCTTCGCTCCAGATATCAGTTTCTCCCTCCTCTTCCTTCCCTCTGAAAAGCATGTGAAGAGTGGAGAATTCAGGGTTTCCCTACGCTGCCACTGAGCTGAATGACTTGGGGGAAAATTGCCTCTTGGGTAGACTTTGTGGTGGGATCTGGGAATGAGGACGGGGTGGGAAAGAGAAGGGGAAATAAAAATTATTTAGATTGTAATATGCATGTATACCAATTCCTCATGATGGGTGTAATTATTATGTACTGTAAATATATGCCAATAAAGAAATCCCCTCATCTTCCTGAGCTCCCTTTCCTTTTACGTAAGATGAAGGCATAGATTGAAATCATTGTTTTCCTCATTTCTGCTTCTTCTAAACCACAGAGCCAGATTTTAAAACATAATCAAGAACACAAAGAATAGAAGTGGGGGGCTGGGGCATAGCTCAGTGGTTAAAGCACAAGGTCCTGGGTTTAATTCCCTAGCACCACATAAACTGGGCATGATGGCGCACGCCTGTAATCCCAGCTCTCCAGACGCTGAAACAGGAAGAATGCTGTTTGTCTGATGACAGCCTGGGCTCCATAATGAGTTGAGGTCAAGCCTGAACTACTGAGTGAGACCCTACCTCAAAAAAAAAAAAAAAAAAAGAAGAAAGTCTCCTCTGGCTAAGCTGGAGAAGAATGAACCTGGGACAGCTGTCTGGGGGCATCCTCCAGAGTAACACCCAACGTTTCTTCCTTTTATGACATTATCAGAGTCTTAACTAAAATATATCACCATGGATCCCAGGGCTGCCATGTCAGATGGTAGGCAGACTGTATAGTACATGGATAAGCCGTAGCCAAAGCCAAGGCTCAGTTGCATTCCTGACTTGACCTCTGCCCCATGGCCGCATTCTGTGTTTCATTCTGAGCCCATACACCTGGTTAAAACCTTATCCTTTGACTTTGTATTATGTGGCAGGTGCTGTAGCAGGCTCTGCAGATGCCTAGGTGATTAAAGCAGACTCAGCACCTGCTTTAGACATAATGGCTTTGTTACAGTAGGAGCCCCGAACAGCAAGCGGTCAATAAACACATCTCAGGACCACTTCTAGAACTAAGGGCACGTAAAGGGTTATAGGAGCCAGTGCGGGGGATCTGTACCTGGCCAAGGCGGCACAGAAAGGTTCTTGGAAAGTCTAAGTTGAGACTAAAGATAGCAGTGCCAGCCAAACAAGACGAAGAAGGGGGGAAAGCTTTTCCAAACAGTGGAAACAGCATGTGTGAAGGCTACAAGCTCTGAGGACGGTATCTGTTAGATTTACTAGCATATTCTACTCTATAAATCAGTCTATATTAGGTGGATTTTAGGGCCAAGTCATTCATCTTTCTAAATTAAAGACTGAGGCTTGGAGCATTGGAGTGATTTATATGACTTGCCTTGCTCAGATTCTATGAGGAGGAACTAGAATCCCACTGAAGGTTAGGGCTCCAGTCAGTGCTGCTCCCTGGGCAAGCCCTTGCTCTGTGGCCAGAGCTGAACTTGGAAGCATGGTGTTGGCCCTGTGGTCTTGTGTGGATCACGGCCTAGAGGTGAGAGGCATCTTTTCACACTAGGTCCATGACTTAGGGATCTGGCGGGAGGTGATCAGAAGCTTGGGAGGTGGAAGTTGGAGGGAACGGAGGGGCGGGAGGAAAAGCCACAGGCCTTCTGTGTGAGCCGGTTAAGACTATTTACGGCTGAGGGTGGGAAGTGCCTGTGCTGGTCACACCGTGCCCATTATCACCCACTGACTTAGCACATTCAGATCTGCTTCGCAATGTCCCCTCAGAGGCCCAAGCCGCCTTCAGCAGAACAGTCAATTGCCCTTAAAACAAACAAAAAAGGCAATAAGCCCCTGCCCTGGGCAGTAAGTCAGGAGGAAGGGCTGCTGGCAAGACACTCAGCATGAAGGACGCGATGATCCATCGTCCTGATAGAGGCAGCTGGGTGAGCTTGGGCACAGCTTCTACCCGACTTGTCCTAGCAGTACGTCCCACTGAATGCCTTTCCACCAGAGCTGATCCAACTCTTAGCACAGTCCAAACGGTGGATGAAGTGGCTTTTACCTACCTCTGAGCCCATTCCTCTGTCCCCTCACTGGTCCCCTCTTGGCATCCTGAGTGCCTTTCAGCTCTTTTGTATCCAGGTACTGGACACAAGGGGGCGCCTAATATCTGCCCAGCCACAGACCTCAAATGGACGGCTTTGTCCCTGTTTTCCAAAACTTCCTGCTTGTCTCTACTGAACTCACGTGTTTGTGTTAAGACCTTTATGCCTGAAGGCAAGCTTTTCTACAACTGGGGGTTCTGTACTCTTAGCAAAGTCGTAGTTAAAAAATACCTTCTTTGGGTGGCATGAGTTTGGTTATTTTTGCCTTAAAACACAAACACACACACGCACACGCACACACACACACACACACACACACACACACACCCACACATCTACCCTGTTTATCCAACATCAGCTGTGAAGGCTATTGTCTTAAATTATAAGAAAAGAGTCAGTATACTTAGGAGGTAAATAATCTACAGGTTATTACCATATCACCAGCACCTTTGTTCAAGGAAAGATACAGTCTCACTTTAGCCCCTGAACTGTGAATTCTCTGGGAACATATTTTACTGAGTTCTCCTGAATGGACTTTAGGCTATTGTAGAGATAGTCTTGGGCTAGATTTCTGCCTTGACATTACCTGATTTAATCTTATCATTTGAGAAAGTATTTTTTTGCTCTGTTTTGTGCTTTCAACCACAGTGTCTTGATCTATTGGATGGAGCTTAACAAAACTTCTTGTTACACCTGCTACTGACCTGTGACAACTGCTGTAGGAAGACAGGGGGGGCGGGTTAGGATGGAAGCGTGTGGTTAGCTGAAAATCCCAATTTCCTGATTTTTAATATTCACATGGTTGAACACTATGACTTGAGCTTGGCCAAAGGATGATGGTGGTTGTTCCCAGAGCTGGGCATGTATTAAAGTCATTTGGGAGACTTGTTTGAAACTGCTGAACTGAATGCTTTGAGTTTCTGAATTAGTATGTCTGGGATAGAACCAAGAATTTGTACTTCTAAGAGGTTTCCAAATGGTGAAAATTCTGCTAGCTTGGGACCATACATTGAAAACAATCAGTTTAGGCCAGACGAAGGCTGGAAAGAAAATTTTTTAAAGGAAATAACTCCTCATATTCTCTTCCTCCTTCAGCCGTCTTCTAGGAAGAGTGATTCTTACTTGTGTAGTATGGTTTTCACTTGTTTTCAACTCAACACATATTAACCAAGCGCCCATGATGACTCAGGTACAAAGTGCTGGGGAACATTAACCTTGAGCAAGACAAAAATGTTGGTCTTTAAGGAACTCAAGCCCTCTTAGGAAATGCGATTAGATAGATCAGGAATTACCATGTTAAAGGAGAATTCTTTTGAAAGAGATCAATCTAGGTGCTTAGGAAGCCCGTCAGTGGTTAGAGGAAGTTTGCAAGGAGGAATGACTAGGAGGTAACCAAGTGAAGACGTATTTGCATAGAAAGCAGGAAAATATTCCATGGTTAAGGGTGAAGCTCTTGATGTTTTGAAGAAGTTGAAAGACACTTTTTCCAGCTGTAGAATAGGCAGGAAGGAGAGTGCTGAAAAGGGCTGGTTGGTTGCATATGGTTTGAGGTTTTGAACTGAGTCCCTGTAATGGAAGGACTTCTGTCTTCCCTATGTCCGGTGTGGGGGAGTGCAGACCTCTCTGTGAGTTAGCAGCAAACAGTCAGAGGTGGGTGCAGGCTTCCTTCCTGCCCTGCGGGAAGCCTGGCACCCACTATGCTGACCCCCTTTCCCTGCTATTCTGCAAATGGGTGGGCCTTGAGGCCGGAAGCCAGCAAGAAGTAGGAGCCCCTGACTGGGCTGAGCCTCTAGGTAGGGGGAAGGTGTGAAGCAGGAGGAGGTTTGAACCTCCTAAGTAAAGGCTTTTGCATTGTCCAGAGGATTGCGGGTGGCAAGAAGAGAATAGGTAGGAGGAAGACAAGACCACCTGGCCGGATGCAGGCCGGTTCTTGAGTATGAAGTTACTCAGACAGAGAAATGCAAGCTTATGGGATCAGAGAGGACTTTTCCTGAATACAGTAGCACATGTCCCAGAGGTTAAGATAGAAGGATCGTACATTCAACCGCAGCCTGAGCAACTTAGTCACTTAGTAAGATCTTGTCCCAGAATAAACAAACAAACAAGCAAACAGGGGCTGAGGATAAGAATGCATTTCGGTACAAAGGCCTTAGGTTCAGCCCTAGTAGTATAAAAAGAGGGAGGGGGAAGATTTGGAGCTCAGCTCTGTAGAGCTTGCATGGAAGCATCTGGGGAGGTCCAAGACTTGTCTTTGGTAAGTTGTTCACCCCTGAGAATGCTTTGAGGAGTTGGGAAGCAGAAGAAGAAGAAAAATAAACCATTGGCTAAAGCTCTCGTTACATGCATCACATCCTTAAGATAGGAGGAGACTTTCTCACGTTCTCACAGCCTTTGCACAGGTCCCTCTCATAGCAGGGATTGCACTTTATATACGTGATAAAAGAGTGTTTTACACACAATGGTCATTGCAGAAATTCCCAAGACTCTCCATTCTGAGCCCCAAATTCCATCTCTAGTACTTTTTTCTACCTGTTGGGTTCCTCAGACTCTGATGAATCCTAACGTGACAGTGAGCCAATGGGTTGAGCTGCAAAAGTTTCCATTTGACTCTCTAGAGATTTTCATTTTAGTTCCAAAGAAGGTCAAAGTGGGTGGGCGCTTGAGCCTTGGCACGGTTATACGTGAGAGGTGCGGTGACAGCTTTGGGTGCCCTTAAATCTAGCTGTGCCTAGTCCTCTTCCAAGGAGGATTGCCTTGCCAATAATGTTCGGTCTCTGATGCCCTCAGCCTGGTTGGCGTTGTTACTATTCCTCAGCGAGTTTTCTCTCAGGTCTCTTTTCTCCTGTGCAACATCTCCTTGGTTGTCTGGGAAAAAGGGCAGAGAGCCTCTATCTCCAACTGCTCCTGAAGGAAGTCTCTGGAGACCATGGAATCCCAGTGTCCCGAGTCTGAACACCAGGTCTGTCTATCATCTGTGAGGCTATGGGTTACCTGGATACATTAGATCCTTGAGCCGGGACAAAAGGGGCTGGTATGCTGAAAAGCAGCCTCATGCGTCTGCTTCACCCCCAACATGCTGTGCGACCCTTGTTTTCTACTTGTCCTGCAAGAGCACCCTGGAGAAAAGAGCGACTGTAGCTAGAGGAAGCTGCTGCTCGTGTTCTTGCTCATTTCTCATTGATCTCTCCTGCCTTTTTCTGAAACCCTGTTCCATAAATTGTCTTCCTGTTTTTTCATTGTTGGCTTCTTCCTGCACCAACACTTGGTGATAGTTGGAGACGGATGGGTGCTAAGTTAATGGAGGGTGCCACGTTCTCTGTCTTGAAGAGGTTTCCATAACAATGCCATGTCTTGCTTCCCACACCCTCAGTCTAGGCTTTTTTATTTCTCTTTGATGGGATTCCTTCCTGTCATTTGGTCCATTACATCTATTTTCCCCTGCAGGCTTTTCTCAAATCCTAGTGCTGGTTCCATTCCACAAGGTTGTTTTTAATGACTCTATTTTCACTACTCATCTGAGGGCATTGTGATACCTCAAGTATCTCTAACCAAGTCTTCCATCTGCTTTTATATTTAACTTCCTATTGGAAATATCCTCATAGGTGAGAAAGAGGCTCTTCCTCTGGTATTGGTTAGTAACAACATTAATGCCATGCGAGCACATAGCCTGACCCCCTGCCTTCTCTCGTGGGTCCATTCTCTTCATTGGCCTTATTACACATGTCCTTTAAACTATCCCTGCATCCATTGTCTTGTGGTTTTTGCAGTTACTGTTCCCTCCACCTGGACCTTGTCTTTCTCTCCTATCCTGTGGAGTTCAGCACTAAGTCTGGCTCTGTCCTGCGTGAACACTGGGTGATGGTTGGAGATGGATGGGTGGTAAGTGGGTTAAGAGCTCTGTTTAGATGTTCTTAGAATGTTCGGGGTTTTTTTGTTTGTTTGGTTGGTTGGTTGGTTGTTTTTTTTTTTTTTTTGCATGACATTCATCAAAATGCAGCATCAGGTGGACTTATTTTTGGAAATTTGGTTAAAAACAAGAGGAAGAAAGTGTTTTGTTATCAAGGGAAAATAGGGAAGGTGCTGAGGAGTCATCAAAGTTGAGTTTAATTGCTTTTGTGGGTCCCAACTTTTTGCATGATTGTGTGCATGAATAATGACTATCTTCTTTCTGAAAACTCCATGAAGGCAGGACTTTTTTTGTTTATTTTAAACTGGATAAAGTGTTCAATAAATATATGCTATTAGATTAATCAACAACCCATTCTCTCCATGTGTCAGACCACATTATTTTACCTCCTAGATATTTACACCGCTACCTTCCTGGCTGTCCCCAATATTCAAATTTCACGAATTTATCCACTCACCTGATGTATACCTTACGTATCTACCATATACAAAGCACTTTAGTTGAACTGACCAGGTAGAGTTGGTCCCTACCTTTATGGAGTTTTTAGTCAGGGACTAGATAGCTAGATACAGGTATATTTAAAGGATAAAGGACAAACGCATGTATAATTACTACCTGGGATACGTGCTGAGAACAACGCACAGAATTAAAAAATAATGGCGTTGAGGGTAAGAGAGGAAATGAGTTCAAGGTGATCAAGGCAGCTCCCTAAAAACGGTTGTGCTCTGAGTGGAAGGTGACTAAGTGTGAACTAGCCACCTGCACTTACTGGTCTCCATCCACCGTGTGCGACTTCTTTCTACGCAGCCGGGGAACGACACATCCAGACCCCTGTGTGACCACTCCCATTATTAAGGATCCTCCCAAGGCATGGCATGGTTTTCTTCATAGGAATATCCAACTAAACTTAAAAGACAATGGCACCGTGACCTTTGATATGGAGAGGACTTTTGAGGTTCATGAGACTGACCGCCGAGAGTTCTGCATGCAGTTCCCTTTGCAGGGATCTCTCTCCTCTGTTCTAAGATACTGTAGGTACAGTGTTTAGCAGGACAGCTGACATTTAATGGTGCCAATGAATGCTAAGTACTTTTTTGGTTTTTAAATATGCATGATGGCTTCCTAGTCCATAAAAATCATTTTGCTCCTATAACTTCCTCTATCCAGAGTGATAAACTTAACGAGCCTGGCTTTGCTCTCTAGTTTTATTTCTTACCTGGCGAAGCCTAGAACCCGATGCCCTGACAACACAGAATTGCCTTCATTGCTTCATACTAACGGAATCGTCCCTGCATGTCTTTTTCACACTGCCCTCCATGCCTGGTGTGCCCTTTTCTCCTCACCTTCTCCTGATACTCATGTACTCATGTCTGAAGGGTCACTTTAGGAAGGCACTTCCTACAGGAAGACTTCCCTGGCTTTTCCACCCTGATTTTTTTGGCCCTTTCTTTTTTAACAACCCAAGGCTAATTGCTGCTGCTACATTTAGCAGAGTATAAGTGCCTGAGTACTGGCTGTGTCCTGCTGCACAGACTGTTTGGCCCTTGAGGGACAACATGGCTTCTTTATTTCTGAATCTTAATGTCTAGTGTAATGCTTTAGTGCACAGTAGGTACCTAATAAATGATGACCGAATTCATCACTGGAAGGGAAGAAAGAAGAAAGGAAAGAGGGAAGGAAGGAAGGAAGGAAGGAAGGAAGGAAGGAAGGAAGACCCACAACAATTTTAGTGATGTTCACACAGTCTTTGTTTTAAACAGGACTCTGTTTCCCACAGGTACATATCCTTAGACATCAGTTGTTTAAAGAAGGAGGTTCAAATGCCACAGCCCAGGAAGAGAGGTTTGCCCTGCTGTGGGAAGATCCAGGAAATGAGTGCAGAGGCCTTCCTGTTGGTGACTACATAAAGCCTTAGACGTCCCCGTTGAGTGTGTGGGCATGCGCAGGGCTCACACCTTCACAGGGTGCCTTATGATCCCCTCTAGCAGCATGTTCTGCAGGAGCACTCTGTAAGATAACGGCCATTGTCACTACCGGACACCACTGGAGAGACTGTCATTAATGCGGGTCTTTAAATGCTGAGCCACGAAGGTTTTCCTTCTCTTCTGGCTCTAGAGGCTCTTTGGAGAATGGTGGGGGTGGTCTACACAGACTGTGCCCTAATGGGCTTCACAGCTCTGTCTGTGAGGTTTCTATAGGCATCCAGGGAAAGAACGATGAGGAGACTGGGTTAGAGGCGAGAGCTCTCTGCTTCCTGAGACCTCAGATACTGCACTTTAGGACATTTCCCACTCAGGACAGGGTGGGCAGCGCTACCCCTTCGAGTCTGCCATCAAGTTAGTGAAAAAAAGATTGGCTTCTGGTTCTCATTACCAAGGAGTTCAACACCACGTTCAGGAGCAAAGGCATAATCAGTCCAGCTTTGCAGTCCTCTTTCCACAGCCCTCTTCTATATCAAACATGTATCAGTAGGGGCACAATCAGAAGACAGAAACCTATTCTTAGGTATTTCAACACAGGGGGTTTAGGAGAAGGCATTGCTTATCTAGGTACTGAAAAAATATAGGAGCCGAAAGGAAGAACTGAAATAATTTGGGGATACAGGTTGAACACCCCTAATCAAAAATCAGGAATATGAAATATTGTCAAATCTAAAACTTTTTGAACACCAACATGACACTACAAGTGGAAAGTCCCATACCTGACCTCTGTGACAAGTAGCAATTAAAACACAGGTGCAGAGAAATAGCTTATAAAATTACCTTCAGGTTATGTGTATACAGTGTACACGAAACGTAAATGAATGTTATGTTTAAACTTGAGTCACATTCCCAAACATCTCATTATGTATATACAAATATTCCCAACTCCAGTATAGTCTGAAATCTGAAAACTTCTGGCCCCAAGCATTTTCAATAAGGAAGACTCAACTTGGAGTAGCTTAGGGCTAGAAGACCAAAAGAAAGATCTGGAGACATTGGAACCTACGAAGGGTCCACAGAGCTGGGGCTTGGCCCTCCAGGGTGATGGTTTCTTCCAGCTGTTGGTAAAGGAACATCTGAGACACGAGACCCGGAATCTGGATGAACAGCTGTTGTGAGGCATCAGGGCACAAGAACCACTCCAAAGAAAGAAGTTCCTGTTCCACCCTCTGGCATTCTCTGCCTGACAGGTGGTCCAGTTATCAGTCCCTCGGAGAAGCCTAAATTGATGGGCAGCTCTCAGATCTGCCTTTCTGCACCGACGTCTGGAGGAAGTTCATGTATTTATTTACCTTATTTCTCTGAAGCTGTATATGATAGAGATTAGGAAACGTCTGCGTCGTCTCTAGCTTGTGATCTTGGCGTGAATTTCACCTTCGCCCAGCTCTTCTCCATGTGTGTTGTGTGTACACAATGCTCACATGGCATATAACACAGGGCTTGGGCCACAAATATTCACTGTTATTATGTCCACGTGGACAAATGTTCACTGTTACCATATTGACCTGGAAGACCACTTTTTCCCCTCCAGGCCCAGCCCCAGGCTCTGATAATACGAGAAGATTAAGACAAACGTGTTTCTGCCCTCTTGGAGTTTATATAGCTTTATAGAATATTTGTTCTGTGGTTGTTTTGATTTAAAATTTCATATCTTAGCGAGGGACAAAGCTTCCTCACTCCATCTACCCCTCTTCTTGCTAGATTGTTTTCTGTCCTCACTCTTCCAAAATCCTTAGTGATGAGAAAAGGCACGATTCTGGATGGCTTGAGGGGCAGAAAATAAAGTCACCTCTCCCCGTCCCCTCCCGGAGTGCATGGCTAGGTGGTTATTCATTGATTTCTGGCATGCTTGTTGATGCTTCCCTGGTCTGTTGGGCTCTGTCCCTCAGCCAGCCCTCCATGCTCTTCGAGGAGCCAGGAGGATCAACTCTAGTCTCCTACAGTTGGAAGCTCTGGCAAATCTACGCACACCTGCAGTGTGGCTTCCTTGGAAGTCCTCACCTCGGATCAGCCCAGGGCGTGGCAGTGGTGGGGCTCTGCACTGCTCTTTCATTCCCAAGAGGGAGACACGGTGGGGTAGGGGCAGAAGGATGAATGAAGAATTCTCTTTCAGATCAGACTATAACTGAGAATGAACCAAAAATTTACTGATATTGAAGAGAGAAGAGAAAAGAGAGGAAGGAGGAGGCAAGGAAAACCTCTCTTCAGTATTTAGCCTTCTCCCCAGTTAGTCAATGCTTAGAGACAGTGATTACAGGCGGCATTGTGAGATGTGCCGTGAATCCATCTCTCTGCTTAATTCCCCTAACAGCCCTTTGAGGCACAAAGCACATCATTCCCATTTTAGAGATAAGAGGAAGAGCAGAGACGGTGTGTCATTTGCACAAGGTTGTGACACTACAAGGGGCAGAACTCAGGGTCAAGCTGAGGACTTCCAGGTGCCAGAGTGGATTGCCACACCATGCGGCTCCTGCCCATCTGCTCCTGGCCCCGCCCTGTCAACAGCGCGGTCATTCCAGAGGCTGCCTGACCCTTCCCCAGGAGCGAGCATGCCCTCGTACCACCTAGGGTTACTTCCTAAACCCCACTTCAAAATTCTCTGCAGGTTTTCATTTCGCCGGGGCCTAATTTTTCCTTCTCTGACTTTCTCCAGTCAGAGAACAATCACCGTCTTCTGATCCTGTTTCTATTCCTCTGTCCTCCTGTCTTCCAGTTGCCTTGCTTTCTTTTATTGCCACCCCGTGCTGACTGGCCCTCCCATTGTCACCAGCTCTCAGCTCCTTCCCTGCCCCAGACCCTTTCTGTCAAAAGCAGACCCCTCCTTCCCATGCTGGTCCCGTGCCCACTCACCCTGGACCTCCCGTGGGCCCCTCTCCTGGTCCCTTTGGCCAGTCCCTGTCCCGCCTAATCTTTATTGCCTGCATGACTGCTCAGGTTCCTTATCCCATCTTCCCCTCAAAGGCATTCGCAGTTCGCTGTTATTCTTGTATTAGCATCGAACCCATTAAAGCTAATTTGTTTGCCCTAATCTCCATTTATTTTTCCCTAGTTGATATTAGATTTCCCTTTCTATTGCTCCAGCATGATTTTCTCTTTGTCTTCCTAATGGTCTACCCCCCTCTCTCTTCCTCTATTAATCTGGTTGGCTTCACTGTGTGGTTTCAAGGCCTTTCTCTCTGCCTCCCCCAACCCCTAGATTAACCCTGTCACCTCCCTCCTGTGAAGGGCCCCAGTGTGTGGCTTTCCAGGGATAGAGCTGCCCCAGATGTCAGTATCTCTCTAGGCTCCCTAAGAAACATACCTCTCCACCTGAGGCTGTGACTTTTCCAAAAGCCAATCAGCTGGCCTCCGGCAGCCAGAGGCCAAAGAACTGGAGGTGTCTGGGCTCTATGTGGAGCCTGAAAGCCACCAAGCATAGGATTTCCTGGGTAGGAGTCTCCAAGATTCCTAGGGGCCTCTGATGACTTCCTTAAAGTCTACACACTCCATCAGTAGTTCACGGGGCAGATTAGCCACTTTCTCCCTGTGATGAGACTCACACTTGCAAGAGGCTCAATGCTTCCCTTCCTGCCGAGGTGAAGGCCCCACGGTGGAGGTGGCTTTGAGTGTGGCTAATCCACACCCTGTGTTCTGTCTGCCCTTTCTTGCCCCTGACCTGAGGAGTGTGCCAGGAGCAGTGCCCAGGAACCTTCTCTCCCTGCCCACATCCCAGTGCGCAGCCACCCTTGGAGTGTTGCTATATATGGTGAGCGCCTCGAGGGCAGGTGCGCACTTCCCTTGGCGGCACAGACTCACCCTTCAGGGAGGGGAGCACTGTTTCCTGCCTGTACACTGAGGGATCATCTGGGGAGTTCAGGAACTTTCCACTTCAGTCAGTTCAACCACAATCTTTTGGCAGGGGGCTCTCAAACCTGCATTTCTGTCCCCCCAAACCTCTAGTATTGAGGATTGAACCCAGAACCTTCACACTGAGCTATATCCCCAGCCTTTTTAATTTTTTCTTTAAGTTTGAGACAGGGTCTCACTAAGTTCCCAGGCTGGACTTGAACTTACGATCCTTCCTGACCCCGTCTCCTAAGATACTAGGATTACAAGTGTATGCCACTATACCTGGCTTGAACTTTCGTTTTTATTACAAAAAGCTCCTCTTGTGATTGTCTAGAGTTTATATACAATCACTGGATGTCAGTAACTATTTATTGAAAGTTTAATCGAGTGTGAACTTCGAGTCCAGGGCTCCTGGAGTGTCACTAGGGGTTATCCTCTAGCTCCGTCCACTGAGCCTCCTGGAGGCCTGTGGGCTTGGGCATCACACACCCAGGCCCTGGGAGGACCCCCTGCACTACAGAGCCATAGCTGGGGTTCCACATTTAGCAGCAAGAGGGGGCAGCTGCTGGACATACACTTTGATGCTCATGTGTGCACAGATCACCCTGCAGCTCCCTCAGCTCCCTCTGGGGTCAGAGGCCTGTGGCTAGGACGGCTGTGTCTTAACAAATGGGTTGATATTAAAGCCCTTTTCACTTCATTAGATTTCAGTTCCAAGAGCGCCCACTCTCTGTCTAATCACATTACAGGAGGTGCACATGGGGCAAGATGGTTTCTGAGGAGAAGTTGACCCTTGCCCTTGAGAATCTTTGCAAGTTAATAAAATTGATGTGTGATAGAACTTTTAAGTTTTTCAGTCCATTCACATGCACTGTGTGCTTCCTTTCCACAAGCAGCCCTGTGGAGTACCAGGAGGGGTGTGTGTGTGCGTGTGCACATGTGTGTCAGATGGAGAATGGCACAGCCCTATGGAATACACAGGAGGGCTGTGTGTGTGTGTGTGTGTGTGTGTGTGTGTGTGTGTGTGTGTGATGGAGACTGGCAGTCCATAGTAAACAATTCAGGTCTCCAGTCCCCATGACACTTGTGACCATGCAGGGCTAGGTTCTATAGTTCAGAGATACAATGTTCTAACTGTAGGTTAGGCACTGATAGAGAGTACCCAGAGTTGAATAAAGAAGGGAGGAAATAAAGAGATATTTAGAAGCATGAAGGTAGAGAGAGGGAGAGAAAGAAGAAAAGCAGGGATAGGGAGAGAGAGAAGGAGACAGAGAGAAACAGAAGGAAACAAAACAGATGCAGTTGGGGTAGCCATGGCGACTGAGAGGTCAGAGGGGTGGAGGAGTCTCAAATATTATGAAGTCACATCAAGTGGAGAAGGGGGAACACCTGCTTCACCATCAGAGCTGAACTTAATGGTCTCTGACTTCCTCACGACTCTGGGATTCTTTGCTTCTGAAATCCTAAGATACAGTGTGATTTCCACTAGCTCTGGGAGGAGTAAAGGGTGGGCTGAAGACTGGATTAGAGGCACACTTAGGAAGACTCTGTGTGTGTGTGTGTGTGTGTGTGTGTGTGTGTGTGTGTGTGTGTGTGTGTCCAGCTGCATCTGTCTCTGGATGTGCCTGTGAGCGCTGAATGTGTTGAGGCAGGCTGGCAGAAGTAAAAACAAATGAAGAAAAACCACTTTTTTGGAACACAACACACCGAACAAAATCTGTAACAAAACTGCACATCTGTGGTTTCCCCACCTGTCAACAACCACTTCCCCAGAACCTGGCACCATAGTAAAGGAGATTATCCACTCTGAATCCATAGTCACTGCTGCAGAAAGAAACAGGAGGGCACCAAGGGGGTCCGACACAGCGTGCTGGTTGTGGTTTCAGGGAAGGAAAGATAGGGTGAGAGAATTAGGAGGCCTCAGTTCCATCTGCTCTGTGACCTGGGACAATATAAACCTGAACCTCAGGCTCCCAAGAGCAGATGATCATAGCAGCCTTATTACTGAAAGCTTTGGGGCTGCCCTTAGACGTGAGTGCAGAGAGAGCTCTGGGGAACAGTTGGATGGACTTCCTGTTGACAAGAGTACCAGGTAACCTTAAGGCGGCTGGAGACAAGAGAAAGCAACATCTGGTGGCCCTGACGGCTGCCGCGAGACCCGCATAGCAGTGAGATGTGCTGCTGCTGCTAACAGACTATTGAGGAGGACCTGTCCACTCTCTGTGTAGGGTCCTCCTGAGATGTCTTAGGGGGAAGGGATGACAATCTAATTTCAGAGTTAGACTTGGGACCCTTACTTGGGGGCTCTGGAGTCCTCTCCTCTGTGTGGGTAAAGGAATGGTTCTGGAGGACAGACTGTAGTTCCTTCTCTTCTCTCTGTCAGTTCCAGATCAGGTTTTCTGTAGTTGATGTCACTAGAACCCAGAGAACCTGGGGATTGGGTCAAAGTTGTGGGGGAGAAGGCTGAGATAGACCTATCACTCATATTGTTATGAGTTGAATTAGGTTCCTCTCAGATTCATAAATCAAAGTCCCAACCTTCAGTACCTCAGAATTTAACCTTTGGAAACAAGGTCAAAACTTTTTGCCACAAATTTGGAAACAAGATCCTTGCAGATGATTAAATTAAGTTGAGGTCATTGGGATGGGCCCCAATCCATTGTGATCATGTCCTTGTAAAAAGGAGAAATATTGACCAGATATAGAGAGACAGAGAGACCATCATGTGAAGAATGGACCCAAACAGCACCAGCAATTGCCAGCACACCACCAGAAGCCAGGGGAGAGACATGGAAGAGATTATCCCTGTCTTGGTTATGTTTTGTTGTTTAGACAACGTATCCAACGCCCACAATTTAAGGGAGGAAAAATTTATTTTAGCTCATAGTTTCAGAAGGTCATGGTTCATGCATGTGTGGCTGGCATGTTAGAAACACATGGCAGAAGTGTAACCAGAGGGCTTTTGATGGCATGGCAGGACAGATTGAAGACAAGCCTGGGAGGAAGGGCGAAGTTACCCTTGCACGTAGTCTGCGCCTTCTGGCTCAAGCCCCAGTGTTCTGCCCCCTTCAACCAGGTCCCACCTCTGAACAGCATGCAATATCCATAGGTAATCCACCATATGAGGCTTTTGGGGGACACTTCACATCCAAACCATAGCACCCTTACACCCTTCAGAAGGAGCCAACCTTACTGATGTCCTGATTTGACACTTCTAGTTTCAAGAACTCTTAAGCACCTGACTTTGTGGCACTTTGCCACAGCAGGCCTAGGAACAGCAAGGTAAAGCAACTCTCAGCTTTCTACCCCAGGCATGAGAAAGCACCTGCGGACTGTCCTCCTGGGATGTTTCAATCCCCTGCAGCTTCCTTCCAAATGGCCCTACAATGTGTTATGTTCATTTAGACAGGCAGAGAAAAGAAATGCGTTCTAACATCTGACCCTCCTTAAGTGCCCCTGCTTCTCTTGATAACACTGTCTTCCTACAGAGCCACCACCCTGGTTTTAATTCTTGATTCTGCCTTCAGGTGGCAAAAAAAAAAAAAAAAAAAAAAAAAAAAATAGCATCCGACCTCTGTGTCGATCAGCACAGCGAAGCCTCCAGGTAAGAGTCCCTTCCTTGTGCTTGCTGGGAGCCCCCGTCTACCGGGACCTTCAGGCTTCTCTTTCTAAGAACTTGCCAATCCTGGTGAAGACTGAAGCTTGGTTGTGCACTCACCTAACGTTCACAGAGACCTTTCAAAGCACTGTTGGGCAGGTGGTCCCTAAATCTAATTTCATTCAGTAGCTATCATGGGGCCTAAGTTGCCCTGGAGGTGTGTTCTCACAACACCCTACAGGGGCGTGGGTGGCATTGTGAGCTCGGTTTCATAAAGTCTCCATCATGGAGGATAAAGTGGGTTGTGTCCAGCCAACCAGTGAGGTGAAAATTTGAGGCTATATCTAAGTTGGATCAGTTCCTGACCGCAACCAGATGGGAAGTCCCTGGGAGGAGGGGACTCTGTACCAGGAGGGCTATGTTCCTAGTGGGCTGGCATGAGAGGCTTCCCATGGATAGATGTCTGGTTGAGCCTCCAGTATACTCTAGGTCAGTGTTTCCCAAATACAAGTCATTCTTAATTCATGTGTTGCTATAACAAAATACTTGAAAGTGGAAAAAAAAAAAGAGAAAGCTTTATTTTGGCCCATGATTTTAGAGACTGAAAACTCTAAGCTCAGGCAGCCATAGCTGGTGAGGGCTTCATGCTGCCATATATGGCATCACATGGCCAGAGAGCATGTAGCAGAGGCCAAACACATGGGGTGGCCTCGCTCATAACAACTCGTTCTCACAGTAGGTAATCCAGTCCGGCGAGAACTAAGCCACTCACATGACACGAATATGGCAGTACTCCTGTGGTCTGGTTACTTCCTGCTAGGCCCCGTCTCGCATAGGTTCTGCCAACTGTCAATATTGTTACGTTGGGAATCTACCTCCCAGCCGCTGAACCCCTGGGGGGTAAACCGTACCCAAACTACAGCACTCACCTACAGAGGAATGACAGATACACGTTCCTAGGGCCTCACACTTGCTTAACAGAATTCCAAGAGCTTTCAAGGTATCTCTAGATTAAAGACTGAGAAACAGATCTCTAAGGTCAAGAAAAAAGAAAGGGATGAAGGAAAGAGAGGAACAAAGATTCTTCCACTTAAATATATACTAAGCACATTGTTTGGAGTTTCTGTCCTAGAATCTTGTGATCTTTGGACTTACAGATGCTCTGACCCTAAATTTAACCAACCACTTTGCCAATTCAACATGTCCGTCTGTCTGTATTTTCCACTTCCAGTCGCCACCGCTGTTCGACCTCTTTTGCATGTGAGTTTGTATGCCAGAAAGATGTCCCCAGGACTAGGCAAGTGTCCCAGTGGAGCACCTCTGGCCTTGGTGGCTGTCTCAGGTTCCTGGAAGCAATGTTTTTTTGTTTGTTTGTTTGTTTCTTTCTTTGATTCCCAAGTTGCCGCTTATTATAAAGGAAACAGAAGGGTAATTACACAATATCACCAGGTGTGCTGTACTCTGAGAAAAGTTCACAAACAAAACCCTAATGTACGAATCAGGTCAACTAGTAAAATAATTAAACATGATACTGGGGAAGTGGGTAAAAATTACCAATACAGACATTTGTGGAGTCCTCAGCCTGTGTAGGATTTTGTGCAAGGTACTCAGGCTAGAGGTCTGGAGAAGTTCTTATTTTTGTCTTGAAGAGGAAGTCAGTGGAAGATGCCAACTGTCTAGCTTTGTTGGTTGCACGTACAGAACACCAGGGTAGAGAAACAGAGTAGGTGTGGTGTGTTGTCTCACAGGACAGTCACTAAGGATTGAGGGTGTCTGAGAGGATCTTATTAAAAGAGGAGGAGCTGGAGCAGAGCTTTACTAAGGGGAGAAGAACAGGAATGGTGTTGGCACTGGCACTGAATGGGCAAGAGCCCAGAGTTGGGCATGTACGTGTGTGTTCTGGAAACAATGACTAGTTGGCCGGAACATGAGTTTGCATACAGAAATAGTGGGAAGTAGGGTCAGCAAGGTAGGATAGAAACTTCTCAGATTGGAAACCGGCGGCTGGCTCTAAAAGACTTGTTAATGATTGGATTTAAAGGAAATGCAAGCAGGAGGCTAAGATTATTTTGGAAAATTACCAGACTAAGTTTCTCTGGAACAGGGCCAGTAGAGGAGAGAAATCAGAACATTTTGATAATGTGAATAATACATCCAGTACAGATTATTGTTACAGCTATTCTACTTAATAAAGGTACCGCATACAAAGCCCAAAGGGGACAGAGTCAGGAGGTACGTGGCTCTTGGACATTGTGAAAATGACCAGCTACTGAAACCTGAGGTCAAATCAAGGATGGGTGGAAATTTCACACACAAGTCTTCAATATGCCCTAAAACAGACTTTCTGATGACAGGCTAGAATTAGCACCATACCCTGGCTTTTTGTCAGGTGGCCTGGATCCCACCCATCTTTCATTGCTGCATACAGGCACACACTTTCGCCAGGAATCTCATCTCTGCTGGGGCCAGACCTCCCAGAGCCACCATGTGGGACCCTCCGCCTGCTTAGGGCTACGCCACCGGGTCACAACCCAAGAATGCTTCCCTCCCCCACTTGCTCAGCATTTCATGCCTATCTGGGGTAAAGTCTTTCCGTTCTCGCTTTGGTTGTGGTTAAAGGTCCAGTTTGCATTCTCTGTCTTGGATGTCAGCATGAAGGCAGAGGCAAGCCATCATGAGTTCTGCAAACCCAAAGCCTAAACCGTGCCTGCCATGCTGCTTGATTCAGTGGACATTTACGTAATGGTCAAGTAATAATGCTCTTTGAAATAATTTGGTTTAGGGCTTGGGGCTTACATGGACTGCGGACGCACAAATGGATGACAGCATGCACGAATGGGTGTGGGTCAGCATCTTGAGAGTCTGGGTGAGAAATCTGCACGAGGCAGCTCTGGGTACTACAGCCAGAGAGCTGGGGAGTCGGAGTTAAAAAGTGAAGAGATGTGGCTGCTTCTATAAGGGGTAGAAGAGAACCAGGAGGGTGCAGACTGAACACCTGATACAGGCCTGAGGAGTGGAGAGGGGCTCCCTATAGGAGGATGGCCGACTGGAAATTGGAGCCTTCTTGAAGAATAAACCAAGAGCCCATGCATTCAAAACAAAGACGAAAGAAATCATGATCTCTGGATGGCTCTGATGGGAACTTCAGGGTTCACAGGATCTTCAAAGGGCACTCAAGTTGTGTGTGGGGTTGAGGGGAGAATAGTGGCTCCAAGTTTGCCCCAAGGAGCTGAGAAGACAAAGGAACTGCTTGTATACAGTGTGATGCAGGAGCAGCCCACTTTTCCTCTGGATGTTTCCTTACTGTACCACAAAGCTCCTTGATTCCTTCAATGACTGACACACATATGCTAAGCCAAGTGTCTGGAAAGACCAGGGGGTTTGTTAGGAAAAGCCCAGGTGAATGAAGGTGTCCTGGGCTGGACTTTTGATGTCAATCTCCTTATTTCACAGAATTGAGGAACTACAACCACTACTTGGACCTCAGACAAGTTCAGCCCCAAGACAACACCAGTTATTCTGTCACTTTTCAGATCACAAGGCACCTGGAAGGTCATAGTGCTCCTAAAAGAATACCACGAAACTGAACTTGACACAACAAAACTCATGTTGCTAAATCAGATCCTATATCCCAAGGAAAAGACGAAGTCGTGGTTCTTTCACAGATAAACAAAACAAAACAAAACAAAACAAAAAAACAACCATACCTCAAACTTGAACCATTTCATCTATAAATGTATTTTTTCCTGCTACTATTTTTTTTATTTTGTCATATCAATGAGCACCTCTACTTAAGCTGCAAGAAAGTATTGTTTAAGAATCACTGATTTATGACAGTTATACAAATATTGATCAAATGTACAGAATATTCATGATGATACCACATTGTTTGTAATAATCCTAGCTATATCCAGGTGAGTTCTGCGACGAGCTTGGTATTATGTGTCCAGGCTTCTCTTGTTGGCTTCACATTTCCTCTTCTGGTTTTAGTGAACCCAGGCATGAGAGAGCTGAGATGTCTCTATTTCTCAGGTTGTGGAGAAAAGTTAAGAGGCCCCAGGATGGTGGTTTGGAAGAGTTGCTCAGGAATTCTGAGGGCAGAAAGTTAGAAAGGGTTTTCTCCTGGGTTGAGCAGAGAAGCCTACCTGTGACAGCCCTCAGCCACCTGCCCTAATGCTCACACTCTGGGGCCCCAGATCTGGAAAGGGCGAGTCCTTCTGCTATTGCCGCAGCTCACTTGGCAGCCCTGCCCTACATAGGTAGGCGGAAGAGCCACCGTGACCCCCAGGGATGGAGGAATGCCACAGGATGATGATGGCAAATGACTGGCTGCCCCCAGGCCTCATCTGAAAACAAGAGTGCTGAACCCAAGGGTGTCTCCTGATGTTACTCATGTCCCATAACTACAGAGAGAAGCTGGGGAGTGGGGGATAGTGGGAGGGCAGGCCTGCATGCTGGTGTTTCTCCATTCAGACCTCAAATCATTGGTTGCCAGAAGAGGGAAGTCACAGTTCCGTCACTTCCACAGCACACAGCAGGCTGTCTGGGTAACTTGGACCCCACTTCCTGCCATCTTCTTCATTATCACTTTTTTCCTGGTAAATGTGGATTAAACTGGGACTCATAACTTGCACCTGCAATTTCATAATGGAACCCTTCCTGGTCTGTGAATACCAGAGACTTTTCTAGCTTTCTTTTTATTTTTTAAATCATGTCTAGGCCGAGGACAGCATTCAATGTACAGCAACTTGTAAAGGCTGGTTCCTAGTATGTTTATGCACCAGAGGCAATGGGTATTGTGTGTCTCCATGCACATGTATGTCTGTGAGTACATGTGGCATACTGTATGTGTACACTATGTGGGAGCTTGAAGTGAGGAGTGTCAGGCATCCAGCCACCAAATTTAAGGAGGCACCCACTCTCAGGGCAGACTCTAGCGTGAGCCTGAGAGGGACAGCCATCTTAACTTTGGCACACTGTGTACCTCTGCCCCTCTCCCATGTCACAGGCCTGGTGGTATACATGTCTGTGTGTCTCCATATATTTGGGTGTGAGCATTGTATATATGTGTGCACACGTGTGTGTATGGAGTTATGTATAAGTGTGTGTGTTTGTGCGTCTTTCCAGCACTTGTTGGGCTTCCCAGTCCCTATCAGCAGGCAAAGGAGGCCCTTTCTCCTCACTCCCCTGGGTACTTCCTCATTAGAACAGGACACAGCCAGTGCCCTCCTGCCTTGGGCTGGCCCTCGCTCTTGCCTCGCCCCACTAGGAGGTACCGCAGGGTCACGGAGGGTCTTGATTTTGAGGAGTTCCTACTTTGCTACAAGAACTATGAGACTGGGACATGACACAGTTCTCTGGACCTTAGTTTCTTCCTTGGTACAATGTGATGTCAGGGCTGCATCTGTGAGGAACCCCCCCACCAAGTCTTAAACAACTCTGGGTGTAGCTGGGCTCTTCGGTGTCATAAAATCGTAGGAAGTTCCTGGGATGTGTGCAACTCACACCCTACAGGGTACTCCCCTAGCTCAAGTCCAGAAGGCAGAAGCCACAGAGATAAGTGGTCCTGTACAAAGGAGACTGCCAAAAACACCACCCAGATACAGGGCTGGGAGGCCCTGGGGAGTGGGGGGAGGAGGAAAAGGAATTCTGGGGGGCTAGAGGGAGGTGGTATTGCAGGTCGGCTGGTGAGGGTAGTTGGAGTGGACCTCAGCCTATCGCACAGAAGTTCTCTGAGGCAAGACTGAGAAATACCACTTGATATGAAGTGAAGGGCCACCAAGGTCACACAGGTGTGATCAGGTGAACAAGAATTCAACCCAGATGTGTTTGATTCCAAAACCTAGCATTCTTTTTGACCACCCACCAAAGGGGAAAGATAGGTGCCTTGGCTGTAGGTTGGGCACCTGCAAGCAACAGGAGGCTGTGCACAATGATATCTGTACTACATGGTATGGAAAGTGACTTCCAGAGAGGGGAGAATGGACAGCAGCATGGGCAGGCGCCTGATGTGCTCCGGTGCCTCAAATCTCCCCAGACATTGTACATTTTCCAGCTAATGGTACCCAGGCAGGCCCCGAGGAAGGAACCATCTCAGGACAGCAGCTGTGTGATTATCAAGGAGGTGGTAGCCCTGGAAGGAAAAGTCCTACAGAGTTTGCATATCTAGGCAGGCATTGAAAGTGTCCAGCAAGCAGTACAGGAAGTGGCCATGTCTCCAGGGCCCTGGCCTTGCAGCTCTGCCACATTTTTTCTAGAGATGGCTACTATGACAATCTTCAGAGTCAGCCTGGTCACTCTCCCTGCCCCATGTCACCACCCACCCCTCCCAAGCCCCGGGCTCCAGGGTGCTTATACTTTCCCACCCATCTTTCCTCTCCGTGGAGCGTTCTCTGGCTGGCTACTTCTAAAATGAGTTCCCGGGGCTAGGAATGGCTCAGCGGTTAAAATGCTTGCCTAGTAAGCTCTAAGTACGTGAGTTTGATTCCCCAGTACCACATAAGCTGGGTATGGTGGCACATGCCTGTAATCCCAGCACTCGGGAGGCTGAGACAGGAGAATTGCCATGAGTCCAAGGCCAGTGTGGGCTCCACAGTGAGTTCAGAACCAGCTAGGGCTGTACAGCAAGACCCTGTCTCAATAAATAAATAAATAAATAAATAAATAAATAAATAAATAAAAAGGAGTTTCCATGTAGACTGTCCCTTGATGGTCAGTGGCTGGTCCTACAGGTCCTACACAGACTCACAAGCTGCCTTTCTGAAGGGAACTGCCCCTGGGATCAGCAGGACACCAGAAGGCCAGAGGAGGTTTATCTGTTAACAGTGTTGACACGGTTGTACTGGGGTGGTTGCTCAAGATAAACGACTTTGGGGCTCCCTGGCGCTCTCGCTGACAGGGTTGTCAGCGTCTGTCCTTGCCCTGTCTCTCAACTGTTTTGTCTGATTATTTACCCTCCTGGTTCTGGAGTTGCCCCTCTTGAAAAGAAATTGCCAGTCTCCGGCTACCTGCCCAGAGAAGGTGCCTGTTACTACCTTTCACAACAGGGCCCAGTTGTTTACTCACTACCCTGGCCTCAAATGCTACCATTGCTGGCGTGGTGCCCTGCACACGATGGGTGGCACTCCAGGAGGGCTTGTTGTAATCAGTCAAATTAAACCACTGCCCCTTAGATTGCAGTTGTTTCCTACTTGATTCCAGGACCATTTCCCGCGCTGATGCCTTCTGGTCTCCACTAAACTTATCCTCCTCCTAGTTCCCACCTCAGACTCACAGCAGGTGCTTATCACCTTATGGGTCCCAGTGAGTGTCAGGAGGTCTCTCAGCTGTCACCCTGCCATTCGGATGATGCTCAGCAATGAATCTCAGTGTTAAAAAGGTAAAACAGAGCTCAGGGCCCAGGTTGGCGCTCAGATCCTCACAGAGGTGTTTAAATGTCAACCAGGGTTTGTTGTCACACCGTGGCTGGATTGTTGTTGCACAAAGTGGGAAAATAGAAGACTGAGGAGATTGGGAAAGGGGGGAGAAAATAGAGGGAAGAAAGAAGAAAATTGGTTTTAATTTTTAAATAAAAGCATGGCCCTGTCTGGATTACAATCAGGTTTCAAAGACCAGCATCCCCGGCTCCCTGAGCTACGCATGCAGCATTTTCACAGCCGGCCCTATTCTGCTAAGCCCCTAGAATGCCCTGTAGTCCAACACAGAGTCTGCTGGACGGCCCATTCGACCAAAGACCTGGTGCTTCTTGTACAACTGGGTTTTCTGGTAAAAATGAAATAAATCCTTTTCTTTGTAGGACTGCATAGCAGCCTGCAGGCTCTTGGGATCTTGGACAGCATTCCCACGTTTCCTTCTATTTAACATCAACCCTCCTCTGTCCTGGGCCTATTATTTTGTCCAGGTGGAATATTAAAAGTCTCTCCCAAATTTTAGATGGAACAAAGTTTTGGCATTGGGTTTGAAGTTACCCATGTTGAGTTTCACAGGAAATATTAAGACAACGGAATGCTTGGAATCGTGCCCTGGAGACTTCCCTCCATGGTGACCAGAGTACGGCAGGGAAGAAAAATAAAAATCCTCTTGAGCAGCCACTACACGGCAGGTGAGGGCACTGGTTTTGGTTGTATTACTTCCTACACGCCGTGCAGCATCTACATTTTTTAAAGATGAAGAAAAGCCCAGAGGGACAATTGACTTGCCTAAGGTCACACAGAGAGAAAAGAGCAAGGTCTAGGTCAAGAACAAAGTCCCTAGGGCTTAGCCCCCTCCTGCTGCCGAGGAGCAGAGGTTCTGGTAGGGATGGCGCTGTGTCAGGGCCTTGGCTTCACAGTATTTTTTTTTTTTAATCCCTCACCTTCTTGACATCTCATGGCCCCTGAGCTTATGCCAGGAATAATGGTTTGGCTGTTAGAGAAGCTGAAGAATCAGAGATGCAACACACACAGAGGACCCTGGATGTGTGCAAACACACAGTTCACCCGATGACAGCAGATTAAGCCATTTCCCATTAGACGCCTCTCCCAGCCAGCTCCCGGACCTTTCTGCTGTGCTGGCCTGACAGTGACAATCTGTCCCACTAGACTAATTAGCACTAACTACCCAGGTCACTCCAAGGCCACTTAGGAAAACAAGTGAAAGAGACAAAACTGGTGCCCATTGTGGCTGAAGGCAGGGGGAAGAAAGAAAAGAGTGAAAGGCAGGGAAGGAAGAAAGGCTTCTTCCTTTTGCGCTCTCTGCCTAAACCAAAGACAAGTTTTCACTGGAGAAACGCAACCAGCCCAGGAGCCAGGCAGCCGCTCTCCCAGTGGAAGCGGAAGCAGAAAGGGAAGCGACTTTCAAGCTAAGAGGGCGGACTCAACATTTGCAGGGGCTCCCAAGTGGCAGAGACTTGCTCTTGAGAGGTGACCAGAGGAAGCTGCGCAGGGAATTGATTGAACTTTGAGGAAAGGATGCCTGCCACCTTCCCCATGCCTGGCCATGCCACCTGGGGATGGCGTGCCCAGGACCGGCTCCTGGCGCAGTGGGCAGCTTTGGGGGCAGAACCACAGCTGTGTGCATCGCAGTCACTCACTTGTCGGTCTCCAAAATAGACCCAGGTGGACAGGCTGAGTGGGGTTCTGAGGAGTCAGGGGAGGGACCTAGGATCCCCACAGATGTGGTTCCCCGGTGTGACTGCTTTTTCTGGTGTGTGTAGAGGCACAAGGAATTTGTTTAAAAAATGCACCTTTCCCAGTGGGTGACCAAGTTCTTCCTTTTCATAGACAGACTCAGAGCACTTCCTTCACACCACAGACGGGCAGACTGAGACCATAGGGTACGGATGCATTTTAATTAATTGCTGGAGAGTTGGGGATATTCATAGGGAAAATGCACTGATGATTGAAGGCCCTGAGGTCGTTGTTTATACAAGCACTTGCACCTTTTTAGCAAAGATTCTGGCTAAAAGTGTAGTTCCTCCTTAGTAGTACAGAGAGGTCTGATGAGCTGAACATTGAGCAGGTAGAGGAAGCAGAAAAGGAATTGAACTCACATCAACCTGTTTCCGTATTGGTTCTCTTCTGTAAACAAATGTTAATAGTAACATCTGCCTGATAGTGTGAGAATCCAATGAGGTGATGGATATGCCTGCTGTCACTGTGCCACTCCCGAAGCTTCTAGCTATGGAAAGAGCAGTAAGTGCCAGGATAGGTCCAGCTCTGGGTCAGTTCTCTTTCTTTGGACAGTGACAGAGTGGGAGGGGCCATGAGACTGGCTGGGCTGAGCCTCAGAAATACTCGACATCTTGTATGACATTTGGGACCATTAGGGGAGCCTCAGGAAGAAAAGCAGATAAAGGGCCCAAGTATCCCTGGGAGACCTTTAAACTCTTCTCCCTTGTTCTAACCAGGCCCTTTCTGGGAAGGAACTTCAGTCAAGGTAACGCTCAGACTCAGTGACATGAATTACTGGTAGAAAACTGACGCCATTCCATGAGTATTTCTCTGGCCAGTGATTTGTATGAAACGTTTGCTCATTGCTTTTCTCACTGGCCAAGAAAGAGGCACAGAGGGGTTTTTGGCAACCCAAAAGGTCTAGTCAGCCTAACTCGACATTCAAACTAACCACCAAGCCTTCAAGATCTAAAAAATGTGTGGGGCCGTGTCTCACCATCTTCCCCACATCCCACCTAAAACAAAAGCAGAAAGAATCTGCATTCTTGAACAGGGGCTCATCCCCTGCCCTCCTCCTTTTAAAATCATCTTTTTCCTCTATTAAACCGTTTCTTTACTTTGGGTTCTTTCTGTACTCAGAACCACCGAATTCAAAGCTTCTCGGCTCAGCTGAGAACTCAGCACCTCTTGGATTGATAAATAGAGCAGTTTAAAAACGCTTAGAAATGAAGGCAGATCAACTGCGGCGAGAGAGAAAGTAAACACATCCGTGCACCAGTCAATCCTAGCAAGCGCCTGGCTGCGATGACAAACAGTGGTCCCTGCCTGAGCCAGCTAGGATACCCCTGCGGGCTGGGGGACCAGAACCACAAAGCAGCCTTTTGGGCCTCAGTTACCCGTGCCCCAGAGCAGTTAAGTCACCCGGGAATCTTTTGGGATCCGGTTTGGGTGTTGCTAAGTGTAGCAGAGTGTCGCATGTCCCCCATGGGTTTCACAGTCGGAAATGTACCCAGAGAAGAGGGGGACGACATCATTGTCCCTGTTCTGGAGAGGGCTCTTGCCCATGTTGGAAGCTGTCTGCATGCAGATAAAACTTGCCACCGTACAAAAATTGGGATCTTTCCCCCACAAAATTAGTGATCATGACATAAATTAAGGAACTTTTTCTACGCAAAATACACACTTTCCACATTCTCCTCCCTAACACACACACACACAAATTGTTTTTATGCAACCAATTAATAAATGCTAATTCATTCAGGCATATCTCCACTAAATTACTGTTTCATTTAATTGCAGGGGAATTTTCCATTCCTAAACCCTCCCTTGCTGATTTTTTTTGCATTATTTATATTTTTCTCAGTTTCACTAATAGTGAGGCTGGTATGCGATATTATCTGCTGTTTGTACGTCTTACATTTCTTTTTCATTTAAAATGTTTCCTCATTCTTGCAGCTCCACGTAATCTGGGAAAACATCATTAAAAGCAGACAAGATTTTATCCATAAGTGATTGAAAAAGGCACTAGCTGAAATTAACCTGACAGGAGATTCTCCCGTTGATGGTGTTTCTCTCCTTCAAGGCGTACATGAGTGTGTGTGTGCGTGAGTGTGTGTACGTGTATACCCCCGCTTTGCAGGACTACTTCCTTACGTTAGTAAGTCACAGTCCTTTGCTACTAGAGAGAAAGATCCCAGGGTCCTTAGTAATAAAGCGAAAACAACAACACTCACATCTCGTAATATGTTCTCAGAGCTTGGTGTGTGTTGCCTTATTTCCTTTGCTTGAACCTGTGAGTCAAAACTTGGGTACTCGGGTACCCAACATCCCAATCCGTCCACTCTCAGAGAATCTGCCAGTGAGTGCACAAAGTGAGTTTAAGGGTGGTGGTAAGGGGTGCCTTAGGGTAGAGATTTTTGTTGGAAAGAATGTGTTTTGAAAACAGGAATTTAATTTTCTTACACCAAATGGCAAAGGTTGCGCGCACCTGGCTACCTTCCTCTCTGAAATGAGTGCTTCCCTGCTAGTCCCCCAGCCACCCTCCCCTCCCCCACTGTCCCCTTTTCGCTCTCTCTTCCTCTTTAGTTTTTCCTTTCTCTCGCGCCATAAAATATTCTGGGGATGGAAATGATTAAACTGTTTACTCCACAGTTTAGCTAAGAGACGACATGGCCCCGTCAGTACAGTTTCACCTTTATACTCAGCTCCATCAATAATTATAGAACAGGGTGAGATTAGTAAGTCTTTCTTACGATGAGCTCTTATTAAAAAAAAAAAGTCCAATTCATTTCTTCTGAGTGCACCACATCCTATTGGCTTTTACTTTTCACAAATATTAATTGCAAAGCAGAGAAATACGGTCTAAAATGAAGCTGGCAGACAAAAGGCTAGTGAATATTTATATTCACGGGAAACAAGTATACCCATACAATACGCGCCTTATTAAATCAGAAATTTGAAGCCTCAACTACAAAGTTCTGACATACTTTATTAGATGTTCTCCTTTGAACTAAAATGTCTCATAATAGCTAAAATTCCATGAGGCTGATTTTTTTCTTAAAAATTTCCCTTCATTTTCTTTGTCCTCTTCAACAAAATTAAGTAGAGTCTTTTCGGGTATAGACTGATAAAATTAATTAACTTTCCTTCCAGCCCCCAAAGAGTCCCAAATAAATGCTTCCAATAGACATCAAAAAGTGTCAATTAGAAATAATTACTTCTTATCAATCAGTAGGGCAATTAAAGTGACAACGCTTGAAAAGATACTTATCGCAAAACTAATTCACAAGGTAGCTAAATTATCTCCTAATTAAGCTGCATTGACGAGGGTGGGAGGATGACCCATCTCCAGACAAAGGTGAATTGAGGATCCCCGGTTCCTCTCTGTGCCTCAGCCCTCTTCTTCCCCAGGAAGCCCCTGTTTTCAGCCCAGACAAGAAACCCGGGAGGAAAACAGATCCCTCCCAGCGCGTGCATTCCTCTTTCCTCCATTCTAAAACAAGAGGAAGGAAAAAGGGCTCTAGATGTCCAGCCGGAAAACTTAGAGGGGTTCGTTCTCGTTGATCTTGTTTTTCGTGTGACCGCTCGGATGACCTATCTTCCGGACCAGGGGACGAGCAGATCGAGACAAGTTATTTCACAAAACTTTTATGGACGACCTGCTCGCCTTTGCTAACACGCCCCTCCCCACGGACGCAGAATTATTTACATTTTCGTATCTAAGCGGCGTCCGTTCCTGCTCGTGCCTCCTTTCAGTACTTTTAAAATGCGTGCGCCTGAGAGGATTTTGTTCCCTGATGCAACAAAAATCCTGGCGGGTTTTTTAACGGAGCGCTCAGCCCCTCGCTGACCTGCGCACATCCGAATAAATCGCGCCCAAGCACCAGCCCTTCAAAATAAAGCTGTAAAAAAGAAGCCATGTAAGGTCTCCGCGCAAAACATGGCTAGCCGAGGATGAGCCCCCAGGGTGAACGGCGCAGAAAACTTTCTTGGGACCGTCTCAGATTATTGGGAAGAGCATGTGCGCTTCGCCTCGCTCCCGCGAAACGCCAGGCTCGCGCCCCGAAGTCGCTCCGGACAAAACTTACATGCCACTGAACGTACATGTGGGGTGCCTTAGGGGGAAAGCTGGGGGGCCGCGAAGACCAGAGTGAATTTAGAAAAGCAAGCGGGATCTGCTTGTACGTTTAACTCTAAATAGAGACCCTAGCGACAGCTGATTAGGACTAGACTGACGGTGTCCAGCTCGGGTTTGCTTAGAGGCGTCAGCGGAGAAACCGGACAGCTTCGAATCGTTTGAGCTGTTGTAGGCGATTTTTCTTCTTACCATCATGAAATTAAACGATTGGAGCGAGTTCCACGCGCCCCCCTCCCGGCTTTATTTCTTGATTTGCTTTGGAGCGGGGTTGGGGCAAGTGGAACGTAGGTAGCGAAGGCTCTTTGGCTCCCCGGGACAGAAAAAAATCCCGGCGGGAGGGTCCCGGGACAGATGGCTCCGTCTCCAAACCCGAGGGCAGTCTGCACCCGCGCTAAGGGGGAAGCAGGGTCTCATCATCTGGGACTGCGTATTAAAACACACATTGTGCGCTTTGTCTTTCCTTCTTTTATTCCCAATTATAAGCCAGCGCTTTTCGATTGAAAACAGACGCAGGGAGCAACTAAAATTAAGCCCGCCGGGTGCCTGTAACGCCGCCTCGTTCCGCAGGCCACGCCGGTGGAAAGGGTCCCGCGCTTGCTCGGTCATCCCGAGGGCCCAGAGCTCCCGTGCCCTCCGCCACCGGCCGAAAGGTCAGTGAAGGTCGGGAGAAAGGCCGACGCTGGGGTAGAGCGGCGTCGGCCGGGGCTCGCCTGGCCCGGGACAGGACGCCCGGCGTAGCTCTCTGGGCCTGGGGAACAACAGTTCCGATCCCGGGGCAGGGGCGACATCCACGATTGGACCCCACTTTGACTAAAGACTAAGGGGTTAAAACCTTGTTCTGGCCCTAGAAAGTGGCCTAGAAGCATGCCCTGCTCCCGGGAGCAGCCGCAGATCGGGTGCCAGGCAGCTCCGCCTGGTTCCCGGCCTCGCCAAACCCGCCGCGCCGGCGTAAAGACCTCGAGGTCCCCGGAGCCGCCCTGCACCCCCAGGGGGCGACTGGGACGTTCTGGCCCCACTTTCCGCGGGGAGCAGGGGGCAGGGAGGGGCCATCCTGGAGACCCAGACGACCTCTCTGGAGCGCACCGGGATGGGGAGCCCCCGCGCCCCAGGGGGTGGCCGTGTCCCTCCCGCTGCGGCCTCGGCGCTGGCCCGGAGCCTGCACGGTGCGCGGCGCAGCCCGGCCCGGCGGCGCGCGGGGCTAAATAGAGATCTCACCCGCGCGCCTCTCCTGCTCCGACCCTCCTTATTATAACAAATGTCCCGTTTGCCGAGCGGGACTTCATGTTCTCCAAGAATTCATCTGAGATATTGATTTCCTCTCACTCGGCCGGCCCGGATCGATAGCGATGCGCCCTGGCCCCATAAATCGCCTTCCCCGCGGCCGGCGCTGCTCCATCCATCACCGCGGGCCGGGCCGCGCGGCCGCCCGCTGCCCGCTCCGGCTGCGTGTCTGGGGGGCTGTGCCCACCGCCTCCACCAGCCCCGACCCAGCCCCGATCCCGTCCGGCCCCAGCCCGCAGAGGGGACCACAGGCAGCCGGCCCCGCAGCTCGGGCGCTTGAAGGCCCTGGGCCCAAGCGCAGGTGGAGGGTCCGCAGGCAGATTAGTCCTCGCCTGCGGACGCCAGCGCGTGGCTCCCCGCCTGCCCGGTGACGGGCCAGGAAGACCCCGAGAGCGCCGGAGTGCGCCCCGGCTTCCAGGCCCCGGGCCGCAGGCGCCGTTCCCGTTGGCTTCAGGAATGTGGGGGCTCACAGTTCCGCTAGAGGAGCCACCCGCAAGGCTAAGCACCCCAGACCCGGGTTTAGCTGTCCCGGGCAAGTCCAGCACCCGCACGGCCCAGAGCCCAGAGATCGCAGGATGCCCACTCGAACAGGCCGAGCAGGAAGGCAATGGGGTGCGAAGGACAACCCCCGTGACCCCGCAGAGAACCCCTCACCGCTCGGCGTGGTCCGCAGACACCGAGGGCCCGGGAAGGCGGTTCAGGGGGCCCAGGGCGACCCGAGCCCAGCTAGGCGGCCCCAGCGCACAGCCAGGCCCCAGGCGCCCCGCCGCAGCCCGCGCAGGTGGATCCCGCGGACCGCGAGCGTCAGCTGCGGAGTCCCCCTACCCGAGCGCACGCGTGGACGCAGGGCGGCGCGGGGACGGGGGTCCCTGCTGGCCGCGCCCTTACCGGATCGGATGGAGTTGTGAGGCATCGCCAGGGAGTCGCCGGCCGCCTGCGGAACACTGGGGCTTCCTCACGCGGGTCCCGGCTGCGTCCGCCGCCACGCCGCTGCCCTGCGGAGAAGGAGGCCAGGGGGTGGGCATGAACTTCGGTGCCCCCAGCCGCACAGCCCCTCCGCAGGCCCTGTCCCTTGGACTTCCATCGCGTGCCAAGAGGGTCCGTAGGGGCGAAGTGGAGCCAACCTCAGCCTGGCCTAGCGACTATGCTTGCCCAGATCGGAATCGGGGGTGTGCTGAGGAGCCCCCAGAGTCCGGCCTGAGTACCCTTGCCCTCCAGTGCCCTAGCCTTACCCCTATAACTTGTGAGAGGAGAGGGGGCCTGTCTTCTCGGGACCCTGTCCTTTGTCCCGCTCCCCCTTTCTCCCAGCCAGCTCCCTGCTGACCCCTGGAGAGCGTACCTGGCCGGGCCGGCCGCAGGCCCTCACTACCTGCGTCCACCCGCCCTCGAGGGTGCCCCGGCACGACGTCTTTCCTGGTTCTGAAGTTTGTTCCCATCCACCCGGCATCTCCGACCGGTTTTATCCCGCCGAGGCCCTGGGAGATGGGTCTGGCGAGGCTTGCAGGCCGCGGATTGGCTGGCTGGGTGCAGGGGGGGTGCGGGAAGGGGAGGATTTTGCAAGGGGGACATGGCTGAGTGGACTCAAGAGTTAGAAACATTCGCTGGAGCTTCTGTTGCCAGCGGAGGGAAGAAAGGAAGGAGGCTGAGTCCTATCCAGAAGGCCTGGAAATACGGGAGGAGTAAGAGATAGGGACCTGGGGGCCTGAGGTTGGAGATCTCTGGTGCTTCTGGGGTCTCTGACCCCGGGGGAGGTCATGAGAAGCGTGGCCCCCTTTCCCCAGCCCGCTCACCTGGAGGCACTCTTCTAGGAAAGGACTTGTGTTTTGGTGCCTGCGCCTGAGGTGCTGGTGCTCTTTGTGGAAGCCTGCTCACAGGCCTGCGGGCACCCTGGTCCCACCCTCCCACTGCTGGGGGACTCTTCCAGGGAAGACCCCCGCATTATCCTGAAGCTGTCCCCTCTGGGCTACACAGACAGGATCCACACTCTCGCGCTGTCAGGTTAAGGAAAGCCATCTACTGCCTCTGCCAGCAGGCCCCACTTTCCTCCCAAAGGCACATAGCCACCTCACCTCTTTAATTGCTCCTTTGAGGATTTTGAACTTGGGAGAAGAGTTTGGGGAAAGAGCTGTGAGGGCCTAGATTTTATCTTACTCTGGAAGGTTTTTAGAAAGTGACAGAGTTGGGGTGACTTTGGACCTTGCTTTCAACCCAGGAAACAGTAGCCTAGCAATGTGGGGACCCTTAGTGGGGACCTTTAGAGGTGGCCAAAGAGGCCCTGCTTCTTCTGAGATCTTCTATGTCAGGGAATTAAGGTACAAAGAAGACTGTGTGAGTTCAAAGAGTGAGGGCAAATGCCTCGGGCACTTGCAGCCAGCCGGGCAGCCTGGACACTGCTCCAATCCCAGGCCAGATCTCTGGCCTTGGGAGTAAAGCTGAGAAGACCCCCTGGGGGCCTAGGGAGGGGCTGGGCTACCCCGAGGGCTCGGGGTATGGAGGCTAAGGTGCTCAAGGCAGAGGAAAGAAAGTGAAGCTGCAGAGGAGACACAAGTCTTTTTTTCTTTTTAATTTTTCTTATTTATTTAGTTTAGTACCGAGGATGGAACCCAGGGCCTTCACAATGAGCTGTATCTTAATTTTTCTTTTTAATTTTTCCTAGGCTGAGCTTGAACTTGGGGTCATCCTGCTTTAGCCCCCCAGAGTGCCTGAGTCACAGGCCTGCGCAGTGTGAAAGCCCTGGGGTTCCATTCTCAGTACTACAAAAATAAATAAATAAATAAAATAATTAATTCACTGTCTCCTCTCATTCAGTCTTTCTCACCTCTCAATTGAAGAGGAATTTATCATTTTGTAGGAAAAAAAGACTGTGTAGGGCTCTGAAGAAAAGCATCTAATACTTTTTTGTTTTAACTGTTTCCCCACAATTGTTTAAATTATTCCATGGTTTGTTTAAAAGTCCGGACCCTGAACTTCTTTGGTTGAAACCCCGCGGGAAGATCAGAAGGTGTCGGGTCGGAAGTGCCTCTTGGTATAGGTCCCATGAGCAACCTGGACCAGTTTGCCAACTGGGACCATGCTGGCCCCTGCCCTGCTAATGTAGGGGATCTGGGGTGAGGAGAGTCCCCTCCCTGCTGGAAGGCAGTGCTCCAGGGAAGTCTGACCACCCTCACCCTCATCCAAACAGCTCTGAAAATGTCACAAGGTTTAATCTAGCCAAGGATCTGAGAGGTGCCAAAAAACCACCAAACACATCACCTGTGGAATCCCAGCACTTCGAAGGTCGAGGCAGGATGATTACTATGAGTTTGAGGCTATCCTGGGCTACATAGTGAGTTCAGGACCGGCCTAGACTATAGAGTGAGACGCTATCTCAAAAAGAAGAAAAAAACCAACCCATCCAGTTTGGCCAAAGACTTTTTTCTTCTGTCCAACAAATCACCTGCTTTTGGGGCAAAATTTCAGAACTTAAAAGCTGACAAGCGGGCTGGAGGAATGGCTCAGCGGTTAAAGCAAGCACTAAGCCAAGCGCTAAGTACCGGATTCCCCAGCACCACATAAGCTGGGAGTGGTGGTGCACGCCTGTAATCCCAGCACTCAGGAAGCTGAGACAGGAGGATTGCTGTGAGTTCAAGGCCGGCCTGGGCTCTGAAGTGAATTCAGGACCAGCCTGGACCACAGAGCGAGACCCTGTCTCAAAAATAAATAAATAAATAAAATAAAAAATAAATAAATAAATAAAAACTGACAAGCTACCCTGTCTTATTAGTGAAGTCATTTTTTAAAAATCACTTTAACAGGGAAATTTATTGTACAACTGGGTGGCACTAGTCCGCAAGGAAAAGTACACTCACACATTGAGAGGCCCCCTTCTTGGGAATGGGAGAGGGGCAGCAGGTGACTAGAACAATACTCAGGGGAGAAAACCTTCTAGAACCAACCAGCACTAGGAACAGGATGAGTCTCTGTTTCACAGATACACAATTCACTCTGCTTTCTAATTACGATTGGAAATCAAGTCTGGGTTCCTTAGTACTTCCTGATTGCCTGGGACCCAGGCCAAAGAAATGTTCTTAAACCAGTACCCCGACTCTGTCTCTCTGGCCTCAGTGTCTCCCTTTGGGAAAATGAAGGGTTTGAAATGCATACACACACACACACACACACACACACACACACACACACACACACACACACACACATATATATATATATATATATATATATATATATATATATATATATTTTTAAATGTCTTGAAAGTTATTTTTAAGCTTCTGAGATCTCAAGCTTTCTTTTGAGTTCCTTAGAAGTTTCAATATGCATTTGGATTATGACTTATTCTCAGTTCAATGGAAAACTGAGAATTAACTTTTTAAACAAATACCTACTTCTATTCCACCTCTTCTTAGACTTGATATTTATGAGGATTTCCTGCCAAGATATTGACTGGCAAACTGGAATTTACGCCCATTTTTTTTAACTCAGTGATTTCCCCAAGGAAATTTTATTTGTTGCCAATTTTGAAACGTAAAAATAGAGAAAAAAGAATAACTCTAATATGTTTTTAAAATTTTGAGAATTCTGACAACAGATAAGAATGTTTTCCTTGAGGAAATAATATTTTTTCACCTTTAACCTTCCAAAAGTCCCAGGTAACTGCCTAACTCTAATAAATTTTTGTGTTTGCATAATATTCTGTAACTCTCAAGTTCTACTTTGAGCTCAAGCTGGTGGTATAGGTCTGTAATTCCAGTAGTCTGGGAGGCTGAGTCAGGAGAAACGCAAATCTGAGCCCAGTCTGTATAAATTAGCAATTCAGGGAGATTCTGTCTCAAAATATAAAATAAAAATGGACTGGAGACAGAAGCTCAGAACAAAGGCTCTGGGTTCGGTTGTCAGGACCACCAAAAATCAAATAAATTCTGTGTTGATCTGCTGATCTTTCAAAAGATGGTTTTCTTTGTAAGATTCACCTGAAGTCTCCTCTGCTAGTGGCAGGATGATAAAAAATCTGGTTAGTCCCACATAGAACCCAGCGCCTTCCGAAGAACTGAGATTTCCAGTGTTAAACCCGGAGCTACCCTGGCAAACCAGGTTGAGTTAGACACACCTGGGAGGAAATGGTTGAGGGTGTCTTTTGTGAGCAGCTTTGCATTTCACCCCACTGCTAGGTGAGTGTCTCATTGCTCAGGTGCAATCCTATGGCCCGCTGGTTCAGGAGTCAGGGAACTTTACACTCTAGCGTATCCTACAGGCTTCTTGCCCCAGGTACCATCAGAGAAGAGCTGAGACCTCCTCCTCCTTCCATCTGCGTGCGGTGTGCAGCTCTGGGGAAGATGTCTGTTGGCAGCAGTGTTCCTTGCTCACCTCCTATGCGACCTCCCCCATGTAATGAAGCACTGTTGGGACCTTTAGGAAGAAAACAGCAGCTCTCTACATTGAGTTAGAAGGTTAGTGTTCCTGCCGTGAACACTTCCTCTCTCCGAGCCTCAGTTTCCCCTTCTGTAGGATGTGGGTGCGGGGAGAGTGTGGGGAGAGCCAGACCAACCTCACAGCTTTTTTGTCAGGATGAATAGAATTATGAATGTGAAAGCCCTTTGAAAACCACAGCTCTGTACAAAAGTTAATTATTATTAGACAACAAAGGCTGGGGCCACACTTCCAAGAAGGGCAGAGTTAAAACTCCTCTAACATTTATTTTGCTGTAGGAGTCGGTTCCTTTAATCCTTCCCCAAAGTGTGGTGAGTTTTTCAAAAACTGCCTGAGTCACTGAGTTTGAGCCACGGAAAAGAAAAAGGCCAGGGAGCTGGGCTTTGTGGGTGCAGGGCTTTGGTGGCTGGAGGGGTGGTCTGTGAGGGGAACAGTAAATACCCTTAGACCCCAAAACAGGGGAGCTGAGCTAGTGGCAGCAAGAGGACAGCAGCTGGCCGCTCCCAGCCTGCAGCTTCCCAGTTCTCAGAGGGCAGAAGTGCTCAGGAGACGGGGGTTTTCGCAGACCCTCTCCCCTCATAGGCTTGCCCATTCCTGCCACAGTCACACAAAATTCCTACCCTGGCCCCATACTCAGGAAATGGCCAGCAGCCTGCCCTGGGGCCTCCTGGTGGCTGTGCCTGAGAATCAATCATTAATTACTGTGTGTCCCCCATCCCCCAGGCTTGCAAAACACAGAAATAGAAATACAGGTCTTGGCAGGTGAAAGAAAAGGGCCACTGGCTGAGGAAGGCAGTTTGGAAAAAGCCACCTGTGGCGTTAGTCCAGTTGGATAGGGTTGGAGATGTGACCTGGCGCGTGTCTCTTGGGATCTTGGCCCACCCTGTAGCCCCTTGGCAATGGCCACCTGGGCTGCTGGGGCTGCCTGTGGGACTGGGCAGGGAAAACCCTCCTTGAGGAAGTGGAAAGGAAGGTGACTGAAGGAGAAGGCTGAAACAATGCACACAAGGAGTGTCACAGGTCATTTTTTTCTCGAGTACTAATAGTTTTAGTTTTAAGTACAAATAGTAAGCTTGATCCTTTTAGGAATGTCTTTGCATGTAGACCCAGAAAACCAATAGGAGCAGGGGCACCCACTGGTAGACAGCCGCATAAGCCCTTGTAACCCAGGCCTTGTTTCAAGTGCTGGAAATTCCACTCACCTCGCTCTGGGTCTTTTCACTCACTAGCACCTACACTTCTGTTGTGAAGGAAATTTCTGAAACCTATGGAGTGGCCAGGGTGTGGTCAAACTCTCATGGCCAGAAAACTTCCCTGCCACAGGGAACAGAGCAGCTCACTGGGAGGGCAATACGCTCCACACAGCCAGGCCCCTGTAGCCCAGCCAGAGCTGGTGGAGTCAGCACACAGGAATCTTCTAGGGCCAACACCAGGGCACGGAGTGGGCTGCCTTCCTAACAGATGTTTTTGGAAAAATGCCAAGGAAAAAACCCAGGCCCAGGGCTTTTCACCAAACTCGGGGCTGGCTCTCTTCTCTGTGGCCATGGAATGTCAGCGGTTCCTGCTGTTGGCACAGCCACAGAGCTGGAAACCCCTCCACAGCCTGAAGCAGAGCCCAGGGTCCTGAAGAAAGGACCAGAAACCTTGGCGGTTGAAGTATGTGTGTGTGCGTGTGTGTGTGTGTGCAGAACAGATGAGGAAGAGGTTGAGGGACAGAGTAGGTTGGAGAGATGTAACCTGCCTTTTTGTTCCCAACATTTGTGGCCTAGCCCCCTAGGAAACTTCCAGCACATTCTGGGCAGAGTGCTTTTAGGTGTTTTGTCCACTTTCTTGTGGGCCTAGGCTCATTTCAAGACCGTTACCCCACTGCGACAGGCGCAGACTGTCCTGCCTCTGCTTTACTGTACGGTCCCCATAGTAGGAGTGAGTCCTCCTGCTCTCAGCTATGCTCCTGAAAGTCACAGATATGAAGCATGTTTACGGCAGGGATGAGAAAGCCACCTGCCTGTGTATTTTTCTGAACTTCATTTAAAAAGTCTCTTCATTTTTAGGTATACCAGCTTAGTGCTAGGTAGTGTTTCATCTTCTTGGCCCTAAACTCTTCTCCTCTGAACCTTACGGAAGGTGTTGTGAATTTGGCCATTTCTGTTCTCATGGTCCACATCCATCACTTCACAGGTTTCCATCCTGTTGGTTCCAAGATTTCATTTTTCCAGGTAAAATCATTTCCTCAGCACCCTCCAGTGGAGAGGGGAGGGTCTTTTCCTTTAAGAATCTGGCACTCACCTTCGCATATGTAAAGATGTAGAGGGTCACAGCCTGGGGCTGCAGAATCCTTAGGGCAGTTTCAGACTGGCTGTGTGGTCTTGTGTCAGTCACACAACCTTTCTGAGCTGAAGTTTTCAAGTCTGAAGAGGAAGACTAACAAGGGTGTTTCCCTTATGGGACACCATGATGATTAAGTCAAAATGTGTGACAAGATTAAAATGACCCCCAATAAAGATGACAAAGCAAGACGACTCAGAGATGTCAATGTGGTGTTGTTCGGGACACCAGGAGACACGGAGAGCCTCAAAAGTAGCCATGAGGTGAGGGATATGGGAAGAGAAGGGGCGAGGACAATTTCAGAAAACGTAAGGACAAATGTCTCAGGTATATGTGAATTGTGTCTTTTCTTCCTCTCCAGATCTCAGAGTGGACACTCATTGGCATACAGGCCTCTGTCCTCCGCGTGCCCAAGATGCACTCATGACCTCAACCCGCTCTGTCACCTCGGCTGCCAAGCTCCACTGCCCAAGAGCTCTGCCCTCCTTGAATGTGCCCACTCACAAGGAGGTGACACTCAGAGAGGCGTCCCCACTATAAGACCGCATTCCTGGGAGGGCTGGCATGTGGCACTGGGATTGGCACTCTCTAGGCTAGTTTTGTACAAGATGATGCTCTGCCTAGCTGAAATTGAGATTCATTGAGAAGGTAGCGCCTTCCCTAGTTTTCTTTGTTTTTATTTTAATATCATGAATAATTCAAAGAATAATGAGGAATATCCTCCTTCCTTCAGCCCTCAGCCTGAGGTAACCTTGTTTGGTATTTACTCTTTTGGACCTTTCTTTCTCTACCCATATGTCTGTTAGTGTTGAAATTATGGTCTCTGTTCTAGGCATGTGTGCTTTAGCATGAACAGTTACTGACGGTTGGTAAGACTTGCTCAGTAAATTGCTTCGACCATCTTTCTGTGTCTGAATAGTGTTCTACCCGGTTCTTTTGAACTGCCCCATTATAGTCCAAAATATAAAGATAATACAGTCTAAATAACTCTTTGTCTTCCAATTGGTATTTGTGCTTTTCTTTATTTAAATGATTCTGCAGTAAACTTGATGTTACATGTTTTCCTGGAGAAATAAGAAAGATGAACCGGAAGTACAAAGTGTGGAACGGGAATGGGTGAAGGAACCTTCCACGCGCCTAGGCTGTTTTATCTTTCCATTGCTTTTGACCATCCATTTAAAGGTTAGATGTAAACAGCTAAGACAGAGCAAGAAGGGGGTCTTTGGTGAGGTCCCCTATTCCAGAGCCCAGGCCAGCTCCAAGCAGTGGTCAAAGTGAATAAGAGATCAGAGTGGGTGTCTTGATGGGGAAATGCCCTTAATTCCAAGATCATCCTTGATTGCCTAAAAGTAATGAGAGATAAAGAGAGAGTGCATCTCAGCTTCCTAAGATTCTCAGGCCACTTTCCCAGCTAGACTGGATGGCTAAATTTGGTATTATGTTCTCTCCTTCAGTCAGAATTTAAGAGACAGTTGGATCCTCAGGTTGAGGACTGAGTTGCTTCGTTCTGGAGACTGAGAAGTTGTGAATTATAGGAGGCATCTGCCCTCAGAAATTATAGAGACTTGGGCTTGTGATCCAGTCTTACCCTGAGCTGTGTGACCTTGGGAAAGTCATCCAACTGTTCTACTCTGATTCTCAGGTTCCACTATCTCAGTAAAAGTAGATGCACGTAATATTCACATCTTTTCAGCAGGGGTGTGGGAAAGTGATTTACAAACTGTTAACAAATAGAGAAAAATGAGGGATGGGTGATGAAATTTAAAGGAATTAGAAGGTGATGGTAATGTCAGGCAGGGTTTCCTCCACTGGAAGAGTTGTTTCTCTTTCCCTGTATCCTTTCTCTTGCTGTGAATTTAGGTGACTAAATGATAAATTAGCATCTACTAAGTTCTGAGTCTCGTAGTATGCCCCCAGGGAAGAAATGGAGAGGTTCTTGAAGGAATATTGCTGTCTGTTGTGATAGAGCTGGAGGGTGGAGGAGCTTGGGAAGCCCAGACGGGGTGCTTTGTAGGGTCTGGTCTGCACTATTTGGAAGAAGGCAGAAAGACTCTAAGCAGACACTGGAACAAGGGATGGGATCAACCAGGAGAAGGAAGGAAAGTAACAATGGGAGGGAAGAAGGTGTAATCCTCTGGTATGAAGCTCAGTGGGGAGCCAGACACCTGAGGAGCTGAGTTCAGTTAGGTGGAGAGTAAGGTGCAGTAGTAGTAGTAGTAGTAGTAGTAGTAGTAGTAGTACTAGTAGTAGTAGTAGTAGTAGTGTGTGTGTGTGTGTGTGTGTGTGTGTGTGTGTGTGTGTGTAGTGAGAATTGAGACACTATGCTGAAAAAGCGTGCAGGGGTTAGATCACAGAAGTCCCCGGAGGCACGTTAATGAGTTTGAACTTTGTACTAAAAAGCCCAGAGATGTTCATAGGGGAAAGGGAAAAAACAGATTTCAGTTTAAGAGAGCTCTTCTTGGCTGTAGGCTGGTGGACAGCTTGGGGAGGCCGGGTTGCAGGTGGAGTAGAAGTGAGGCTCTGTGGTTCCCATTATTCCCTGAGGGATGACAGGAGCACAAGGGGTGGAGGGAAGTGGTGATTGGGATGTAGAGATCTGGAAAGTGTTGTCGGATTCAACTTTTGACTCTCAAGTTTGCCCCTGACCATGTGGGTGGTGGTCATCAGGTACAGCCTTCTGTGGCCTGGTACGTGTTAGTCTCATCCTGCCTTCCTGTCTTCCCATGTCCTCTGTTGGGTTCAGAGCTCTGGATGGACACAGCAAGTAAAGGTGGATCTTCCTACCTCGCAACCTTCCAAAAGGAAGTTTCTGGCTGACAACCATCAGATCAGTCAAGCAAGGAGGAAGACACAGGTGTAGGACCCAGATGGGATCATGAGATGAGGAGAAGCCACACGCCTGTAGTTGCTCAGGGTTGTTCAAGTCCCGCTCCATTCTGGACACAGGTAATGTCCCTGAGGCTGAGCAGCAGAGAAAGCCTGGGCAGGATGGAGGTGTGGGAATATAACAAGGGGATTCTGCCTTTGATACACAGCAACAAAAATTGTTGCAGCTAGGTTTCTAAGCTTGGGACTGAGTCTCGGGAACTTGGGAAGGCCTCAGTTTCCCCATTTCTATAAAGAAGGAATTAGAGAAGTATAGCCTAGATCTGTGTCTTGAACAAAATCACTCTATTCTTCCACTTTATGTTTTTTTTGTGTGTGTGTGTTTAGTATAAAGTGCTCAGGCAGCTTTCCTTCTTAAACCCTTTGGGTTGGTTCTCATGACTTGCTGTGTTTGGAAGCTCATCGCAACCCATGGCCGTAGCAGTGCTGTTGACTGATGAAGTGAATAAATGCTATCATAAATCTATGATCATGTTCAACATGTTTGTCAGCACATATGTTATTAGAATGCATTGCTTGGTGTACCTCCTATATAATAATGTATCATACTCTACATGACATACATGTATATATGCATATGTAACACAGACTAGAACTGGCGTGAGATTCTAGCACGTTCCACCTCACTTTCAAGGCTTCCTAACCCACTTAGAGACTGGCGCAATTCTTGCAGCGGCTCCCATCAGCCCATGCCCTGCACGCTCCACCTTTCCTCTGTCCCCTCCCAGATTTCCTTCTGAGTTGGGATTCTTTAATTCTCCTCCTGCCACACTGACCTTTTGCTCCCTTCCAAATGCCAGGCTCACTCTCCTGATCTGTTTGTCACCGTCCCCTCCCCAGTTAGCGTGACGCTGGCTTTTTCACCTCTGTGTCTTCAATCAAATCTCACTTTTTCCATGAACTCTTTTTAAATCCCCTATTACAAACCCTTCTCTCCTCCTTTTTAAATTTTATTATTATTATTATTATTATTTTAGTACTGGAGATTGAACCCAAGATTCAGGGCCTTCACATTGAGCTACATCCACAGGCCACTTTTTACTTTTATTTTGAGATAGGATCTTGCTTAAATTGCTGAGTTGCCCAGGCTGGGCTCAAGCTTGTGATCTTCCTGCCTCAGCCTCCCACAGCGCTGGGATTCCAGGCCCCAGTCTTCTCTAGTTCCCTCTATTTTCTGACATTATATATTTCAGTCTTTACCATCTGTCTCCTCCCAGTAGGTGAGTTTCCTTAGGGCAAGGATTTCTTGTTTACTTTTGTGTCCTCAGTGTCCAGAACAGGGCCTGGCACACGGTGATGCTCAATAAACGTATATGCTGGCGTGGGTACTTCATGAAATGAGTGAGTGGCAAGCGTGACACAATGACCTTGTTGTAATGTTGTGCCACCAGACCGTGGGTACATAGCTGTTAACAAGAAAAACACTAGACTCAGGTGTCAGCTGTGCATGGCCCTGATTGGTTCTTGGCAGCTAGTGGTAGAAGTAGAAACTAAGTGGTCCTTAATATATATATATATATTCCTAGAAATGTTGTACCTCTCCTCCCCTCCCCCCTCCTTCTTCTGGAAATGTTGAGGAAACTGAGCAGACTCTGGGGATTGTTGGGTACAGGCCATAGGCAGAGAGTAAAGAAGGATATTCTACAGATCCCAAGCCAGTAGGAGACAACCAGACTTGCCCCGTCCTATTTGGCACTCCGTCCTGCCACTGAAGGCTCCAAACTTCTGGGCAAAGGTTAGAGCACCTGCTGCCCAGGGAACATGTGACAACTCAGGCACTGCTGGGTTGGAACAACCTGCACAATCATATCATTGTGCTAAACACGCAGGTCTCTGAGCCAAACCACACCCCATTCCATTACTGCCAGACCTTCGGGGCTTTGATTTACAGGGTCCCCAAAGTGGGAGGGGAGTGCTGTACTAATGAGCCTGGTGGGGGCATGAGGTCTCTTCTGAAAGACTCACTCACTCTGGCTTGCTCTGGAATCCAGGGAGGAGTTGATGAGAGAAGAGGAACTAAGGCAGTCTGGCCTCAGGTCCCATGAGGAGCGGCATGCATCGGTGGGACCATTCCTGTTTGACTCCCGATGACACTTTAGTATTGACCATTGTCCTGCGACACTTGCTTTGAGTGGCAAAGATTGTTGAACACTACTTCATTCTTTGTGAAGTTTAAAGATTTCTCTCCTGTTATGATTGGGTCCAGATACTGCGAACAAGCCAAGGATCCTTTCTCCATGAAAACTGGTCATCAGTAGGCCACCTGATACGATTTGGGGCTGTTGACCTCTACATGTCTCTGACCAAACTTGGAGAGAGCACAGTGAGGTGAGTTTCTGCAAAGGTAGACTGAGGTGTGTGGGGACACATTTTACCCTCCTGTTTTAACGCTGAGAAGCCTTTTGTGGTCAAGCTATGTAGCCTCTCCTGCTCTACTTTCCTTATCTAGAGAAGGGACGTGATCATGCCTGAAATACACAATTTTAGATGATCTTAGGAAGAGTGAGGTATCTAAAATATCAGCTTGTGTAATAAAAGCGTGTTTGATATTGTCTTTCTGGGAATGAGGAACCCTGTTGACACTCAGGCTGAACTTTCACCCTCTCGGGCCTTTCAGTGATTCCATGGAGTCACTTTTTCCACTGTCTGGGACCCTAAGATGGATGGCAGCAACTTTGCTTCTCCTAGGTAACTGAGTAAGGAATACACCTTTGCTTGGTTCATCACAAGATTCTTGAGTGCTGGGTTGGTAGTGAGTGCTAAAAAGAGGTAAATCTGAATGAAGAATTGAGGGTCAAAGAGGATCACTGTGGGTCCTGGATACTTTTGACAGCTCTAGAGATCTCAGTTCTGCTTTGTCCCCAGCCTTCAGACACCTGTCCACAAAAAGAGAAGCACCATCAGCAACGCATATTTTCATCTTCTCTTGATGGATAGACATTGGCCTAGAGGCCAGAACCCAAGCACCTGAGATGCCCTCGCCTGTGATCCCGGTGGAACTGCGCGGGTGAGTTCTGTGTGCCATGTTTCGTCTCTCTGGGGTCATCTTCTGAGGGAAGATGCTTCTACCATGAGAAGGGAGGCCTTGGCAAGGGAGGTGGGATGTTGGTATGTAGGGCATCTACTGCGAACAGCAGCCATGTGTTTGGTACTATCTTACCTGTGTCCTTCTTCCTAGGGAAAAGGGCTCTGAGTCCTTGAACTTTGGAGGTCCATGTCCTTGAAGGCTTCACTGGGCCTCTTACTGAGGGTATTACCCAGCGATCTGGTCCCCTTGGAGGCCTGCTCGTGCCACCTGAGGGTTGGGATAATTAGGACACTTACATTTCCACCATTGTGAGCACTGCGTGAAGTGATGGAGCACATGGCACAGGGCTAATTATGGGATTTGCAAATTTTAGGTGTGATGATAGCGATGCTGATGAAATACTGAGAGTTCCTAAAACCCGCATAGGTACGATCCTGGCCTTCACAGATTTTGAAATCTTCAGCTGGCAGCAGAGAGTCTCTGGCTCTAGTAGCCTTCGGGGACCTAACTGTTTCTCCTTGCTTGGTCGTTGGGGCCAAATACCTTCTCTTTTCTGTCCTAGGCCAAAGATAGGAAGGCTCCTATCTTCCTCCAGGGAACCAGGCCTGATAATTTTCAAAGGCAGGCTAGGCCATGTCCTGTCCCACCCTGCCTGCTGAAGGTGAGAGGAATGGGGAAGAGAGGGGGACCTGGGAGAAGAGCCCCTGAGGAGGAGTGCTCCTTGGAGGGAGGGCAGGGCCTGTCTTCCCCCTTGCCAAGGAGCTCTTCTTACTTGTTCCCTCCTCCCGCCGCTAGGTCTCTAGGTGCCTTTCTTTAATTAAACATATTTAGTCTTCCGCTACACTAGCCTTCATTTGCATGAGATACTTCTCTTTATGCGGCCTCAGATCCCAAAGAGCCGGGAGGTTAACAGAGCTTGGCTGAGCCAGGTCCTGAGACACCCAGACTGAGTGAGTGCACCCCTGTGTGCCCCCTGGGCAGGGCTGCACCCTGAGACTGGAGGGGGGTTAGAGGTGAGGGGGTAGAAGCTGTTGGTTTCTAGCACATACATGGCCCCAGCTTCCAGCTACAAGGCATATTTACAGACCACATGCAGGTTCTTAATACCAGACGTGGTTCTGAGTAAATGAGGAAAGTGGAGGGCTGCCCATTGCCTAGGTGTGCAGGGCACTGGATTGAAATCTGGTGGGCATTTTAGGGAAGCATAGGTGGCCACTTCTGCCTAGAATGAAATGAAACTAATTAGGAAAAATGTATGTTGGAGATTACACAAAATAGTATGTGGACTAGAAGGTGATTAAAACCAAGGAAGGCTTTCATTCAGAGGGAAGGTGGACTTCAGAGAAGAGGACAGCAAAGCAAGAAGGTCAGTACGATAAATCTTCCATGAGCTCATTCAGCTTCTGCTTTTCTGCAACTGTCTCTTCCTTGGGCTGCAGACAGGATTACTGAGAGGGTTTACATGGCTTAACTGGTTTTGATGGTAAATATCCAACTTGTTTGGCCTAGAGTCAGTTGCATGAGGGATAGGTGAAGATGTTGACTTGGTCCATGCTGGTTGAGGTGAAAGGGAAGGCCAGGGTGGGCTTAGGGACCCCCCCCCAAAAAAAAATCCTGCCCTGCTGGACAAAAGCAAGTCACCATGTTATGCAGACAATGTAGCACAGGCAGTGCCAAATGCCTCCCAGATAACATAGTCACCGAAACTCTTCAGTTGCAAAAATGACAACCAAGTAAATAAAAATGCAGAGGATGAGTTATAAACACGTGGGTACGAGTCGTGGAACTGAAGGTCGAGAATGCAGGTTAAGGTTGGGCCTAGTGGCACAGGCCTTAATTCCAGCACTCTTGGTCATGGAAGCAAGAGGATCACAATTCAAACACAGCCTGGGCAACTTAGTAAGACTTTGTCATCTTAAGATGAAATGTAAGAAAAGGGTTAGGATATAGCTCAGTATGAAAGCCCTGAATCTAACACTTTGACACACACACACACACACACACACACACACACACACACACACAGATGTAGCTTTTTCTCAGACATGATCAGAAATAAGACCAGAAAGTTCATTGGGCTTGGTTGTCAACCATTTCTCCACTCTTCTCTATTAGAGCGTCTCGGCTTCTCTTCGGGTGTCTTGGCAGGAGAGCTGTCTTTTCCACACGCAAGGTAGGATGGACATAACTGCCTTCAGAGTCTTATGAAGAGAGAAACCATTCTCACCTCTGCTTACCCCGGGACCGTGTTGCTTGACATCCTGGTCAAGCTTTCGCAGAGGGTCTTGGGGGTTCATCTTTGTGAATGGAAATTCCAGCTTTCTGAGAAAAGGAATTTAAAAAACTTTGAGGCTGTTTAGATAAATTACTTCAAAAATACATGTCCCAGTTGCTTCTTCAGAAGGCTTAGGATTTTCTAAATGCTAGTTCTCATAATTCACCCCAGGGTGCTGAGGCCGACTGAAAGGTTGTTACAATCTTTGGTGATATTAGTAGTGATAGCACATCCAAGATAAAGATGACCGATACCGCTTCTTGTTGTTTTTGAGTCTCATCCTGTCTGGGTTAGGGATTCAGTTCTTCCAAAAAGGAGGGGACTGAACTAGAGAAACCAAGGGGATTGAAAGACTAGAAGGCACTCTAGATTATGCCCACTAAGTATGTTTTGAAGGACAGGGGTATCTGGCTTAAAAAAGAGAAGGCCAACTGCACCAGAGTCTACTTTTGTGAAGACATGAGTTTGTTGGGGTTACTTACAGTAGTACAGGTGGGGGGTTACCTACAGAAGCACGGGTGAGGGGCTACCAAAAGAACATGAGTGAGGGGCAAGCACATTACCACAAGGGTCTTCCTCAGGAAAGTAACCAGTGGATATGGGGAGATGGTGCAAGTGCTTGGTGAGTGATGTGCAGATCCTGTGGCAAAAAATCAGTTTTGGTGAAATCTGAGCAGGAGTTTGGGATAGTTGATCTGCCTGCGCCTGGAATGGGTGTTACTCTTGGGAGAATTAGTGACCAATAGCTGAGGGTCTTCTTTCAGAGAAAGCTGGCTGCTGGGATGCTGGGAAGAGGAGTTTGGGATTAGGGATACACAAGCCTGATTGATCTTACAGTCACCTGGGGGAGTTTTTAAGCTCCAAGAGTCCATTTGAGATCTGCTGAGGTAGAATCTTCAGTTGGGTCGGGGGAGGAAGAGAGTCTTCTAGCTCTACAAGATCTGGCAGATGATTCTGATGATCAGCTAGATTTGAGAACTATTGATACAGAAGATCTTTAAGAATCTTCATGCTGCAATTAGTGGTATGCCAGTGGTCTCAGCTCTTTGGAGCCTAGGGCAGGAGGATCAGTGAAACGCAAAAAGTCAAGATCTGCCTGGACAACACAATGAGACCCTGTCTCTTAAAAAAAAAGGAAACATTCAAATTCAAATTTTGATGAATTTATTTACACTAAATTAGGTTTCCAAGCTATCAGCATCAGCAGTATCTGCAAATTTCTTTGAAATGCAAATTCTTAGTTTTGCCCAAGGCTCGCTGAGTCAGACTCTACCTCAAACTCTGGAGGCAGGTTTTAGCAATCTGTTCATGAAACATAGGTGGTTCTCACTGATGCCTGCTCCAATCTGAAAACCACTGATCTCTAGTATTTATTCGTTATATTTATAAAGCTAAGTTTTAATTTAGGTATTTTTAGCTTTAGTTTAGTTTGACTGAAGTGATGTGTTCCGTCGGGTTTACCACCCAATGTGTTGAAGCCAGCCTCAAGGATGGCTCCTAGAGGTTCCCTGCCTCCTGCTACTTGTGTCTTTGTGTAGTAGATCCTTCTCACACGTGATAGGATCAGCCCGTGTGGCCACTAGAGCCTGGTGAGTGTCGTAGTGCAGCACTTCTGAGCATGTGTTATACAAAATGAAGCTTCTGTATTGAGCTCTCTTGAGTCACATGTCTAAGGAGAAGCCACCTTCCATGTCTTGAGGACACTCAGGAGTCTATATGGGAAAGCTCATGTGGGAAGGAACCAGGGTATCCTGTTGACAGCCATCAGGGATCCAGGACTCTCGTCAATAACCATGGGAGGGCGACATCTTGGGCATGGGCCTGGTAAGCAGATTGATTCAATTTTATGGAAAGCTCTGGCTCAATTTCACCAGCTGTGAGTCCTTGGACTCCCAATCCAGGACTGAGTTAATAAATGCTTATTATTCTAAGCTGCTCAAATTAAAATTTGTTACATAACAGTAGAGAACTAACACTAGGCTCCTATTTTTCTATTTCCTCTGAATATTCTATTCTTGGCCATAAAAATATTCTCTCAGTAGACTGCTCAGGGAATATTTTCATGGCTGGAGAAAATAGAATTTCCTTTTTTTTTTTTTTTTGGTTCTGAAATGACTTCCTGTGAGCTTTAAACCAGCTGGGAATAACATCAGAATTTGGCAAAGGTACACATCAATTCATTTGTGGCATTTTAGATGTGACTATGATCCCAGTCTCAAAGGAGATCCTCCAAGGAGACAGTGGGGAGGAATCAGAGACACTCCTGTGGGTCCAATAGCTGCTTCCTTTTACTTTGAACATTCTTAGAGATAAGTTACAGGCAATGATCTTGGGGACAGCTGTTGAGGTTGGTGGGATTCTCCTTTCAGAGTAAAAGAAAGGACAGAGGCAGCCAGGTGATCTGCCCCCAGCACTTCACTTTAATGTGTGAGTGTGTGGGGTGGCCCTTTCCATCCGCCATATCGGAAGTCTTCAAAGGATGGAGGCCACTTTCAGCGCTGGCCAAATTTTACACAGTCGGTTTGCAATTTTTACCCAGTTCGTATTTTCTTTAACAAAATGGGGAATGATAAAGAGGGAAACGCAGAACTGGGGAGGAAGGGGTGTCAAGCATGCTGAGTTTAAAGGAGTAAGGAAGGTCCATGAGAAGCCATCTGGGTCTGCAAAGGGGATCTCAGGCTTCTTAGCTCCTTCTAGATTCTGACACAGCATCTTCTGACGTTTCTTTCCAAGGGCTGGACTCTGCCTGTAATTCAAGTAAGTGCCACCAGGTGGAGAGATGTCTGGATTACAGCCTCAGGAAAACCTGTCTGTTTCCTCTTAAGTGTGGGTACCTGAGAAGCCAGTTTAACTGTCATGTCTGTAGACACCCCCTCAACGCACAAAATGCAAATTACTAAGAAAGGCCTGGTATATTAATAAGTGCAGTAAATTTATGAGTGACCTACCACTAATAATCGTCAGGCCTTTATTGCCTTATCTTCAAAGTGAAAGAAAGTATTGAGGGGAGTGATTTCTAATGTCCAGCTCTGATATCCTAGTATCCAATAGAATGACATTTATCACTGGCTTTTTGAGTTTTATTTGTTTCTAGTTATCATAGCTGGCTGTGGGGTCACTACTGTTACATGTCCCCCCCCCCCCCTTTTTTTTTCTTTCTCCTACAGCATAAAGTCTGTCTTCACCATTATCAACCATTGGAAGTTAATTTCCTCAGCTTCTCTTGTCTTTATTTTAAAATGAAATGTCTCTATATGGCCAGTCAGCCATTTTCTTTTCCTCAGAAGTATTGGACAAAAACTATGTGTGCCCCACCCCCCAAGCTGCCTACATTATTCTTTTTGGGGGGGCGGGGTGCCGTCTGGTGCCTAGAGTATGTTGGACCATCCCTCCACTTCCAGATGGATCAGACCCTTGAGATTTGGCACGTTTCGGTGAAGGCAGACTGGATGACGTAATCCAGGAGTTCACAGGCACTTGCTTCCCGAGGGGAAAATCTTGATTATTGGGGAATGGGAGAGTGGAGAAGGGTCTTCAGATAAATCCCCCTCTTCCTTATGCTGGGAACATCAAGGTATGATGTCTCCTTGTCAATCTTACAGAGAAAGCCAGCACAGCAAGTAGTCATGTCTCATACATGATCTGCTCTATGTCTGTGTGGTTAATTCTTTCTGTCAACTTGACTAGGCCCCGGGTGTGGGGGATTCAGGTTGGGGCGAAGCCTATTTAGCACAAGTTCAGGACACTTCGGTAGAAGCAGGCTTCACCGCATAGCTGGCGTCTGAGGCAGGCCTCATGCCCCCATGTCCAGTGACAAACTGCTGATTGGCGGCCCCATCCTCTTTCCTCCACTCCCTCCCTCCCTCCTTCTGGGCGACCCCGCAGGTTAAGACCTTCCTAATTGGCCTGAAGTAATTTCTGCATTATCCTAGTCTATTTAAGTCCTGTACTTCCTAAATGAATCAGACTGTGTTCACTGAAACGGGTTCCCAGAGTGCTACTTTGTCGTCCGACCCCTCCTCAGCTGTTCTGGGGTTCCCCACGGACGGAGATCCCTACACACGGGTCCCCAGATAGCTGGTTAAACATTAGATCTGTGTTTCTAAATTGGTAGAATGACTGCACCGGAAGCTCCTACTTGCCTACTTTGTGGAAGTTCTAACCCATTGACGGCTTGATGAGAAAAAAAGGTGAAAGGAACAAGAATTGGTTTTCCTTGCCAGACTGCTTAAGCTGGGACATCAGTAATCTTTTACACTTGAACTACAATTCACACCTTTGATGTTCCTGGCTCTCAGGCCTTTGGTCGTACACTGTAACCATATACACCAGCCTGCCTGCCATTCCAGTCTGGAAATGGCAGAAGGTAGGACTTCTCAGCCTCTACCATCACAGAAAGAAATTTATTATGACAAGTCTCTATTTTTCTCAGTCTCTCTTTATATCTATCTCCCTGTAGGAGATTCATATTGATATGTGTTTATCCAAGTATCTGTATGTCTATATATCTCGATACCTCATGTAGCTACTTATATCTATGTCTGCGTTTTTCTCTGTATGTTTTGTTGGATCTGTTTCTTCAGGGAACCCCGATAGCATCTTCATAGCTTGTTGTGAAGTTGCCACTAGCACAAAAATCCATTTTATCACAGACTCTGCAGACCCCCTTTGCTGCCTCCCAGTTACTTCTCACTCTCACTCTCTTGCCCATGTAAAGTGTGGGTGCTTCCATCCTGGCCTCAGGTTCTGCTTTCCTTAAAATCAAAGCTGAGACACCCGACCTCAGACAACAGCAGCTCTCCCTCCCCCCTTTCAGAATGCCAACGCTGTCACCTGGGTGTGGATTTCAATCTCCTTCTGCCTCTTCCATGCTTCATTAACCGTTCTTCTATTGTCTTGAATCTTCAACTTCTGTCTGTGGATTCTTTCCCCTTGGTCTAGGTACGGAAGTATTTCCATCAAATATCCTTTGAAAAATTGTTTAATTTCATTCTTTCATGAACCAACTTTTAAATAAATTTTAATTTTCATGATAGGATGCGTGCCTTTATAAGAAGAGGTGGGAGAGAGCTTACCTTCTCTGTTCCCTATCTCCACCAACTCTTTCTGCCCTGTGTGATGACACAACAAGAAGGTGGCCATCTACAAACCAAGTTAGTTTTCTAGAGTTGCCATGCTAATGTAATACCAAGGAGGTTTTAGACTGATTCTTACAGTTCTGGAGACCTGAGGTATAAAGTCAAGGTGTCACCAGGGCCTTGTTTCCTGTGGCGCTCCAGGCAAGGAAACTGTTCTGCCTCTTCTAGCTTCTGGTGGAACCTTTGGATTGTGGCAGCATAGTAACAGCCTCTGCTTCTGTCTTCATATGTCTCCCTTCCTCTGTGTCTTCACGTGACATTCTCATTTCTACGAGGAAATCAGAGCTGGACATTAGAAACCACTCCCCTCAATACATACTTTGTCTTTGAAGACACAGAGAATTATATGACTTTAGCATGACTTAATTATATTTGTAAAGACCCGATTTCTAAGTCAGATCACATCCCCAAGTACTAGAATTGGGACTTCAACACATCCTTTGGGGAACACAGGCTTGGATTTCCTAAATATCCTACAACCAGTTTACTCCTTGGCTTCTTATTGTTCCACAGCTTGCTCCTCCCATGCTTCCTGTAAAGGTCATCACTACCAAATCCAGCGCCCTCCTCTCACTGCTCCATCCTGTGATGGCCCTGCAATATCTGTCACAGTTGTCATTCCCCTCCTCCATGATCGCCCATGTCCAACTAGACCATCAGGCAGCCAGATATCTGGTTAAATATTATTTTTGGGTGTGCCTATGAGGGTGACTTTGGACAAGATTCCCATTTGAATTGGTTGGCTGAATAAAGTGGATTACTCGCCCTATGTGGGAGTTCTAATCCACCTAAGCTTTGCATAGAACAAAAAGGTTAACTTCTGCTAACCTTGTCCAGAGCCCTTGCATACCTGAAAGCCTCTCCTGTACTCCAGATTCTCTCAGGCTGCCTTGTTTTCTAACTTTGCTTTTTCTCCTTATCTCCAACTCAAGGTGCATTTTAATGTTGGGGCCTTGGCCATATTCTCATTTTCAACGCCTTCTCTCCTCTGGCCTCCTCCCAACCGTCACACTCCAGTGCTCTCTGCTAAGTTGGAAACAGATATATCTCCCTGGCCTCACTGTCTCCAATCTCAGGGCAAGTATTGCCCCTTGGAAACCCCAGAGACTCAAAGGTAATATATCCCAAGCACAACAAAGCCTCTGTGTGTCCACACACTCATATCACACACACACACACACACACACACACACACACACACACACACACTCACACTCTCTCTGCAGTGTTGGGGATAGAACGCAGGATCTTGCTTATATTAGGCAAGCGTTCTATCATCAAGCTAAGCCTAGATTTTCTCCAATTCTTTATTTTTCATCCTCTATTTTTATTAACACTAGTGTTTGTGCAACTGTCCTGAGACGTCTACAAATACTCCCTGTGCTCTGATTGTGAACAGCTTCCCTAAGAATAGGTGGGGTAAATCCAGAGAAATATGGCTTGTTGCCATTATTGTGACTTCTACCTTCAGACTCAGCTTACTGGGGCCTAAAGATGTGTGTTTTATAGGTGATTCCATTGGCTGAGACTCTGGAAGCAATACTAGCAAAAGTACATGCAGGCAGACACAGACTACAGGGTTGGGTACCACGAGATTTATGTCGAAGCTCTGACCACTGATTAGGATGGGATTTGGAGATGGGGCTTTGAATGATAATTAGGTCATGAGGATGGAGCCCTCCTGATGGGATTGGAGATAGGAGAGAGCTTACCTTCTCTGTTCCCTGTCTCCACCAACTCTTTCTGCCCTGTGTGATGACACAACAAGAATGTGGTCATCTACAAACCAAAAATGTCTCCCCCTCAAGCACTTGACCACTCTGACCCTCTAGAACTTGACCTTCAAACCTTCAGAAGTGAGTGACAGGGCATCCAGGCTATGGTCTTTTGTTACAGTAGCCTGAACTGGCTGAGATGATTAGATAACTCCGGCCGGGATCTGAGGACAGATGAGATCCAGGGGCACTTGAGATCCACTTCTTTCATCTTTACTCTGTTGGAGTATATGGCTTTTATGTTAATTTTGCATTTATTTCAGAGCTTTTGATAGACAGCTTTACACGAAGCCAGCTTCCTATTCTATAAATACGCTTGAAGGATAGACTTGCCTGGGTGCTTATCTCAGCTCCGAAGCTCAATATACTCACAGCTGAGGATCAGCAAATAAACAGCTAAAGCTACTTCTCCACAGCTCAGCTCACGGAACCGTCATTCCCTGCATAGCCGGATGGCAGCCCAACGACGTTTTATAGGATTTGGGGCTGGGTGGACTATAGACATGATCTGCTTCAAATTTTTTATTTCATCAATGATGATGTTTTGAAATATTAGGGAACATCCTCACCATCATCTCACGTGGTACCTGGTTCCACTTACTCTCCTTTAGAGCGGGTAGAGTCAGGTCCTAACGGGCAACCTGGCGGTCCATGAGCCTCCCTGCCTGCAGCGTGTGGGCGGGGATTCAGTCCCATTGTGCATTTTTGTTCTACACCATCCACCCACAGTTGGGTAGAAATGCTGCTCAGCAACAAAACATCCAAGTATCTTTGCAGGGGTTATTCTGGTGGATCCTTGGGCTCCGGAGGCCTCATCAAGGGAGGAGAGAAAACGTGTTCAGCAATTGTCATGCACTGGGAAACATAATTGGGTGCCGTCTGTGTTCACGTGTAACCCAAGCATATACCATGGCCTCAAAGACTCGACTCGGACGGTCCAAGCTTTTCTAGATAGATAGCTGAAAACTGGCTCCAGTGACACATCCAATGGCTCTTCACTGGGGACCTGTCTCTGGGCCTTGTTTTGATGTGGCAGCTTAGGAACTTGGATCTAACTACTATCCCAAGCCCACTTTACTGTCTTCTCACTAACATCCAAGAGGCCCAAGCATTCCGGAGTGTGGCAGCAAATTAAAATCCAGAGCAGAGCAGGTTGCTACTGAGGTCTACCATCCTAGATGGGAACAAGACAGACCGTAAGCATAGGGGAGGGACATGGCAACCGTAGGGCGGATGGCGACTCCCAAAACCTGGACATGTAGGCCAGAGCAGAGTACGGCTTTCATTTTATCTTATGTTTTACTGTATTTGTGAATGTGTGTCTGGGATCGGGGGAGAATGGGTGCTAGACATGGCCTGTGGCCAGGCTGGGCACAGGGACCTGACTGCTATAGGACATACTGGGTGTTGGGAGAGGACTTTGAAACCTAAGCTCTTGGTTTACTGAGTTCCCGGCTGTAGGGGTCAAAATGCAGGGCACCTACAGGGACCAGAGAGCCCTGTACTTCACATCTGGATCTCACCTGCTGTAAGACTTCTTTCCTTAGTGACCTTGTCTCCACGCTTGGTGTTCATTACATATGAACTTATTCGACAATTTTCACACAGGCTTGGGCCTCAGAGGGACTCTAAGGATACAACAGGAGAAAAACACAAGCTTTGGGAGCTGGAGTCTCCCAGGAAACTTCCCAGGCGACTTCCACACAGGGTCCCAGCAAAGCCAGGACACACACCCAGGCTCCAGGAGTCCACATCTTCTTTGTGGCAGCTTTGTCCTTCCCCTGCCCCTGGCATCTGTGTTGCTCCCATCATCTAGTATGTCAGAGCCCAGGGCCAACGTAGTGGTCTGCTTCATGACCCCTCTTCCTGTGCCAGAAGTGAAGGAGACATTTTACCTGGGGGCCTCCTACATACCCGGCTCTTGGCCAACAATAAAATTTAATGCTTATAACAACCTTGGGAGATGGACACTGATCTCTTAATGTTACAGTTGAGGTACATCTTAGCCTACCTTCCATGTGTATAAGTGAATATGACAGATTTGATAATTTACAAAGAATAAGGGTTTATTCAGTTCATGGTTCTAGACTCTTGGAGGTTCAAGATCACAGGGCTTCATCTGGTGAAGTCTTTACTGCTGGTGGGCACTCTCAGGAGCATCCCAGGACATCACAGAACATCACAAAGCAGAGACACAGCCAGACTGGCTTTTTAAAAACACACTCGCTCTTGAGATAACCCAATAATCCATTCATCTTTGACTGGATAAGTCCACTCACAAATCCTCATGACCTAACCACCTCTCATAGGTCCTACCTCATCCCAACCCTTCATGTCTCACACAGGGATTCAATTCAACATGGATTCTGATGAGGCACATTCAGCCATACCAAGCAGCTTCAGCTTGGAGAGGTTAAATACCATCCTCAAAGTCATGCAGATACTTGCTGCTGCTGGAGAAACTGGGATGTGGCCAACACAGCCGGCTCCTGAGCTCTCCCAGCTCAGGGCCCACAGGAGCGGAACTGAGCTGGTGGACGCTCCCACCATCATACCCACTGTGGCAGGCTCGGTCAGGCTTACCTGGGCAGCCGGGTGCAGGCTGCAGGGCTGGCAAGTGATACGTGGAGAGCAACGCTTCCTGCCTGACAGGAGGAAGATAAACAGCTCCCCGTTAAATTTCACTTAATGCTGATATTTATAAATTTATTCAGCTTGTGTTTACTGAGTCGAGAGAATACCTAATAGCATAATGTGCTTCATCTCACATGTTTCTACTAATGAGAATGCAAGCACGTATTGCTTAATTTTTAAAATATTTCATTTGCTTTCCACTCCCTCCTCTCCCCTCCTGTTGTTGTTGGTTTGGATTTTAATTTGTTGCCAAATTCTGGAAAGTCTGGGCCTCTCAGGCATTAATGAGGGGATGGCGGAAGTGGGTCTGGAGTTCCTAGTTGGATCCAGGTCCCCACGCTGAGCCCTGTTCCATGTATAGCTCATCCCCTAAGACCCAAGTCTCCATGGGATTGGAACGTCAGAGGGTGGGATATGCTGAGGGGAAGGCAAAGCCCCCTGTATCCTGCTGTGCTTTGGAGTAGCTATATATTTCAGGTAGGGCTGGGGCATTTTGAGGTTTCAGGAAAGAGAATTAGAGCACAGAGTAGGAGCAAATTGTCCTTGGCTTTAGACAGTTGGGAGGATGGCCAGAATGTTCAAGGTAAGATATAATGCAGACAATTTAGAGTTGTGATGCAGGTGAATGTGAATGTGTATGTGAGAGAGAGAGAGAGAGAGAGAGAGAGAGAGAGAGAGAGAGAGAGAGAATCATTGCTTTAGTTTGACCTGCTTACTGTGAGTTTTTCCAGCCAGACTGGGTACCCTGTAAGAATGGAAGGGTAGATCCTCTAGGTAGAGGGAGTCCAACACCACCGCAGAGAAAGCTGTAGCAAAAGGACAAGCCAAGCTCACGTAGGCGTTTGAACATGCGCTGCGTAGAGGATGAGGGTGAGCAGAGCTGGAGTGACCTGTACTGAGCTTCCTGGAGCTGGCTGGGTGGGAGAGGACAGTGAGGCAGCCTAGCTTATCTGGTCCTGGAGGTCTGGTGGACCATGAGCATTGGGGAGGGAGGACACCAGAATTCTGAGATCTGGGTAGAGGTGCATGGGGAACTGGAGCTGGGAGGAGGAAGGCTGGAGCTAAGTGTATAACATTCAACAAAGAAGTTGGGTGAAATGATGTATACTTTTCCATTATCCCTCCATCATAGATAAATAACAAATAAATGCTTTTATTATCTTATATGTCAACTGTCTGCCACCCTCACCTGCTTCCTCCTTGAGCACTGGCTGGTGGAGGGGCTGTGATGAAGGACCCTTGACCCCTGGACCTTGTGAGCTCCAGACCTTATTGGATGCCTTCTGCTGGTCTGGCAGAGCTGAATGTGGTGGTGGGAGTTCTGCTTTGTCTTTATTTTGAGAAGCAGGACAGAGCTGTTGTTCCAGAGGCCTGGAATTTAGAAGGGCGTAGCGGTGGGATGTTTATGCCTTGGGACATTATCCAAGAAGCCTTGGAGCTCGGGGGACCTGGGACATCTGGGCAAGGATAGAGACTCCAGATGAATGTCAAAAATGCAGTGTTCTTCAAGGGCAAGAAGTAGACAGTGTTCCAGGTTCTACCTAGTTCTACCCATCATTAAGTTTGTAACCTTGACGGGTCATCTTTCTCTCTGGGCATCAGTTTCCCTGTCCATTTGAAGGATGTGTCACCAAATGACAAAGCTGACCTCTGCAGTTCCATCTACGGCTTGAGGCCCGTGGCCACTTGCCCAGGCAGGTGATCTTGTCCCAGGCCCGTGGGATTGATGTGGGCAGTGGTGGGGGAGGGCAGCAATCAGAACTGTCTCATCTGGGTTCATCCAGTTTGTCTCCCCGTGCGTTGGACACTGGAGAGCTTGGGTGTAGATGTCTACTTTGGGAGTAAGTTGAAAAGTCCTGCTGCCTGCCTCACACCTCTGAGTCCATCGGAACAGCCTGCCAGCAGGGTCCTATCTGCTCAGCGGCAGCAGGAACTTCCTCTGCCCCCCACCCACACCTCCCTCTGGGAGCAGCTCTGTTTGGGGTTTCTCCAGAAGGAGGGGGAGAGAGACAGGGGTTCATCCCTCTCTTTTGTGCTGCTTCTCCCTCCCACTTCCGCTCCCCTGGCTGCTCCCGGTGACCTTTCACCCCTCCCCTGGACTTCCCTCAAAGGCAGCTCCCTTGGTTAATAACCTCAGCTGGCAGCCCCACACAAAGCCAGAGCCGGAAACCATTGTCCAGGGGACAATGGCCAAGCAGCCTAATAACGAGGCAGCCACAGTGTTGTCTGACATCCTAGGTTGCCCTGGCAAAGGAGGAGGGGCAGTGACTCGCTGTGCCCTCCCTCCTGGGGCTGAATTATTCTCCTTGCACACTGAGGTTCTTCTTTCTGAGGAGGTGCCAGGCACCTGTGCCCTCTGAGAGGGTATGTTTCCCTGGGATTGCTTCTGCTTGCCTGGTAGATGTCTCCCAGAGAGTCAGATACGCCACATACACCGTCATTACTCTGGCTTTTTCCTGCTCCGGGGTCCTGTAGACCTTGTGGCAGAAGTCAGAGTACCACATAGTATGGTGGGCAATTGGTTCTGGAAAAGTGGTAAGGGAAGGGACACCCCAACCTGCCTCTTAGGGGGAGCATTGGGCACCTGGAGCCAGCAGGTATGAGCTCAAGAGTCCCGCCTAGCTTCTCAGCTGAGAGACCTTGGAGGAATACTACCTGACCTCTCTGAATTCCCACTGTTGCACCGCAAAAGCAAGAGTGGGATGGAACCTGGGAGGCGGGCTCTCAAAAGTGACTTGAGGAAGATCCCTGACCTCCAACAGAGGGCCATGCCCTTGCCTCTCTTGAGGGTGCTGCGGACTCCTCTGGTGGTGAGTGGCCCCGCCTCTACTATGGCAAATGTAGATCTCAAACCAGGCTGTGTAAAGAGTATCACATACTATCTTTGGGGGTCCCAAAGAAGCCATGGCATTGACTGCTGACACCTGTAAGAGGGCTTGGGTAGTTCTCAGCCCTGCTGCCCACTGGGATTATCTGGAGGGATAGAAATAGCCAGGAATTTTGACCTACGTACTATGGACTGTGGCTTTGGGGCTGTGTCTCTGTGTGAGAGAAGTGGGAATATTTTAATCTGCCGGTGAAGAAAGACTGATTTGTATCTCTAGAAATAGGCCATTTCACGTTTGTGATTGCAACAGACCTCCTCTCGGGGAGGCATGGGCTATGCTGTAAGGCAAGCTCGTGAGCATTCTTTATTATTAATTTACTGTAAGTAAAAGTTATGTTTGAAGATCGTTTTCTTTTAAATTCAACTTTATCGAGATACGATTTACGTATGCTACAGTATACCCACTAGAAGGGCCCAGTTCGTCAAGACTTTTGACAAGTACATATATGCGTATGATCGGTATCCCCGTGAAGAGACAGGACATCCAACACTCCAGAAAAGACCCCTCAAGGGCTTGGAATTTCCAAAGCTTCCCAAGTGAGTCCACAGAGTCTGAGTTCCTGTTTTGATCTCTGTTTTGGAAACTCAGAGAGGTTGTCCCACACCTGAGCTTGCACAGCATAACCCAGGATCTGGGTAAATGCACGTTTAGCCCCAGGGTGGACCTGAGGACTCTGCATTCCGGACAAGCTCTGGCCAGGCATTGAGAGTGTTGGTGAAGGTGACTTGCAGACTCTGCATGACACTCGTGGATGTAGAAGAATCACTGTCCTTGATCCTTCAATCTTTTTCCTTTTTGTCCCCACCCTAAGTCTGAATCCCAAACAAGAGGCACAACCACGATCATATCCTGTTTTTCTTTTCTTTCTAGGGGTTGCCTGTTGCTTCCATCTGCCTGGTCCCGAGTGCAATCACCTTTAGGGGGAAGGGTGTCTTCCTTGACTAGACGAGTGTCTCTGTCTCGGTGATCCAGCCTTTCTCTTTCAACTCCTGCTTTTCCTGGTCCTTCTCATCCCCGGCATTCCTCCATTCAACTTAATGAGCAAGTGTAAATTAAGCAATAGAGCCAGGCCGGCCTGATCTTCCCTGGAGGAGGAGGGAGGACTAGGAGTGAATGAAGAAGGTTATGTTACGACAGGACATTCGATCGCCCAGCTCAATTCCTGTATTTTGTAGATAATGTTGTGGAGAAACAAGCCATTCCCCATCCCAGCGAGGAGGGGAACATAGGTAAACCTCACAGGAGAGGAGGGATTTTAGAAAGGCTCTGAACTGAGCAGGGAACAGGTTGTGGGAAGGACATGATGGGCATCAGGGCTGGGGTAGGAAGGAGACACGCCAGGCGGAAAGTGGAATCATTTTCCTGGAGCATTAGTGCTGGAAACTTGGTGGCTCAGACAGCTGACATGAGCTTAGGCTGCTGGATAGACAGTTTGATGGGACGTGGAGTGACAGCTCAGTCCTTCTCTACCCGGGACCACTCAAAGCACTGCGTGGAAGGTTAGATCCTCAGGGAGTATTAGCAGGTGTGTGTCTAGAGTGGTCTGCAGATTAGGTCCCTGGAACAGTGCAACGTGGACATGCTTGGTTCCAGAAGAGAAGTTATTTGGTCTGGGGGATCTGGGGGAGTGCTGAAACATTGGAAGGTAACCAAGTGGAAGACATAATTTGCACTGTGGTTTTCAGTAAGAGGAAGGTGGAACTACACTTGTGAGAAAAGCAAGCTTCTACTGCCCCTTTCTCCCTAGGAAATGGACCGAATCACCTCAGCAGGAAGAGATTTCAGCTTCAGAACGTGGCCAGTGGAGGCTGGACAGGGGCAGAGGGACGTCAACCTGAGCTCCCTTGCCCACTGTCCAGGAATCCCTAAGGGAAAGCCAGCAAGGGTAGCTTCTCGCTCAGCTTCATGTCTGAGCTGCAGTCCTTGTGGCCCCTTGGCTGAGAGCCACGTTTCAGGTGCCTTCCTGAGAAGCAGAATATTTCCCTCCCAGAATGGATCCACACCCAGAATTTAAAGGACACAGGCAAGAATGCAGCAGAGTGAATAGATTTTAAAAAGAGGAAGGCAGTAAAATTCTACCCAGTTGTATCTGAATGATCTTTAAATACCTGAAAAAATGGGTCTGGGATCTAAATAGGAGATTAGTGCTGAAGGCATAGAAATGGGAGCGAATGCAGTGACCGCTCTGGGGGAGATCAAGCGTCCCCAGATTGCTATGGGTGACATATTTTGGAGGGTTTCTGGCAGAGAAAATGCAAATAGAATTTGGCCTCAGTCCTGCCCTGGCCAGCTGTGTGTCCTTGGGTATATCAAGGATAAGTTTCTTCTGCATGGTGACAGTACGATTTTTCTCCAGAGTTAAAGTTCTTTCTTTCTTTCTTCCTTCCTTCCTTCCTTCCTTCCTTCTTTCTTTCTTCCTTTTCAGTTTTGACACACTAGAAGTGAAATTCTAGGGATTGAAAGATTCAGTCCAAAGTCCTACACAGCAGTGAAACTAAGCTGGGGCACCTCAGGGGATGACTAGTAAGGTCAGTGCCCACAGCCACGGTTATGCTGGGGGCCCCCACGGGAGGGGCAGAGGTGGTTAGTAAGTGAGATTTCAGGGGGAGAAAAAAAAGCCAGTTGTCCTCTGTTCTCTTAGTCAAGCATCGCAGAAGATGCACCTCCTGCCAAATGTCTGCCAGTCAGACTGAGAACGTCCCCACAGGACCTGCCAGGGGCTGCCGGGTCCATGTTCCAGGAAAGCAGGAACAACTGTTAGTTAATTACGCAGACAGGAGGTGAGGAGTGCAGCTATCCCTGGAGTTAACTCACAAGGAGCTGCCACTTCTGCTGTTAGCTTGAGCTCCATGTGGGGGACAGGCTTTCTAAGTCCTGGAGGCAAGGGATTTGCAGGCCTCATCCACCCCAAACTTTGTCTCCTCAAGCACCCGCAGGCTAGCTTTGCCACGCCTACCCATACTTACTCCACCCCCAGGCTGGCTTTGCCACGCCTACCCAATGCTTGCTCTCTGCTGGGACAGAGGAGCTTGCTACCTTGGCTGGCTCTGTTGAACAGAGAGCGAAACAGCAGACAAGGTGGGCCCCAGCACTGGGGTGCCTCTCGGGTCATGTGGCTCGTCTCTCCTGCTCAGATCTTCCCCCTGGAAAATAAGCCCAGATCTCAGTACCCAGTACTAGCTAATGAACAGCCGGAGAGCCCTCTGACCAGAAGGCCTGAAGGATCCTGGAATTCTGTTTTCAACGTGGAGAACTTAGGATGCTAAACACCCATCTCTTTCCTGCATCCCAGTGCACTCTCTCCATGGAAACAGAGGCACCCCAGTCAATGGTGCTGACACATGGTAAGATCCTTTGACCATCTCTATTACGCCCCAACATTAGCAAATGACTTTGGGTTTATGTTTCTGACACATTTCTTCAGGCAACTTCACAGAGTCACCTACAGATTTCCTTCCACTGGTAGGCAGGAGTAGCTTAGACAATACCATACAGAATGTCTGACGGTCCTATTGTCAGAACATTAGCCTTTGCAAAAGTAAAATTCACAAATGGTTCTTTAGAGATTGATGACAAAAAGTTACTCATCATTACTTTTCTACTTAATTTCCTAAAAGAGCAATTTGAAATCACATGGGGATTCACATAATTTTGGTTGACTGTCAAGTAAATGGCATGTGGCACGTATTTATTGAGTACTTTTGAATGAACGAATGAAGTATGAGTGAAATTAAAGTTCCTCCAGTTTCCCCACCATCCCCAGAGCTCTGTATTTCTTCCCGAAACCTTCACACCACATTTAAAACCCTTTTCAAGTGAAAACAATCTCTCTGCAAAGTTCAGCTTGTTGGTGATGAGATTTTGCTGGGGAAACAATCTCCAAGCCTGCAAACCCAGGTCTCTCTCTCTCTCTTTTTTGGAAGCACATCTGTCTTTTGCCATAAGGATGCTACAAACCTCCCACAGGATGACAGTTAGAGCTGCCTCTGGTGCCCCGTGTGCCGAAGTTCATGTGGGGGAGCGTCTGGAGGGCTTAGTCGGGGTAGGATGTGTTGATCATTAACTTTGTAAGCAGACTCCTTGAGTAGCTGTGGTCTGTTTAGTGTTGGTGTATACACACTTACGCTTTTCAGCATGGCTTCCTCCCTGATTTCATTTGTTTGATTAGCGTAGTTTAAGCATGCAGCTCCTAAGATGGAGTGGACAGTTGAGTATATTGTGAGGCTCCACATAAACGAATGGCCACCTAGCATCTAGTGGCTTGCATGGGGCCACACTCAGTTCTGCCTGGCTTGTCAGCTGGGTAAGCAGCTTCAGAGAAGAGCTATCACTGTGGTTTGTACCTGTTCAAGGGTACCAGGCTGACCCTGGGTTTGCTGGCATCTTCTTTCCTTCCCTGCCACCCCTATCCTCCCACCCAGGCTGCAAGGGCACCATCTTCCAGAGCAGAGGGTGGAGGTGGCTGGCAGCTGGTGAGCATGTCTAGGGTAGAAGCGGGGCGGGAATACTTTGTGCTCTAGGACGGCACATGTCTGAGTTGAAGGACCACTGAGCAGCATCCAGTCCAACTTCCTCATATCAACGAAAAGGAAGTCTGACCCAGAGAGGGAAGGTGGCTTTTGGCATTGTAGCTAGTTTTTGAGACTAGTAAATCTGCAATCCAGGTCTCTGATATACAGTTCCCTGCTCCTGCAAATGTCCTGTGCTGTTCTGGAGTGGACTGTGATATGCATCTCAGGTCCTCCTGGGAGCACTCCAGTCTCTATGGAGTTCAGGACTGTGAATACGGGAGCTCAGAGGCTGCAGAACTTCCTTGGCTTTCTGGGTAAATACTATTGTCTGAATTCTGCATTCCTGCTAAACTGGAAGATTTTGTGAATTTCAAAATGTAGGATGTCTCAAAGGTTGCTATATTAATATAATATAACAAATGTAATGTAATATATGCATAATGTTGTTTGTTCACTATTGATTATTCTAATATCTGAAATAAAACTGATACAGTGAGAAAAGTTATACAGTCATTAAGTTCAATGTACAAGGCGTCCCAGCAGTCACCACACATAGAAATATCTAACCAATTTTGGGATACCCTGCAGTTTTAAAATACTTATCATGCCATTTAGTCTTAAAAATAATTTTGAGACAGAGCCATTATTTTCATTTTATAAATGAGCCCACACAGGGGTAGTGAATGGACTTTAGTTGCAGGCCATCTGGCTGGGCCTTCCTACACCCGCCTGGGACAGTCTGTGGAGAAGGTCAGGAGTGGCAAAAAAGCGACTAAATGTTGTCATCTATTCAGAACTAGAAGACCCGACTTCATTTGGACCCTTATTGTTCTGAAGTACACACACTACTTCTTCTGGGGAGTTTAAGATTTCAAGGAATAATACTGAATCCCTAATTCCTAAGAGTAATGAGGGTTCTATTTCATGCACAGCAATAGTAGTCTTGTCACACCAACTTGAATTTGAACCCAGTCCTGTCACTGAAAGCTATGTGCGCTGGAGAAAGTTCCTTAACTGCTCTGAGCTTTTGTGCATCTCCACAGGGAGAAGAGCTCGCAGGAAGTTTACTGTGGAGTTCTTCTGTGATGGGCACCTTCAGGGGAAGGAAAGAAAGCAGGGATGGGCAGAGGGAGGAGTGGAGCAGCAGCGTCGGTTATGCAGAGCTCGGGGCCACATAGCCTTGCAGAGCCACGGGGCCAGGTCTTCAAAAAACACCTACCAGCCGTCTATTGTGGGGAAGTGGGGCTTGATCTTGGGTGATCTGGCTTAGAAGCTTAGAAGCCGGGTGACTTTGGGTGAGCACAGATCCAAAGACCTAGGAAATGAGTCCTCCAGTCTTGAAGGCAACTAAGGTGACAAAGGATCGTATCGAACTACAGAGCGTGGGAGTGTTGTCTTAGAGTTAAGTTGAATGACTGGAATGACATACAGTACGAGGATCAGGGCAGAGAGCATGTCCCACGACATTAAGACTTTTCTCCACCCTTTCCCACCTGCCCTTTATTCTTGGCTGAGGACCCTCCTTCAACCTTCCACATAAGTCTCTGGAGAGCAGAATCTATAGACCCCACAGGGGTCAGGGCTGAGGGATAAAGCTCCACCAGGGAATTTGTTCCCAGCCATCCAACCACCCTCCTGGCCATCTTGTAGACGGGATATGGAAGGGCGTGCAACCTGTGTCAGCTTTTAAATCTTGGAAACTACATCTAATATTTTATTCTCGTGTCCCAAAGGTTGCTTTCTTTATGTCGTAGGTCTCCATAGATATTTGCTAACCTGACTTAAACTTCCGAGGTCATCACCATGTGTGGAGAAGGACATTGTGCACACAGGGTTGGTTACAGCTACCTTGGGCCAGCTGCCACGGAGGGTGAGCATCTCTGACTTGGAAATCTAAATTATGAAGTGATCCAAACTTAAACTTCTTGACACTATGATTGGAAATTTCCATACCTTGGAACTTCTTTATGCATGTGAAATTATTTTAAAATACAAGATTATTTACATGCTGTGTATATTTTTCTGAAACACAAATAAATTTTGTGTTAAGATTTGGGTCCCATCCCTAAGATATCTCATCATGTATATGCAAATATTTTAAACCCTTGAACCTCAGAAATCCAAAACACTTCTGGTCCCAAGTAGTTTTGATAAGGATACTCAACAGATGCATGATTTTCTTTAACCGTATGAGCCTTTCATAGTATCTACGCCCTGTCTTCCTTATGTAGGTAAGGAACTTGTGGCTTCAGGTGGTCAGGTCATGAGACTAAGAAGATCCAGATGAAAAATGATAGAGCAGGGGTTATATCAAAGAATCTGTCAGGTCTTTCCTTAAGCTTCAGTACCTGGTTTCTAGCCTGAAGGTCCTTTTTTAGGCAAACCAGGGAGCATCCTGGGGGAATTAACAAAGCAGAATTATGAAGCCAAAATGGCTTCCCCGCCCACGCAGAGCCTGCAGGGGATGCTGACCCTGTCTACTCATCTTCAAGGAGCGGGGGTGGGGGATTGGGGACAGAGGAGACATCTCAGACTTAGAAGTTTAGAAGTTGAAATGAGTTTGTGGAGAAGGTCGTGGATCTTCTTCCCTGGAGACCACTACAAATAGGACACCGCAGCCATCAGTGGCAATAATCAGTGGTTCGCTGCTCATCAGAAACCAGGGTGGGCTGATAAAATATTGGCCTGGGTCAGTCTGGCTGTCCCACTTCTGGAAGACCTGCTTCGTGAGAACAGTCCTGTAGGCCAGGAAAGCTGGGGATGGCTAGTCATTTAGTCATCTTCCATTCCTTTGTTCCTCTCAGGGACCTTTTAACAAGTGAATCTCCCAGGTATACTTAAAACTGGACTTGGTCCATTTACATAACAACTCGGAGCCCCACCTGCTACATGAAGTTGTGTGTCCCAGAAGGCTGTGTAAGTGACTGCTTCTTTTCTCGCAGACCTGGGAAGCTTATCTCCTTTAATGTCCCGGTTGCCTTAAAACCTGTGGTTTTGTAGAGATATGCATCATGAAATGGAGACCACGACTCCTTTACCCGGAGATGCCTGCCCTTTCCTGCTCATCTTGCCCGATTCTGGCCCCCAGGACTGCTGCTTTGTCTACTTTACCCCTACCCCGCTGTCTGGACCTCGACTGGTTTCCTCCAGGGCCCATCTTCTTTTCTTTCCTGTGTGCATCTCACACCTGCTATTTGGATTTTTTCTATTCTGAATTTTGTGCGAGATATTCTCTTGGGTAAGGAACCCAGATACACTCGCGTCAGTCCTCAGGATCACAGGGACTTGGAAGGAAAGGCTGCAAGAAATGTTCAGACCTCAGCTCCCTGACCCGGTCTCTACCGTGTATGGGAGTCTTATCTGTGAGGGGGAGAGCTCCTCCTGTATGTGGGTGACTTGGCTGTGCTTGCAAAATAATGTGGTATATGCTCCTGAGATGCTCAGCGAAAATGGTTCCTGTTCTTGCTGCGGTGGGGATTGTAATTATTGTTTAATTGCAGTCTTCCTTGAGGGGTGGATGATGAGGAAAGGTGGAGAGAGAAGGAAAGGCCAGCCCTACCAGATAGACAGGCAGCCAGAGGTTCCAGGCACACCAGAGAGCCTCAGGGCAGTAGGATGGTGCTGTGGTTTGGACCTGGAATGTCCACTCAAAGTCTCATGTATTTGTATGTACTGGGTTATCTGTGCTGCTGGGAGGTAGGGTAGATGCCTGGGCCTTCACCTATAGGGATTGTGTCAACTTGTTGAGATTGAGGGGTGTCCAGGACAGAATTTTTGGGTTCGTGTGATTGACTTATGGGCCAGAAAGTGAGAGGCACCTACCCTGGTGTTTGGGGGCCCAACTAGCAGCTTGAACTAAGTAAAGGAAGGAAGATGAAACGTTGTTATAGCTTCTTCCCAGAAAAGCTTTGGCCTTGCCTAAATCTCCAGGTATCAACTTGCTCCTCATTTCTTTTGGCTTTCTGTCTGCCATGCCGTGAGCAGTTCTCTAGCCTGTGCCATGTGCTGGCTGCCCATGAATGGACTGTGTGAGGTCTTCTGAGACTATGAGCTAAATAAATCTTTTGTTGGGTATTTTGTCCTAGTAGCAAGAAAGTAACTATGACGCATGGCTTCCAGGATGTGTTGGGGCTGCAGTTTCAGATTGTGTACGCACCTCATGAACCTCATTTGTTAAGATTCCATGATCTACACTGCTGAGAGGTCCTAGGAAAAGTTTGAGAACTCTCTATGGATCCTTCAGCAAAGGTCTGGCACTCCTAGGCCCATTACCTGTACTCTCCGAATTCAGGTGGTCTTTCCTCTACTCAGTTTTGTTTTGTGATTACCAGATACCTTCCAACTTCTCAGAAGGGAGGATGAAAGTTACAAAGGAGCTCAGTTATTTTTGCATATTAGCCTTATACATCATCCTTAGAATTCTTAGACCAGCCCCTCAGAGCAGTTAAGAGACCTCGTGCATCTACAATGAAATGCACCAGCAATAACACTCTTGCTGTGTAATTAAATAGTGCATCTAAAATCTGGATGTACTAGGTCTTGAATTTTCCCTAAAGGCTGACCTCCTGAAGAAACAGAGCACATTAGGGAATGTTGAAGGAGCAGACGCTTTTTCGTAGGGGGAAACTTTTGGGAAGGGCGGGGATATGTTCAAGGACTTCTGAGGTGAGTGGCACCGTTTCTTTATTACATCTAACTCTACCTCCATTCTTGTTGATTCAGACAGATCACTTGAATGTCACTCTTGCAATTATCAGTCATAGTTAAGGTCAATTTTTGGTTCCTAAAGAGAGGGGGGGGGGCAGGAAAGGCCATGTGAGCTGGGAATACAGATTTCTTTGAGATGCTGAAATATTGAACAATCACCCAAAATAACAAACAGTCCAGAGTCTTTTGCTGCACTAGATCCTCTAAGAGAGAGGTAAACAGGGAGGGAGGACAAAAGTTTACTCAGGAAAAGGAAGGGGAGACATGGAGAGGCCAAGGGTTAATGACGCTTGATGTGAGGGTGCTGTCATTCAGGATGTTGGCTTGATAGGTTGCTGGTGAGCAGCAGGGAAGCTGGAAGAAGAAGTGAAATTTGTATGGTCGCTGTTTATAATTTGAGATTATATGTTGAAAAGGGTAAGGATTGAGCAAGGGCATAGTAGTAATGGGAGTCAGCTATTCTTTTTATTATTATTATTGTTATTATTGTCAGGTTTATTATCTACCGATGGACGTATTTTATTCCTTCACCCATCACATAGGAACCGAGCTTCCACTGTGGTGTACAATGGTGACGCTAAACAGTCCTGGAATCTCACCTCAAGAGCTTGTAGCTCTAGGGAGGAGACAAGAATAAAAAAAATCACACAGGTGCGCCTAAATCCGCATCGGTGACCCACGCAGTGAAATGTGATCTGTAATGGGAAGACCCTACCTGGCCCTTCCCGCAGTGAGGCTTCTCTAAGTAAATGATGCTTGAATGGAAACCTAAAGGACAATGGTAGCTATGTGGGGTGAGATGGGAGAGGGAGCGAGCCCAGGAGAGTGGGCAGCAGGTGCAGAGACCACGGTGTGGGCAGAGCCAGGTACAAATGGGGCTCTGTGAGATGGAAGGACAGCACGGGAGGGCAGAGCCTAGGAGGTGGGCACCACGCCGGAGTTGTGATGAGGCCTGTGAGACTTAGAGATGGAAGTGATCTGAGGAACATCACACAACCCAAAGCACTTAAGAGATGGATTGAAAGTCCTGATGGCTTGGAAAACCTGCAGCCGTTGTTGATGATTTTTTACATATCAGGTACTTTGCTCTGAAAAAAACCTTATTCTTTCTCATTAGAATATTAACAATGTTATATATTGCCAATCTAGTATTTAGACTACACATGTAAGATCACGTTAAGTCTTCTAATAGGAGTGTTAATTAAATATGTCCATAACATCCAGTTACATCCTCTTTCACTTTCTCACCTGCTCTGGAGTATTTCCAGCTAGGGACATCCGAACAGCAAGAACGGGGGCTGCGGTGGTAAGTAGCAAAGGATAACTCCAGTCAGAGAGGCCAATGATTACGGCACTTTTTAAGGTTGCTTATTTACAGCAAGTCATTACTTTACCCAAAAGGCATGTTCTAAGAAACTCATCTCCAAGTTGAACTGGGAAACTCCAAAATTACAGGTAACCTAAGGAATCTTTCCTTCAGAACCTCCTCGGCTGTATTTACACATTTGTTTGGCAAGTCTTCTTAAAGCGTATGTCATACATTGTCTTTTATTCACTCGTATTTCCAGGCTGACTTTTGTTGTTGTAATAACGCCCATCTTCATGGGAGAAGGTGGCAGCCTATAGCTGTAATTTTTTTAAAGCCTGGTAGTCAACATAAATTCTGTATTAAATGTCATGCATACCTCTAATTGACTTTGGGTTTCTGTCCTAATCTGGAAGCTTTCTGAGGCATAGATGACTCAGGATGATAGCAACTGGGTGGTGACCTTCAAGGTCTCCTCCTGTCTAGCAACAGCCAGCATCATAATGAACTTTACCTCTCTGTGCCTCCTGCCAAGAGCCACTTCTCACTGCAGGTTCAAATGTCCTTCATTTGGTTTCGCAGCCTCTCTGCCCTTAGCTATAGCTGCGTTGTGTCTGGCTCTTTCTACCTCCGTAACTCCTCAAATGTGTCGTGTGTCTTCCGTTCTCTCCTGGTTTTAGTCTGGGCCTTTTGCTTGCTACTCACACGCATCTCACAGCTCTCAGATGTCATTTGTTGATACTTTATGTCTTATCTTAGATAAAGCAAAGTCAGCGATAATTTGTAGGGTCACTTACATTATTCTTCGTCGAGGGGTTCCAGAGTAGATGTAGAATTGAGTAGGGGTCTCGATGTTGGAGCAAAAACTTTAGACGCAAGAAGGTATAGGTTGAACTTCATTCCACTAAGCCACCAGTGTACAACCGTGGCAATTATTTATAAAGTGTCTGAGTCTCTACTCCCTTAACTAGGAAATGGTGAGAAAAGTTCCAATTTACTAATCTTCTTGTCGTAAAGATTTGGTGAGATAAACTACAAAAGTTACCTGGCACCTAGTGGGCAGTACACGTGATACCTCTCTTATTTTATGATGAACACAGTAGCATAAATTCAGAAAGTCCTGAGGGTGAGCCAAAAAGAGCAGCAGGATTTTATTAAGTCCAAGACGGAAAGTAGAGAATGAGGAAGGAATGACCTCTAAGTTTAACAAGTGGGACAGATATGGTGTAGATTAAACTTGAGGCAAGGTGGGAATTTCTAGCCCTGCTTCACTGGCCACAGGCTGCCGTGGCCCACTGGGGTGATAACTGCAGTCTCTCTAAGAGACAGAAGCATAACTCTGTGATCAAGACCGCTAGATTCCTCTTGTACTAATTCCCACCTCTGCAAAGCTCCAACCCCTCAATCTTATCAACCCGCTTTCTCCCAATTGTGGGCTCAGTTTCTCCACAACACACACATGGTCAGATTTCAACCAACATAAGTTAGAGGCTGTCGCTTGGAACCACAAGGCAGAGGTTACCAGTCATCTGTCTTCATTTCTACGCTAAACTTCCTCTTGGTTCTTCTGCTAATGTTAATCTCAGCAGACCCCAAGTTTCATACTATAAAATTGTGATGGTTTTATTGGCCAATTAACATAGGTTAATGATGATTGTTTTTATGAAAGTTAGTGGGTCACCCTCTGGACAGGGGACAATGTCATCTCAGTCTTAATCATAGATCATAAAATGTTAGAGCTGGAAGGATCTAAGAAGCCACATTTTCCAACCCTCTCGGTTAACAAACAAGAAAACTGAGGTCCGAAGTGGTTAATGCTTAAATTAGAATGACTAGCAAGAGTGAGAGATGGAAACACCCAGAAAGGTAGAAAATTTTTCCAACTAATTCAATCCAGCTCATGTCTCTTTCTCGTAACTATGAATCTTCGGCCTTCAAAGTGCTACGTGCAAAGACCATGCTAGATGGACTTTGAAGCCTAACAGATGAAGAAGGCCAGCAAGAAGAAATCAAAGCCTAGATGACTGATGTAGTTTTGACCAAGCTTAACTTTCTACGGCATTATATTGTAGAACATGTGTGATATTGTATGTATAATAATTTACCTGCTTGTTTAAATTTTTCCCTCCTAGATCCATTCTTAAATTTGGGGGTTATATTACTCACCCGTGTTTCTCTCATGGCTTTGCTTGTAATATGTGCTTAGCTAAAGATTTGCAGAATAAGTGCCAAATGAAAATGCTTTGATATCTGTGAAAAGGAACCAGATTCTTGAAATGGAAGATAGAGTGACTTTTGCAATATGGTAGAATCTTAATTTTTAGGCAACGTCTGAAGAAAGACTGGAAATCCATGGGGTGAAAGAAGAATCCATTTTGCACGGAAGTAACGGATAGCTGCAGCCCAAAGTTGTTATTAAAAAAACCTAAAACTCTCCAAATCTCCCTGGGATTTCTTTTTTTTTGTAGAGACAAGCTGAGATATTGGCCCACCATGATGGAGTAAATACATTTCAGCCATAAGGACAGGTCAGGGAAATGCACGGCCTCTAGTCACACGGCCGGTCCTGCAACCCTGGTGGTGCATCAGGGCTTCTGGTCCAGTTTGCTGCCCTTCTTGGGCCTGGCTCACCTGGGCATTCTGCAGCACATCTACCCCTACCACAGAGAAACGAACATGAACATGGGATTCTGTGCCCAACCTCCTTCTTAGAAAAAAGAAAAAGTCAGGTGAGAACACATTTCCATTCAGTTCACACATCAGCAGACTGTGTTGTGACTCTCCCCAGCACCAGGCTCTAAACCTGGGCCCTTCAGGCCCTCTCCACGTGCTTACCATCCGGCGGCATCTGTGTCCTCACCTGATGCTCCTGTTGTGCCAGGACCAGGGAACCCAGGCTGCTGCCGCCCCCACTCTGCTGGCAACCTCCTTCTCTGAAGGGGGCAGCGGAGTTGACAGATTTCTTCGGTTTATACTGGATCCTACTGAATCAGCCAAATGAGTTTGCAGCTGCCTCTTCGTGCAAGCATCGCATATCTAGGGCTCTGCACACAGGACACTGAGAAGACAGAGGGAGCTTTTCCCTCAGGCCAACGAGGGGAAATCACGTCTGCTCCCCAGGTCCCTCTGTTGGTCCTGGGAAAGAGAGGGGACACACAGTAGCAGACTGGGGAGAAAGGCCCTTCCGCATTTTATTCCCATAGGAGAGTATTTCCATAGTCTCTCCTCCCTTCTTCCTTCCTGCTCCTTTCTTCCTGCCTCTCTCCATCCCCTCTTTCCCGGCCTCTTCTTTCTTCCTTTTGTACTTCCCTTTCCTCCTTTCTTCCCTTCATTACGTATTTATTGATCATCTACTCAGTGCTAGGCACTAAGTCACATGAGGTGGTGTGGAGGGAGGGGCACGACGTTGGTACAATCAGCTCTCTCCTCGGGAAGAAACATCTGCACTGCCAAGTTGGAAGACAGGAGCAGAGCTGTGCCCGTAAGTAACTACGTGTAACTCCCACAGAGAACGCACCGCAAGGGTGTTGTTTCCTTAGAAGGCGTCAGAATGCAGCAGGGTTCTCTGGGAAGCTGTCATGCCTGGCATGTCCTCTGAACTGATCCTGGAAGCCCGGGCACTTCCCTAGGTTCTCTATATCCAGAAATGCTCCTTCTCTTTGTTGTCCCCAGTGTTTCGTCTTCTTCCCTGGTGGCGTCTGCATGGCTCTGCGAGTCGGGCCTGGTAGCTTGTCCTGCTAATGACCTTCGAGACCCTGACCCTCAGCGTCACAGAGAACCAAGGTCCCAGCAGCCAGGGGTGGAGCACGTGATGCAGACAGTGACACTGTGGACTTCTCTATTCAGGAAAACCAGGTAGGACATTGTGCATTTTGAAAATGGACTTTAAAATGTCAGCCATAGATATTCTATCAGCACAGAGAGAAGTACATTTTTAAAAAGGAGATAAAAACACCTCATGCGTATAGTTTCCAGAGAGGAGCGTGTGCCCTTGGGGAGGATCTGGGGCTCAGTCTTCAATCTGGGAGCACTCCAAGGAGGAAGATGATCTTAGGAACTGATGAAGAAGACGGCTTGAGCCAGAAGGTCAGGGTGGGAGATTTTCTGGGCACTGGGAGCTCCCTAGGCCAGGGCTCCTTGAAGGCAAAGCCTGTGACCCAGTCCTTCAGTAGCCAGACTGTGGAGACTCAAAGTCCCATCAGGTGGGATAATCCAGAAGATGGACCCCAGGAGCCTACGTGTGGCTTTGCCTGTGACTTTGGGCAGGTTCCCTCGGCTTGCCTGTGCTCCCTGACTTCTCCCATAGCAGCCAGCACACTGGTAATTCAGGGTGTTGTCTAGGCCAGGCCAGAGACGACTGGTTGTCTGGAGGCAGACAGACCGTGACTGTCACTGAAGGGGGAGAGGATGAAAATATAACTAAAGTGATGACATTGAGACAATTATAAAAGAGGAAACTGTGAAGATTGGTAATTGAATTGCTCTTCAGAAGTCAAGTATTTAACAGGCTTCCAGTGCTTCATACTTATCAGCCTCCTTAATGACAGGTGTCACTGTTATTCCATTCTACGGATAGGGAAGCTGAGGCTTAAAAAAGCAAAATGATCATTGAAGGGAACACTATTCACGGTACAGCTGGAGTTTTTAAGCTTTAATTTTCATACCTGCCCCCAAAGCTCTTAGCCACTGCTTTTTTCTGCCTCTCTAAATTGAATGATTCACAAGGTCACAGCTCTTTTTGGGTTTTCCGTGGTATCGTGCCATGATGCTTCACGTGGAGAGGGGGTAAAGGTCCTTCAGTCTCCGGGGGCCTACCCTGGAGTCAGTGGCTGGGTGTACCTCCTGCAGGACTAGCAGGGGCTCCCGTGGGAAACTGTGAGAGCGGGGTGTCTGTCCTGAGAAGGAGGGGAAGAATAAGAGGCCCTCTCTCGTGTGAAGCGCTTTCACACCTTTTGCCTTCATTGATTCTCACGGCAGCCTTGGGAACTCAGCGTGGATTTTTTTTTTTTTTTTTTTTTTTTTTTTTGCAAATCCCCATTTTCCAGTTGAGGAACCTGAGGCCTGAAGAGGCGAAAAGAATTGCTCATTGTAATCTCACTGGTGCGTGGCAAGAGAGCAGAACTTGGTTCTAATTCCCTCGGCTACGGTCCTTGTCAGGGTGGGACATGAAGGCCCCGGAGGATACCACCCTGCTGGACGATCGGAGGGAATCGGTGCCAAGCAGATAGGCTGGATCCTAAGAGCTGAGATGAGAGAGGACCCCAGGCATGGGAGCTTGTCCTCAAAGCCCTGAGCAGGTGGAGGGCTGGGAGCTGAGGGTCCTGGTGACAGCAGCATGATCTGCCACCCAGAGCCTGAGGACAGTGCCCATGGCAAGCAGCCCACAATCAATGAGCAACCTGGACTGGAGGTCCCCATGGAGTCTTCTCCCCAAATCTGGAGGGGGAGGAGTCTCAGGCAATGGGTCCCTTTGCCACCCCTCATTTCTCGGTACTTCGGGGGCATGGAGGTAGGGACTAAGTCAAAGGCCTTCCAAAGGGCCCTGCTGGAGGGCAGGGCCTCTAGAAAGGAGGCAGACTCCTCTGCATTCAGACCCCAGCCTCGCCACTTCCTGCTCTGCTGAGTTCCTGTCTCCGTTGCCCTTTCCACAACAACTGTTCCTTTGTAGTCATGAGGCGCGAACGAGCGAATGCATATTCATGGCACTGAAGGCATTTTATTCATTTCATGAGCCCTCCACGTGCTGGTGCTGTGCTGAGAGCGAGGGACAGTGCTGTGAGCCACACAGACAAGGTCCTTGGCCGCCTGCAGTGACGCTACCTGGACCCCCTAGGCACCGCTTTTCCTCCTCCAACCTGAAAAGATGCCCGTGCTCTCTGCTGCAGAGCCAGGCTCCCTGCCAGCAGCCAGGGAAGAGGAGGAAGAGGACAGAAACGTCAGAGGAGAAGCCAGGACTCAAGCCTGCTCTGAGCCCCAGATCCTGGGGAAGCAGGGGCCCGAGGTGGGCGGAACCTGAGGGATCTGGCAGAGGGCTGGCACCTTGTGGCCCTCCTTATCCTTATTGAGCTGCCCTTGCACCCGAAGCCCAGAGGGCTTGAGGGTGATGATCTCACTGGTGTTCAAAGCTTCCCTAGGGAGGCCAAAGGCAGACAGCACTGGAGTGTGTGCGTGTTGACAGCTGCTGAATCAGAGTGCTTGGCTCAGGATCACAGGCTGCGGGGGCAGCAGGCCGTGCACACTCAGAAGGCCCGGCACTCCTGCCCAGCGCCCTGGCCCCCAGGGCCAAGTTCACTGGAACGAACACCCCTGCCACGGTCTGCACGGTCTCCTGCCTGCCGTTCCATACGGTTGCCAATTCCATCTTCCCAAACGCAGACCTAAGGTTTATGCATGGGTCTCCTTTGGTAAGTGAGGAAACTGAGGCCCAGGGGCTCGCTGAAGGCCACACGGCGGGCGTCACCACAATAGTGGGACGGACGTGGGCTCCCCCTTCGCGTCCTGGCCATTCCTGTCCTGCACACGGTGTGTTTGGCCTGCTGCGATGTTCTCTCAAGGGTGCGTAAGGCAGCGGACCAAGCTGACCCCACCCACCTGCCTCCTCAACGGCGCATCCTGAGAAGCAGGCCGCGGGGGACCAGCGGGAAGGGCCAACAGAGCACAGCAGGCGGGGGAGCAGAGTGCGGGCATCTCCCATCACCCTTTTTGGGGTCCACCTGCCAGGTGTTTCTCTCGACACCGCCTCCGACTCATTTTCTTCCATCTTCCTCTGCGGTCCACTCCTCGCTTTCCTGGTCTGGGGCCCCTTTCCTCTCCTCGCTCAGTCTCCCCCTTTCTTTCCGGCGTCCCGGCTGCTGTCGCCTCCCCTCCTCCGGGTCTCCTCCTCTTTGTCCCCTCTCCCCGCCCCTTCCAGTGCCCCGCCCCTCGGCGTCCCCTACCCTCCCGGCTCCCTCTCGCGCGGTGATTTATTACTTGCCCTGCTGCTTCTGACAAACTATTTGTAGGAAAATGAGATTTGGTCCTCGCTGGATGGCTCCTCTGGGAGGCAGGCGTGGGGGTCGGGTGCCGGAGTCCCGGCGCAGCGCCCCCGCCGGAGCCCACGGCGCTTACGGAGCTCTTTAAGATAAATGAGCGAAATTAAGAGACTCACTGGGGGAAGAAAACACTGGATGGCAGCGAGCGAGAGCGGATGGTACGCGGTTTCCTCCCAGAAAGGCACCCACGTGCGCCCCACGGGGCCGCCCCCATCTGCCGCCGACTCCTGGGACTCCCTCCCCGAGAAGAACTTCCAGCCCCGGGGTTGGTTCTCTGTCCTGCGGCACAGATGCGGCCCAGACCTCTAGCCAGGCGGGGTGGAGCTGGGGTCTCTGTAGGTGGCTTGGGGAGGCAGACCTAGCGGATGGGGAGGGGAGGGGACAGAGGAGCCGAATGGTGGGTGTCTAAGGGCAGTGGGATGAGGTGGGGGCTAGGAATGGGGGCAACCTCAGGCACTCCCCACTCAGGCCCAGGCTACATCAGCCACACCCGCATCCCAGGGTACTGTGACAGGCTTCATGCCCTGCTCTGGCCACCACTGAGGGACCAGAAGTGGAACCTGCCCCAGCCTCAGCCCCGACGCCGGGGAAGTCTCTCTCGCCCGGGCACCGGGCAGGGCACCCCTTCAGGCCCTATTTCCAAGGCAGGACTTAACTCGTCTGCTTCTCCGGGGTCCAGACTCTCCAGGGCAGTTGAGGCGGGTGCATGGTCGGTCTCCTGCAGGACCTGAGGGCTGGCTCACAGTAGGCCTTAAGGACTATTTGTCAAGTGACTCAGAGTGGGAGAGAATGACTTGTAAGCTCAGGGCTCTGCTTGGACTCCAGACCCGTGGGCAATGGACCGTTTTTTTTTTCTACTTTTCTTATTTTAAAATCAATACACTTGTTTTTCTGACAAACAGTAAGACAACAGAAATAAGCATGCAGAAGAAAATAACAGGCCCAGGTGCGGCTCAGTGGTCCACTGTCCCCGTGCTGCTGCTTGGCAGAAAGAGGCCCTGGTTCAGTCCCCAGCACCAGAACAGCGGTGTGAGCAGCAGCAGCAGCCGCCACCACTACAAACCAGATGAGCAAAACACTGAAACATCACCTCTGCTTTTGCAATTGGTAGTTTGAAATTCATCTTCAATTTCAAAACACTTATTTAAAAGGATCATATTGTAAACCTTTTGGATTTGCTTCAGCTACTTGATGTGAATATCTTTTATATATCGTATTAAATACTTCACCTCCAACATTATTTTCAGGGACTGTGGTGCTTTATTGAGTTGGTGTGTTTCAGTATATGATTATTTTTTAACTGGGCATGCTACTTTGTTCACTCTGTTTCTAAGCTTTTGCTGTTATAAAGACTTGCTAACTTCTGCATTCACCAAATCAGATTTTTAAAAATCATAGTCAGTGATGAAAGGAGTGATTTCTGCACCGTCCTGGCTTTATAAGGATAAGAAGTAATATTTTTTAATACCATAGCTAGTAACCCGCTGGGCCTGGTCCCGAGTGTGAGGTTAGCTAGCCCTACTAGAACTTTGTAGGTCTTCAAAAATCTTCCAGATCTTAGGCACTTGGGGAAATTCTGGAAACAACGGGGGTGGAAAAGGCTTCAGCTGCCTTAAGAACTAACGTACTAGTGCGTGTCTATAAGCTCAGAATTTGGGAGGCTAAGGTAGGAGGATTGCCATGAGCTCTAGGCCAGCCTAGGCTACATAGTGAGTTCAAGACCAGCCTACAGAGTGAGGCCATGTGCAAAAAGGAAAAAAAAAAAAGAAAAGAGTCAGTCAACGTACCACATATGATACTTAAAGGAAAGGAAAAGACTTTTGGAAGTAAAATGCACACCAGATTATAATAATGGATGGAATTAACCCCTGTGATTGATGTAAAGTATATGATAATACTAATTTCAAAGCATATTAAAATATAAAACTTGAAAGTGGGCAGATCATCCAAACACTCCAGGACAGAAGTATCTAGTAGCCTATGAGCAAAGGGGTGAAAAAGGAAATTAAAGGTAAAGTGGAGGGAAAATATTCAAAACCTCTGTGACCTCATACGGATGACTGGCATTTTTGACTTGGTGAATCGTCTGCCTCTCTTGCAGAAGAAAGATGTGTGACTAATGTCCATCTCTGTTGGTTTGGAGCATGTGAGTCTGAGGAAGCCTGGGAAATGACACAGAGTACCTCGAGCATGTAGCATTTGTCTACTGGTACCAACACTTTTATTAGAAGCAAAAGGAAGTGGGCAAATGTTGTAGTGAAATTTCTACTGGCATGCCCCTTCCAATTGACCTATTTCTCAGAGTCTCTGAGGACACTCTACACTGCTTGTTTAAAACTTTAGTTTCCTGGGTCTCTGAGCAACTCTCCGAGGTCCTATTGGGGTGGGGGTAGGAAAGAGCCCGTGAACTATTTTCAACATTTGGAAAGGACTACCTACAATACAATGTCTTAAGCTAGTGAAATGTCAAGTTTGTTTGTTTTGGGTTGATTTACACCAACTTGAGCTGGGAATATTTACTATTTCAAATACATTGCTCTGGTTGACATTTTTCTAAATCTTTGATTATCAAATGAAACAGAGAAACAGTTGTTTAATAAACAGTCCTGTTTTTTTTTTTTTTCTCATCATGAAGAGGTTCATGGCTGCTTAATAAAGCAATGCTTGATGTTACAGGCTTGAAAAGAAAAATACAGAATTAACTGCAGTATAGCTCTCTTGACCATCCAGGTGCTACTGGGGCAAAATCCATTCAAACAAGAGAAGATTCTTTGACCCTGAAATTGACACTGTGGTGGGGATTCTCTAAGAAACTTCATCTAAATCTTTTTCTCCTGCTCCAATCCTGAAGGTATTGAGCTCTATTGGGGTTGGGGCAGGGCGAAAGCCATCTGTTGATGACTGGAGAAGAGGCACACATGTGCAAAAAAACCAAAACCAAAACCAAAACCAAAAGCCCCCAAAACAGGGACCTAAGTCAAAAAAGAGGATTCAGAGCCGATTTCGCTTGGAGACTCCCCGCCCCCCACCTCATTTTTATAAGTAAGAAAAGATGTGGTGACATCCATGGGGTGGGGGAGAGAAAAGAAATTAAAACACCGTGATCCCTTTAATGTGGTTCAAGATTTACTCTGCATAATCCAGTCATATTTTTGATAGGAAATTCATGGGTCCTCTGTCTCCAGTAACAGAACGGTGATCTTTATGGGGCTGGTGTGAGGAAGCTGGCGGGCACAGCCCCCGTCACATTAAACTGTCTCAGTGAAGAGGCAATTTGTTTGATATTAAGAGTTATAAAAATATCAGCACAGAGCGGTTATGCTGGGGATATTGCACAAGCCAATCTGAATTTTAATGTACTGTGAGCAATAAACACCACAGTCCCCCGATCATGGCACACTCCCTCTCTGCAAATATTTGAAGAGAAAAAAGCAGAAGCTTAGAGAGCTTTGCTCTTTCCCACTTGGGCCCCCTGTGGGCCATTCCTTACCAGATGTGTGGGAGCTGCCAAGGGGTTCTGGGTGCCCGGGAAGGGGGCTTTGGGGAGCCCCAATCAGAAGAACCAACATCATCCTTGGCATTGTGCTGGGAGAAAATCAGAAATGTGACCCCAGGGATTGGTTCCTATCACATCATTCACGGCCCTTACTCAAGTGACCTTTCCAGTGCTGCTGGGACTCAGCCACTCTGCCCACCAGCATCTCAGGATTTCCCTCCCCCAATGTCTGTTAGTCCCTTGACCCAGCAGAGTGCCACTTCCCAGGCGCCCCCAATTTCCCAAGTCCACCCTAAAATGATCTCCTTAGCATGTCCATCTCACCCCATCGCCTTATCTGCCTCCCTGGCCCATAGGTGCACATCCTGACCTCTCCCCCTCGTCTCCTCCCGTCAGTCTCCTCATTATTTCCATTTACCGGCTTTCCTCCCCCTTCACCTCCCAGTCACCTCTCCCCGGCCTCTTCTCCCATAAATATCCATTCAGCCTTACAGATAGATTGTCCCGAAACATGCTAACCAATTAATTTCACTTCTACAGTGTTCCCACTCTGTGTCAGGCAGAGGCTGAAGGAGACAGACATGAGTAGGAACTAGTGGGTGGTCTCTGCTCTCCAGGGACTCTGACTCAGGTCAAGAGGGAAGGTAGAGTGGCTGTGTTAGGGTTCCGGGTACCGTGGTCATTTTTACACACAGTGAGGTAAGAGCATCCAAGAGAGTTCTGTAACAACGGCAGCAGGGAGCCTGAGGAGCAGAGATGGCGTCTGACTGAGGATGTACCGGGACTATGTCATGGAAGGGTGGCTGGTGGCTGGGATAATATGTTACGGCGGGCACAGCCCCCGTCACATTAAACTGTCCGGACAGCCGGGCCTCTGAGAGGGGTTACAAATGACAGGTGGCAGTTGGAGAACTGGATGGAAAAGCATCTCAGAGCAAAGGAAGGCATTATCAGCCAGGAAGTTCGTGGCGAATCCCTAAGAAATAGTGAGCGAGTCATCCAGTTGACTAAAGAGGCGTTATGCCTAGGCCAAAGTCAGGTGCGGTCTGAGCTAGTTCCAGTTTGCCTGTCCCAGCTCGGGGATATTTTTCATGGCACCAGAGCAGTCATTCTCAAAATGTACCTGGAACCTTTCGGAGGTGTCTAGGAGGTCAACAGTTGCAAAGTCATCAGTTAGCTTTTGCTTTCCTATTTGCCCTGGGGGTACAGAGGACGTTTCTACTATGTCTTTTCAAAACCTACAATAACTCAGTGAACCTACGTTTTCCAGGTGAATGGTGCATCAAGTTGCGAATCACGCATTGGAAGGAGAGCACAGAAACTTCGTTAATGTGGTTCAGATTTCACACCACCACTGTCTATAGGAGATGAGCATCTGTTGAGTTTTGAGGTAGCTTCAGAGAAGGATGTCCTCGATTATCTGGGAAGGTGATTAATGTGTCCCTCACCTTTCCAATCGTGTGTCTGAGGCCAGGTTTTGTTGCATAAACTTTGGCTGAAGCAACCGATCACAAAACAATGAATGCAGAGGCAGAGACCAGAATCCAGTCATCTTCTGCTAAGCTAGCCATGCGAACTCGTGCAGGGACACCACCTCACTAATTCTGAAAATTGAGTTGTTCTATGTGAACAATGTGTCACGTGCTAACATAAATGGGTTTATTATTTTTAAATCATTCATAAACATGTATGTAAGCCTTCCTTTCATATATATAACTATTCGTCTTTATAGCCTCCCCACACAAATGTTTTTGAACAGCCTTTTTTCAACCTTTTAGACCATGAAAGATCCTAAGATGAAAAATTTGAAAACTCTTGAATCATAGTAGGTTTCTAAAAGTTTATTAGTTGTAAGGCTACTGGGTCAGTTTGGTTTGGCTTAGAAAGAACAAGCTCATTCCTCACTTCACCTCTTTTTCTCTCCTTTTTTCCTTTCTCTGTGCTTGTTCTTTTCTCTTTCCCTTGCTCCTTTCCTCATCTTTTTCTTCCCTCATATCTTTCTCTCCTAACACTCCCTCTTCTACAACAGCTTTATTCTTGAACCCCTATACCCAAGGTTTCTTCCATCCTCTACCACCCAACTTCCCTTTTACAGCGCCTTCCGCCACAGCGCCTCATTCTTCACGTCCCTGTCTCCAGATCTAAGCTGTGTGAATTTCCCAAGATGGCCTCCCTCCCTTCCTGGCCCTTATCTTAACCCTGATCTCCCCCTCTAATTCTCCTAATTCTTGTGAACACGCTTTGGCGTCCCTGGAATGTAGGGAGGCCATGGGGACTCCGCATCTCTGCTAACCAGCTTCCTTTCGATGCCTGTGTCTGCCACTGCAGGGAGAAGCATGCCCACTTGGGCTGAGAATTGTCCTCTTTGTTCTGGGGACAGCTCAGCCAGGTCCTGAGTCCAACCTCCAATAAAGGAGGAGGGATGTTGTGGCCACAGTTGAGGGAGATGGGCAGGTCAGGGTCAAACCCAGCTCTGCCACTTACTAACGAGAGTGCCTTTAACTGAATCACTCTGCCTCCTTGAACTTGAGGTCCTACTCTGTGAAGTCGACCTCAGGGTTCTTAGGACGATCCAACCAGAATGTACTCGTAGAGCAGAGCATTGGTGCTCAGGCAGAGCTGCTGTTTTTATCACAAAGAAATATGATGGCCATTAGTGAATGTGAGTGTTTATAAGCTAGTTAATTATTTGTCTGGATAATTGAAATGAAATTAAGCTGTAACCTAAATCATATGTCCTTAAACTTTTACAAACATTAAGACCACTTGGGCAGCTTTTTGGACACAGGGAAGTCTGCAGAAATTCTGGGTCTGTGGTTTATTGTGGATTCTGCCACTTGTCATTTTAGGAAAGTCTGATGCACTAGAAACTATAGACACCCAAATTGCCTTCAACCTTACATTTCTTCACAGTTTTACAAAATTTCCCAGTTCTGAAGGACTGGCATAACTATAATTGTGATAGTCGCTAGCACATATTATGATTGAAAATATGATGGACGCTTAAATTTTTACAAATTCTCAGGTCTGGAGGAACAGGGCAGTGAGTAGAGTGCTTGCATGGCAAGCACAAAGGCCCTGACTTCAATTCCCCTGCAGCATATAAACTGAGTGTAGTACCTGCCTGTAATCCCCGCATTAGGGATTACAAGGTAATTGCTGTGTGTTTGAGACCAACCTGGGCTACATAGTGAGTTCAGGACCAGCTTGGACTATACAGTGAGACCTTGTCTTAAAAATAAGTAAAAAAACCTTTTATTGTAAAAGATACATTGCCATTAATTCTCCTGAAGTAATTCCGTCTCTTCAAAAACATATTTATTTCATTGTTCTCACAACTTTGGAAGTAGTTCCCATAGTCTTTTGTGAGTGTCTTTACTAGCGCTGTTGTAGCTGCCTCAGTGTCCTGACTTGATTCAAAACATTTACGTTTTACAGTTATTTTGACTTTGGAGAAGGGCCAGAAGTTGCACAGTGCCAGATCCAGTGATTAAGGTGGATGAAGACGCATCACGTTGTTTCTACAAACCTGCCTTTCTGCTGAATAGACCCTGAGTACAGCATTCATCATGCATATACATATATGTATATATATGTATTATTATACCTTGTAAAAACACTCATGAAGAAGACTCAAGAACTTCTTCATTAAATGGAAACAACATTGGGATAAGTGCATTAAAAGCCACAGGGATTATTTTAAGAATGATTCAAGGCAATCCATATTTAACTGTAATGAATTTTTGTTATTTAAATATTCACTGAGTAATTCGATCCCCCCTTGTACCTCACAGGTGATTTACAATACAGAATGGCTGCTCTTAGCGCTTCACTAGATCGGCGTCTGCTCCAATCCCTTAGCTCCCTTTGGCAGAGCCCAGTGTGCAGGAAAGCCAAGATACCGTAGGTATATTATTTCATATTGTTAAACTCTTACCTTCCTTGCTTTTACTATGAGGATAGCACTATCTTGGGAGGACATTGAGAGAATTATGTGGGCTGATTCACATGTGTTCCTTTTGTATGTGCCACCTAAATGATACTTTTAATCATTTTGAGGAAGTCTCCTTATCCATGAAAGGAGAAAATGGAGCCATTTTTCTTCAAGTCTTCTGTTTTTGGACTCGCTACTTCTCCCCATCACTCCAAGCATGGACAGAGCTGGCCCAACACGGGCTCAGTGGACACCGGTATCTTGCTTCCGGCCCCCTCCTCCTCCTCTTGTCCAATTCTAACCAAGGGTTCCTCTGTCTGGGTACTGCCTATACTCTTTTCAAATACCCTCAACGCTTTGGATAGCCATGGTTTGGTTTCGTTTTGCTTCTTCTTCCCGCCTTCATTCTTTGGATTTGCTTGATGTACTTTGAACTGGAGGATTCCTTATGCAATCTGAGTGCTCCATCACCTCACCTCCTGTGAGTAAAATGAGGCCACAGGGACTGCGTGATTAGCTCCTGGTATGGGAGAGGTCACATCTGGGAGCCTGGGACTATGATCTCTCCCCACCTGGGGGCTACTCCAGTCCTCTCCCATGGTGCCTGAGGGTGTCATGAATCTGCTTGCCCTCCTCGCTTGCTGGTCCCACCTGCTTCGTCTTGTCTGTGTCCCCATCGTCATTCTGTTTGGGCTGCCTCTTGCTGAGTGGCCTCCTTCATGTGCTCTGGGCAACAATTAGCCAAACATCCATAAACTAGGAGGGAAAAGGCTCTTCTGTTTCTATATGACTCCTTCAAAGGGTGTGGAAGCAGCGTTCTTGACCACAATATGTTATTGCTTTTCCAGTCTTGCTAATCCATGGCCTCTTCTCTGCAGGGGGGCCTCCAGGCCTGGGACAGCTGGGCCACTTGCGCTCCAGTAGTGTCCTTATTCTATGCAGAGCCATTTCCATCCACTGTTCAGGTTTTGTGTCTAGTCTGATCTATAATGATGGGTCTTTAGTTGGGTCTTGAAGTTCCCTGCAGATTGGCCTCCAGGAAGACTCTGCAACCACCCGACATGTTTGTGTATATTCAAGTCCCAAATTGTTTGATCAGGAAACTTCTTCACTTTACATAAGTTAATTAGTAAAGACTCTGAGTGGTTCATAGTTCAGGGACATCATTGCCTTCTCTGGGGCATCCAATTATACCTACGCAGCTGTGTGAAGGTGGGCAAATTCCCTCCCCGTTCACCACACGAGAAGCATTTTTTTTTTTTTTTTTGTGGGATTAGGTTAGAGTTTGCAGTGGAGGCTGGTAATGACAGTAGCTTGCTTTGTCCATGTGAACAGCTTCTTTTTTCTCCTTTTTTGGGTCATTTATCTACAAAGAAGGTGGCATCCAGGGTATATGTTGAAAGAGATGAGACACTTTGAATTGCTTGCTAGGAGCACAGGAGCAGGAGAAGACTACTGTGGGAGGAAGGACAAGAGACACCTGCGTCCATCGTGGGCCTTCCCCCAGCTATTACATGGGGCCACTTATTGAAGGACAGTGCCTAGATTGGGAAGGAAAAGAAAGGGAGTCCTGGTGTGGAGGTAGGGCACGGGGAAGACTTTCCAGATAGGTTTGGGCTTGAAGGAAACCTGCAATCAGTAGGGCCTACAGTTATTAGTAACCGGGTAAGGGAAGACAAGCGACATCTCAAGGAGAAGTGGCTGCAGGATCACTCATTCCTCCTTGTGTCTCTGCATCACACAGGCAAGAGCCTGGGTCAGAGCACGAAGGCTGGGAGACCTCCCTGAGAATGAACAGACGGGATTGAAAGAGGGAGTAAATGCCAAGAAGAGAGAAAAATGAAGAGGGATGACTGTGTGGTCTCAAGGCTAATTACGCTGGCAGCAGTAACCGAGAAGTTGGGAAGAGGCTCTGGTTTGAAAGGAAAGATAACAAGCTCTGTTTTGGATGAGTCTCTTTGCAGAGGTTGGAAGGTCAACTGAATAGAGATCTTCAATCCACAATGAGAAATACGCAGATAGGTAGGGGCAAGGGGTCAGGGACCGAGACAGGCGGAGCGGCCACTGGGTAGTGAGAATAGTGCCCACTGGTAAGGTCCTTCATTTGTCAACCCCAGAATTATTCCCTGAGTTCCTACTGTGTGCTGAGCGTGGCTCTGACACCTGGGGACATAGTGATGGATTTGATAGCGAAGGCAGGTTGAGTGATTTGTGTGGGGGAGAAGAGTAAGTGTTGTTGAGACAGAAATAGGACAGAGAGCATTAGAGTGGGAGGTCAGCCCCAGATACAGGGGGCCGGGAGGGAAACTGAGAGATTGATGGGTCAGTGGGCCTGAGCTGAGCAGCACGTAACAGAAAATGCAAATAGAGCAATGGCCTCTTGGTAAACAAGACATGTGCAGGGACCCCACCAAGACAACGGGGACTCAGGCATCCTGCCTTGAGCACCGCATGCAGCTGCCTGCCTTGTGAGACCCAAGGGTCAACCCCGGTTGGTCCCGCCGCCTTCTAGCCTTAAACCCTGCATTCCACCATTTGCTGGTTTAAGGCTGTGTTACTTGAAATGTGCTCTAGGGAGCCCTAAGGGACTGTGGGACGCCTTAGGGGCAGTTTCGGGGCTGGTCTTCTGCATGCTTGGTCAGACTTTAACCAGAGCATTTATGTTTGTATAGGTTATGTGATATTTTATATATATATATAGTTCAGACGTAGATTGCTCCTTCTCAGAAGAGCTCCTAATAAGGAAGAGGAATGGGATGACAGATTCACAGATCTCTTTCCTATGGAAGCAGGGTCTTGTCTGTGAAAATCGCAGCTGCCGTAGGTATGGTCTACTGAGCTCCTTGGCTGGCATGTGTATACATGTGCATACCTGTGTGTATGCATGTATATGCAGGTGCTGTGTATCTATGGACATTTGTTGCACATGTGTCCTCAACCTGTGTGCACTCACCTATGTGTTCTTTAGAGTCATATACTCTTCCCTTTTTAAAGACTGTGGCATCTTGTTGTCAACCATGAGCATCCTTTGCCCATTATAAGCCACAATTTTCTCTCAGATTTGTATCTTAGAGCACAATGCTATGTCATCAGTCTATTTAGGACTTTTTAATATGGGCACTTGAGGTGAGAAGAGAGGAGAATGGAGAAAAGGATGGGTACCAAGGCATGTTCTCTGACAGAAAGCCCCTCCAGGTGGGATTACTGTTAAGACCACATATGAGGTCTTGACTCCTTATCAGTGCAATCACTTTCCAAGAGCTGGGAAGAGACTTTACATTTGGCAAAAGAGTAACTTGCAGGCTAGGCATTGTCCTTCGGCTGTGGTCCCCAACCTTTTTGACGACAGTTGAAGAGTAGGGATATTCATTATGAAAATGGTCATTGGAACATAGTTTTGAAATGGTAAGCAGCAGGAACGCAGCTGGAATTGAAGCTCTACCTCCCATCAATTAGCAGTGACATTAGAATCTACTAGGTGTGCACGGACAGGAGGTGGGGCTTTGCTTGCTGCTTAACCGTCCGGCCCAGCAGCCTGGTCTTTCCAAGGCCACGGACCAGTACCGTGTCAGCAGCCTGGGGGTTGGGGACCCCTGTCCTCGGGGATTCTCCTGCAGTAGTTTCGTCTTCATATCAACCCTGCAAGGCAACTCTATCCTCAATTTATAGGTAAAGAAATCTTGCTCTGTTTTTAGGTTATGGCTACTATTAAAGTCAATGGACAGTTCATTAGAAAAATGGACACACTAGCAGGAAATTATCCATTTGCCTGAATTGTTGCCGGTAGCTAACTTTCCATCTGACCCAGAGGCCTACTTAGTACCCACAGAGACTTGCTTACCTTCTTTCTGTTCCAAGCTTGCTCTTTAGGAAAAGGGAATATGGAGGCAAGAAAGCTGAGAAGATGTCTGGATTGGAAGGGATGAAATACAAGGGCTACTGTAAAAGCCTCCAGAGAAACAACCACAATTGAGTCTGCATCACAGTGGTACTGCATAGTTACCCAATTTCTTGGAATCTTAGTTTCTTCTTCTGAACAATAGAATCAATAATAGGACCTGCTCCGTTGATTGTGGGGAGGGAGAAGGAAGAGATAACATATAAAGTAATAAAGTATGTTGCCACAAGGATGGCTCAAGAGCTGTTAGCCTTGGGTACCATGGTTTATAAGTGGGGAAACTGAGCACAGTTCCCCAAATCCCAACCTGGGAGAGAGGGGTGCCTCAGTAGACTTTGGACTGAGGGTTCATGCTCCTCTCGCCCTCTCTTACTGGGGCCCAGCTCCCTGGACCCTTTCTGTTTACATGTGCATTGAGGGGGATTTGCGAGAGTTCCCATTATCTGAGGAGGAAGTGGAGTGCTGTTTCCCTGCCCGCCTCGCTTCCCGGTGTAGCCGGGTTTATTTGACTCGCTTTCCTTCTGTGCCTCCCTGCCGTCTTCTCTACCTGCTCCGTTTGAGAAGGGCTTGTTTCTATTTCTGGCTAAAAGAGTAACAGTTGGGAATCTTCCCATTCCAAAGTTCAAATCTGAGTCATTTATAATTGTCTCATAGTCATATATAGAGAACTTTTTTTTATGTTGTCACACACAGATTTAAGTAATTTTTAAATATCTGATTTTAAAGGAAGGTAAGCATAAATGAGAAATATGAAAGAATGAAGGAAGGAAAGAGAGGTGGAGGGGGAAGGGCAGAGATTCATTGATTGATTCTTTCCTGGTTGATATAACCAGGTCAATGAGGCCCGAGACCCTGTGGATCTGAGGCAGAGTCACATGGGGTTGGGGACAAGTTCCAACATGCAGACTGCATAGGAGCATTGAGACTGACCTGGTTTGACCAGAGACTAGCCTGGAAGGGAATACGGAATGGGACAGATCACGTCTGCCTGGTCACAGGTCCCCCAGCAGCTTGGTCATGGTACTGTCCACAGAACTGAAATCCAGGGAACTTCCCAAAGTGAGAGATTTGAACAGAAATCTCCTGCCTTGGTGACTTAGAAAAAGCCCAGGGAAAAGCAACCTATTAATTCATAACAGATATTTACATTTAGTTCCAAATGCTTCTATCAAATTAGCTCTGGGCTTATAGGATCCAGGAAAGCAGATCCCGAGGCAGGAAGAAACGGGACTGAGGGAAGACAGGGGCCAGAGCCTAGTGTGGTGACTTGGCTGTTTAGGAGTAAGGAATGCTGAGCAGAGGGGAAGCAGGCCAGGCTGCTGGATGGGCAGGCTGGGTGTGAGCTACACGCTCTCCTGGGGCCAGTTCTCTTTCTTCTTCTTCTTCTTTTTTAAATGTAGAAGAGAGCCTAGTAATAGGAGTGGGCTGGATTGTGGAGGAAAGGAGAAGCGTAAAATCAGAACGTCACACATAGGGTAGTGCGTCAGAGACGGGGCGCATCGAAGCAGTGGCGGGGAAGCTTTTGACTGCCAAGGGTCCTTTGATACTTACGGCATTGTTCATCAGCCATACAAAGTGATCCACTTAAAAATTAGCTTGATGTGTGTGGTAAAACTTGAAGTCCCGCCTCTGGTTGCCTTGGCCAGGGCAGACCAAATGATTTACGATCCTGTGAACCACATGTTCCTCGCCCTGTGCTTGAGGGTAAAGCCCAGTGACATCGTCTCAAGGAATTAATGTTTAACAGGGAAAATCAAGGTGTTCGGAAAAGAACACAAGACAAAAATACAGGCTGTGCCTAAACCACAGGACCAGGCACTCAGACACACTGAATCAACTGATGACTCAGGGCCTGCCTATGTAAGGGTCTTTTGAAACCCCTTTACTTTGATGCCAAGGATCCTGTAAGGGAGGGAGGTCCTTCAGGTGAGTGTTAAGCTCTGCCTTTCCCTTCATCACCCATCCTCAGGTGCACCTCCAGTCCTTCTCAGGTCTCCCAGAGGCACCCGTCACCTTTAGGGTATGCCTGTGCCACACAAAGCCCAAGCTAAGAGAGCACATCTATAGGGGCCCATGGCTTGGTCCAACATAGAAGCATCTGGCACTCTTTTCTTCTCTTCTGGGCTGAATGACTACTATGTATTTCAACAAATGAAAAAAAAAAAAAAGTAAAGCAACAGTCCCTGCTAAATAGTATATTCTCAGTGTCTTGAGTCTCACCAGTCGGTGAGTTCACGTGATAGCCACTGAATGATATCCTGACTCGCTACCTTTAAGCTTTTTTCTGTCTCGGTTTGTCTGTCTCTCTCTGTTTCCCCCCTCCATCTCCTGTACTAAGGATCGAATCTTTCACGATTTGCTACATCACCAACTCTTTATAATTTCTTATTTTGACACAGGATCTCACTAAGTTGCTATGTTGCCCAGGCTGGGTGTTAACTTGCAGTCTCCTGCTGCGGTCTCCCGAGTGCTGGGAATAAGGCCAACTCCCTCACACCAAGCAACATCCATGTCTTGCTGAGTTCCCTCTTCCAGACAGTTTTGGACCACTCAGAAAGTAGATGGTGTTTGGTCTGGGCCACCACTGGTTACTGGTTTCTGTTGTTTTGGGTTGTCGTTTTCCACTGTTGAGCTCTCCCTTTCGTGTCCCCACCAGACGAACCTCCAGAACCACTGCTGACTCTTGACTACCAGTTCTTCTAACGTGACTGCATTGGGCCCTCAGTGCTCCAGAGGGGGCCCCCAAAGCAGGCTTGCCTGCATCCCCAAAAGATAGAATTTAGGAAACATTTTATCTTACAAACTTGTACATCCTTTTCTTATATCTTCTGCATAGCAGAGTTGGGACAAGTCCGTGACATAATTCAAACGTGGTCCACAGAACCACCCCAACATCTAAGCCTCTGCCCTGTTGCTTCCCACGTCAAAGTATTTCCTTTGCATATGGTGAGTCATTTCATAGGTTTACTGTCATTCTTTCCTGAAAAATGGACTTCTAGAAGAAACAAAAAAGCAACTCATCAGATGTGTCTGCTCAAGTGCAAACTCCTACAGACTCACTTCACCATCTTTCTGGGTGCATCTTAGTTCTGACCATACTCAAGGATTCAAATAGATTTTTTGAGACAGAGGTATTTCCCATATCCTTCTACCAGATTGTATACAAGTCTTTGCTGTAGCTCAGCTAGGGCATCCTATTATCCCAGTTAGAAATAGTAGCTAGGTGGGAAGCTCAGGCCAGAGCTTTCCTGAAGATCGAATCTGCTGAGAACTGGCACTAGTGACAATTACTCTGAGTCGTAAAGACACTATCAGGAGGCCCAGCACCACCTTCCCCTCTGCAGGCTGAATAAACCCTATTTCTGTGGCAAGCATGCTCCCGATTTCCTGTACCAAGGCATTCCATCATGCAAGATCTCCAATATTTTCCTGGAATAGTTACTACTTTTGTCTTATATTGGAGACTGAAAAGGAAGACTCATTTGCATCAATTACTACAGATTCTACTGTGAGGAAGCTGCACTCACATGCCAAGCCTGCTCAGACCAGAGTGGATGCTCCCGAGAGAAGGGAGACACCTCTGTTTTCAGATTCACGAAGCTCCGTGCAATACTTTCTTCATGGCTACCTCTTACCTGTGGGGCAGGTAGGTCTTGGTCAAACACCCCCATCGCCCATGGTATCCTTTTCTTTCTTTCCTTCCATTTCCCCCTTTCCCTCTTTCCCCTTCTTCTCTTCTTTCTTTCCCTCCCTATTAATCACTGTATGCCTCACACTCTGCTGAGTACCAGAGGGATGAGGGATCGGTAAGACATTGTCCTTGCCCTTGGAGGGCAAGCACATCATACAGTGGGGAAGGCAGATGTGTACACAATTAACTATAATAAAATACGGTGAGCAATATAATGGAGATCTGCCCGAAGTGCCATGGGAGCACAGAGGAGGGAGCGAAGGAGCTGCCTTGGGGGGCATCGGGAAAAGCTCCGCTGAGAAGGTGATTTCTGAGTTGCCTTCTGAAGAGTGAATAGGAATTTTCCAGGTGAAAAAAAGACAGGAAAGGCATTTCATGCAGGACAATAGTGGGAACAGAATGTGGCGTGGAGTCTGCTTTGGCCAGCGCATGGGACTAAGGGTTGCAGGGACATTTGCAAAGGGAAATTAAGATTGGAGTGTGAGTGTTATGCTTAGGAATGGGCATTTTTCTCAATCTATGATGGAGACCTGTACCCAGAATCTTCCTTTTGGCAGCATTTCTTAGCTGACAAGGCTAACAGCCACGCTCAAGGTGGGCTGTGAACATGCGTATGTAATAGTATTTAATCCATCAGCTGATTATGTTTTTATTAATGGCCAGTACACGCCAGGATCTGTGTTAGTTACAGTGATACTTCAACACAGGCATCACAGTTCACATAACAGCGGAGGTCAGTGTCATTCGCATTTAGACAAAGTTGGGGGTCAGCTGGGGGAGCTCAGCACATGATGGTGTGGCTGAAGGTGTGAGTCCAAATGGGAGGGACCCCTTCTGCATGAGGGGTCTAACGGGTCGGCAAGAGGTGCTTTTCATAGGGAGGCCCCATGGGCAAAGCCTTGCACTGAGCAGGGTACATCTCAGAGCAGGTGCATCTGCAGCGAGTGCAGCATCCGGCCTGCCCAGACGCACACCAGTGTGCTGGGGAAGAATATGGATACAGAGGTGAGGCCTTGAGATCGGATGGAGCTCATGGACCTCTAGGTAGGGAGGAACTTTAAAGCCATTCTAAGAAAGCTCTTCCTGCCTCCCTAGTGCTGCTTGAAAATGTCGTATATAACATCCTGATACACAATCATTAACCAATGGGAACACAGATAGCAGCAGGAGCAGATCCCTTGGATTGGGACGTCACTTCCTGTTGGAAGGTTCTACCACAATCTAGTTCATAGTTTCCTGTGTCCCTTGGTTCCAGATGTATCTCTTTGTGAAACTTCTTACCTTCTGGTTTTCAAATTAAGTCTCTTCAACTATTTAGCATCCTTTTTGCGGCTAGGTTGGAACCCCTAAATTCTCCAGCTATTCTTCCTCAAGGTGGTTGTGGCCTGAGGTTTCCTTCTAATATCGGCTGGTATTTACAGCTACTCCCCTGGGCCTTGATTCTCCTTTGAAGTGGGATCATCTCAGGGGTGTGCAGTCTGGACACAACTCAGGACCGGCCTCAGTGAAGTGCCGTGTCGGAAATGGTGTTTTGTGAAAATGGGGCAGGTCTCAGCGTTCAGGATGGATTGTAACAGACGGAAAGCAGGTGAAAGTTGAGGGGCGCTGGCAAGAGTTCAGAGCTATTGCTTAGATCAGAGGAATCCTAAATCAGGGTGTGAGTAGGGAAGAATGAATCCAGGGCCATTTTTAACACCTTGATCAAGAAGAAAACGAAAGAAGATTCTAAATTTTCTAATCTGAGAATCTGGAAAAACAGAAAATGCACAGGCTGAAATAGGGTCACGGGGGAAGGCAGCTGACTGCAAAGAATGAGGCTAATTTTGTCTGAAAAGTAGGGTGCGTGTGCTGCAGGCCCTCGAAGTGGCTGCACCTCTGCTCTAGGAGCCGTGGTAAGAGGTTGAGAGATATGGGCTGTGGAGACATGAAAGGCAGGGGCCCCGAGTAGGAAGGAAAATATATACAGAGGGAAAGAACAAGTCATCAAGGAAGACTCTTGTGGAAAGTCCACAGTGTGAAGACTGGAAACCAAAGACCCCTGGGTGATGGTGTGGGGTGGGGAGACAGGCAACATGCTGTCATGGAGGAGCAGCATGTAGGATGCCCAGGAAGAGGGGGCTCCCAGAAGGAGACTGTGTCAGTGACATCAGGTGCTCAGGAGGATTAAGAAAACAATGCCAGCGGATGGAACCAGGGAGAGATTAGTTTCAGTAGATTGGTAGGGACCATAATGACCCTGGAGGGCATCCAGAGGGCCTGTGTGCCTGGATACCCCTCCCCACGTTCCAGCTTGGTTGAGCCACATTCTGCCCACCCCTCAGCCCACCCTCCTCACTCCTGTTGTCTGCCTTAGCTCCCAGTTCTCCAGTGGCAGAGTCAGCCAACCAGAGCTAGTGGTTTCCTTGGTGGCTTGGGTGGGTCCCTTAGCATGGGCAGTCTCTTAGCAAGGCACGGCTCCTGGGGGAGGCCGGTGACTCAGGTTGCCCACCCGCTGTGACAGGACACTGTTGGTTGAGACACTAGGGTGCTGCTCCGGCAATGGGAGCCTTGCAGGTCCCTGGAGACACAGCCGAACTGCCCACATCTATTTTCCTTGACATCTGAGTGCCGTGCTTTCCAGGGGGCGGAGGACAAGCGTGGAGAGGCTCTACCTCTGCCTCCTGCTGGCCAGCCCTTTCTTTACTTGGGCTGTCCAATTTTGCCTTGCTCCCTTTCCACCTCCAGCACCCAGGTGTGCTTCACAGACTCCCTTCCCTTAGCTCCCTTAGTCTCCAGGGCTCGTTTGTTCCCTTGGGCACCAGCTTTCTACAGCCCAGCAGCTACACCAAGGGCAAACGTGTGCGCTGAGGTTAAGGGGCTATTTCCAAGCATCCTCAGCAGAGAACACAGAGTTGTAGCAATGAGGGAGGCAGGTTATGCCAAGCCTGTTCCTCCCAGAATGCTCCGGGAGCCTGGGAACCAGGAGGGAGGGAGGAGGCTCAGCTGAGGAGCTCAGGATTTAATTCTATGCATCATTAAGTAGTCCTCTGAAAGTAGTGTCCCCCTATACATCATCCATGCTTAGTAAACAGCACGCTGACATTACATTAGCGGCTGGAAATGAATTTTCTCTTTTATAGGGAAATTGAGAATCCGCCAAGAAGAAAGAAAGAAAGAAGAAGAAGAAAAAAACCCTCAAAACCAATTATCTAGGCATTTATGAGTTCCACCCTGGTCCCTCTCTCTCTCCTCTCTCACCCAGATGCAAAGAAGCATTTAATATTTAATATATTAAGAAAAGAAAGAAACTTTGATAGATTATGTGGAATCCAGCATTAGTTCCTGCTGCCCCTCCTTACTTCCAAACCCAGACTTGGTTCTAGCTGACATTTAAATGAATTAAGGTGTTCAGATTTCCTTAATAGTGTTGACATTTTGGAAATATTTCTTGCTCTTTTTCTCACCTCGAAATAATAATAATAAATAAATACCAAGATGGATCTTCCCCCTCCACTAGACAGGCAGGCTCCCGCTCTGTCGTACTTTCCGGCGTCTGTTGGTACAATTTACATTTTCCAATCTTATTTACAAGATCGAGGACGAAGAAGAGAGTAGTGAGAGTCCGCCTAGGGGAATGACGGGGCGAGTGTGGGAGTCTCTGTGCCACTCGTCAGAAGGAATTTCGCTGATCACCAAGAATTGTTTTTCCTCCTAAGCCAGCAGCCCCTTCCCTTCTCCCTCCAGACTCTGGGGATCTGTCTGTCTCTGGCCTTTTCCCCTGCCCCCTCATCTAGCCATGTTATTCCTTCTTGGGACTGCGCTGTCCTTCCTCTGTGTGGAGTGGGTTGGCTCCCTGTAGAGTTGTCCTCACATGCCAGACAGATGCATCTGAGCCCTGCTCCCCTTTGGAGACCACCGCAAGGAGGGGGGGATCGGTTCGACTCTGTCTGTCTGCTCTCCCCCTGGAGTTGGAGTAGCCTTCCTGTGCTGTGCTGTGCTGGTGTTTTCATATCTAGATGCCAAGTCCTTGAGTGTGGTCCTGTGTCATTTTTATCTCTGTATCTTAGCTCCTGCCAAAAAGCTTGGTGCAGGGAGATGCTTGTAAATGATGTAGCAGGCAGAATGGAGGAAGAAAGGGAGGGAAGGAAAGAAAGCAGTCAACAAGAAGAGAGAAATGGGAGAAAAAATTAAAGAGGAGACTCCCAAAGTTGGAAGTCATCTTTGGCTCACATTCCCAAAGTCCCAGGGTTTTATGAGGCTTCCAAACACCATTCAGTCAGCAGACACTGACTTGTGGGATGCCAGGCTCTCACTGATGCCTGCCCACAAGTTTCCCACGGCTTAATGGTGGTGGTGGTCGTTTTCACAGTGGGCAGAAGTAACTGAAAATGCTTACACAGAGCCCGGCACTCCTTAGAGATGGTTCTCCACAAATATCAACTTGGAGATTAAATAAGATGCTTCTGGAGGGTGATCTCAAAGCTATTCTGCTGTTTACCATACGCTCTTTGATACCTCAGAGCCTCGGCTCTCTCCTAGTACAAAGTGGGAATAAGGATCCCTACCACGTAACTATGACGACAGTGACCCCCTGCAGCTTCGAACCAGGCCCGCCCATAATGAGTGGTCAATAAGTTGCAACCGCTTTGTTGTGGTGTTAGGTGTGTAGTAGGTGGAAAGTGGTTTCCAGTAACAGGACTCAATGAGCCAAGGTTGAGAATTATTCCAAAAGGAAGAAGAAAATAAATCACGGGACTGCGCGTTTCTACCCGATCTCTTCCTCAAGCTGCACATTTACATTTGCATGTAAGGAAATGTGTGATCTCCAGTCATATCTGCTAGCAGAATTTCAACTGAGTTTTGACCACCCTGCCGGATTAGTGCAGAATCAATGCAGACTGTGGCTGGAGAGTGAAGGGTCTCTTTAATTCCACCGTTCGCCCTCCAGACTCACCTGTATGCGCTTATGCACCTCTTTCGGGCTTTGTGTCCTGCCTGTGACCTGCCAGGAGCTGTCATAGGCACGGAATTAACAGATGAGTAAAGCCCAGCGTGTACCTTTGGCACGTTTACAGCTTGGAAAGTTCTGGAAGGGTGTCAAGCTTGCAAACCGGCAAACCGTGTCCGCAGGCAAGTGCACCCATGGGATTGGCTTGGAGCTGTTTGGAGAACAGGAATCAGGCCTACCGTAGAGGATGGGTGGTGGGAGAGGGTGTTCACAATTTCCAGATTCATACTCTTGTTGCCATTTAAGAAAGAAGGATCCACTTGGGCTTCCGCTACTTTAGACCACCCCATTTTATCTGATTGAGTGCAATGAGGAGAGAGAAGAAGGGGCGTTCTTACGGTACACCTTGTGTCTTAGCCTCCTCTGCCCCCTGCCCTCAGCTGCCCAGGGCTTCTGTCAGTCACATGCATGTCGAGTAGGCCTCGAGCCTCATTCATCCACCACGCACTCTCCCAGCCCTCCATCAACCAACCCCCCACCCTCGATTCCCTCCTGGAGTTCTTTTTATGCATCTACAATTTCCTAGCTAATGTGCCAGGCACTGGCTGTAGAGTCCTGTAAGTGGGGCTCTGAGTGTTAGTCCTAGGCCAGCGCGTTCCCAGAGGCTAGATGACTGTTCACGCTGCATTATAAACATTAACTTTCCCTATGTGCCTCCTCTACCATCCTCATATTTGCAGCATAGCCCATAGAGTGTATGCACGGTACGGAGACTGAGCCAATGGGCAGCCCTGTAGACGTCACCCGAGAGGTCAACCTCACCTGCAGGAGTGAGGCCCGGGCTCCCTCCTTCCAGCCGCTGGTGAATTCTGGGGTGTCACTCTTTTCCTTCACCTTCTGACCTCGTAGCTGTGTATTCCAAATAATGCTTTGTTATTTTATGTTTCTGAGTTTTACGGAAATGATGGCTCGTACATGTGTTCCTGGGCAGCTCAGTGCTTCTTGTTTTGCTCAAGGCTCCTGTGCTCAGAGGTATGCGCCTGCACTTTCCTTTCCTGGTTGTGCTGTTCCAATGTAGGAATAGCCATGGACTACCCGTGCTCGTGTTAATGAGCGTTTGGTTTGTTGATGTATTTCCAGTGTATGTCCCTGGTACAGCAGCGTTGAGACTTTTCTTTTCAACCTCTCCTGCTGTATAGACTGACCAGTGTGTGTGTGTGTGTGTGTGTGTGTGATATTTATCTAGGTTTGTGAATCGGGGGACACAAGCTATGCATGTTTTCCAGCGTGCTAGGGAAAGCTGGACTGCTTTGTGTTATGGTGATGTGGACATACACTTTCAAAACAATGAGAGCTTGCTCTGTTTCTTGAACAACGTAATATTAACAATTTTTCTTGTTTTGTTTTTTTATGGTGGTAGGGATGGAGCCTAAGGCCTTTGCACTGAGCTATATCTGCAGCCCAGATTTGCTTTTTCATTTTGAGACGGGGTCTAACTATATTTCTGAGTTGCCCAAGTTGGGCTTGCGTTTGTAATCCTCATGCCTCATTCTCCTAGAGTTCTGGGACTACAGATCTGTACCAACAAGCTCAGTTAAAATTTGAGTTTGAGTTTTTTTTTTAATGATTTTGATTTCAACTTTCTAGATTTACTAATTAGGTTAAGTGAATTTTTGTATAAGTTTATTGGTAACCTCTCCAATAAGATGATTAAGTGCTTTTTGGGAGCTTTTTTGTTAGGTTGTCTTCTTTTTAATTGATCTGCAGGAATTATGTCCTGAAAATAAGTTTTTGATTATCTAGGTTGCAATATTTTCTCCTAGTTTGTGTGCCTTGTCTTTTCATTTTCTTTATAGTGTATTTTGATGAATCCATGCTCTTAATTTTTAACATAGTCAAAGTTAACAATCTTTTCCTTATGAGCTTTATTTTCTGTATTGTGTTTTAAAATAAATGTATTTTCTGTCTTGAGGTCATAAAGATATTCCCCCATACCATCTTTTAAAGTTTCAGATTTTATTCTTTGCATTTAAGTTACTAAGCCATCCAGGATTAATTTTGTGCATGCTGTGAAGTAGAATTTCAATTTAGTTTTTCTTTATGGTTAAGCAGTTATTCCAGCAAGATTTGTTGAGCAGTCTATCCCCTTCCCATTGATCTGCAGTGTCTCTTGTATTTTTATTAAGCGATGTCCACACACAAGTGACTCTGTCTCTGGGCTCTGTGATCCATCCCACTGGACAACTCATCTCTCTCATCCCTGCTGATGGACTAGCAAATGCAGAGAAGCTCTTGAATCAAAACACCGTGTCAATGAGCCAACATCACTCATTTGGTTCACAATAACTTTCTCTACCACACCCTAGCTTTGGAAAGAATACTTGACTTGAACAAAAAGATCAAAATACTAGCTCCAGCATTGGTTTGTGTGATTTGGGCGTATTTTCCAGTTTTATGACCTTCCGCTTCTTCATCTGTTAAGTGGGAAGGGTGACGTCAACCCAAAGGCTCTGTAGAAAATTAGATTAAATATTGTATTTCAAAGGATGTGAAAATGCTCAGAGTTAGATTGGGCCTGACAGATGTCCTTCATGACACTCTCAAGCCAAGGCCACATAAATATTTTCTAATAACTCTGGGCTACAGCAAGGTTGATCTTGGAATTAGCCCACAAGAAAACGAGGCACAGACTACCAGTTGAGTTACTTATTAGAGGTCACAGAACTGTCTTCCTATATTTCCCCACTAAGTTCCAGTCTCATGATCAAGGGCTTGGGGTTGTGATGTTTCCTGTTGAAAGTGTTGAGGATAAATGGTAAAGGGAAACTTGCTCTGCATCACTGTGCTGGGAATGGCAGATAAAGAAGAAAGTCGAACACTTAAACTAGGCTGTGGAGACTAATTGAAAAACAGGATCTCTTTATATGTCCTGGCAATGTCTTAATCCAAATATAGCATTTTATAATTGGTGGCTTGTTCCTGTATACTTTGACCCACTATAATAGACTGGTGTCCATTTTATTCTGTTCTCCCTATGAGGTGCCCTAAAATTGGAGGTTGGCTCTCTGAATCCAAGATAAGCCCAAGTTTGCAGAGCAAGTGAGTGAGGGCCCCAGGACTCAGACTTAGGTTAGGAAATACAAAATCTCTTTTAACACTGCAAACAGGACTCTGCCTGGTTGTGCTGGGCTAATGTTAGAAACGTCATCTCGTCATTCTTCCATACACCCTTGGAAGTCAGATTGCACAGGTCAGGCTGGGGCTCAGAAAACACCGTCACCAACTAAGCCAATAATAGTAAGAGCTAGGGTTGGGCATTTTTCCAGGAACTGCCAAACCCTCTGAACTTTCAGAAATATAATCAGGTTTTTAAGTTTTATTTGTACACGGATAGAAATACTTCCTCATGAGTTTCCCCTTGTGTGTTTACGATGAATTTCCAGCTAGACACAGGCACTCCGGCGGCATATTGGTACTAGGACAATGGTGAGACTGGTGAGTTACCTGTTTGTCTGTCAATATAGTAAGAGGAAGTCCAGGCCATGTTTTGGTAACCTCAAAGATGTGACCTGAACACTTGCCATTGCTGGTAACACATTGAAACCAACAATTTTGGCAGGAAAGGCAGTTTGGCAGTAGTCTGAAAGAATTCCAAATTTCTGGGCCTCCTGTCTGCTCCAGGCCACCCTCCATACACACACACACACACACGCGCGCGCGTGCATGCACACACGCACACGCACACACATGCACGCATGTATGCACGCACGCATGCACGCACGCGATGCATGCAAAAATATTGTCCCTTCTGTTCCAATTCCAGGCAATGGCCCCAAAGATTTCCTTGCCATATCAATGTTTTGATAACTTCAGCCTCTTTCTCCAATGTCTATCGTTTCGTCCCACTTTTAGGTGAAATCTTCTCCCTACCAGTCTAAGAGCTGGTCAGATTGCTCACCAGTCTTTCCCTGGCGGGACTTAGGTCTCGGGCCTCCTGCTTGCCTTCTGTATGTCCTCCTTGTACCACAGATGATCTCTGAATCTTCATCACCTAGGCCTGACCATTGAGAACACTTGTGTTCTTCCCCAACTACTTCCACACAGATTCCTGTGCTCTCTTTAACTTTCTTCACCTCGAAAACTGTGAAGCTTCCGACTTTTCTTTATTCATCAGTCAATTAGATTGCCACCATTTCCCTGATGATTGAGAGTTGCCATTGACACCTCTCCTCTCCTTCATTCTTGACTTCTTTCTCAGTCCTGTCCACTCTTCCCTTCATCATGTTCCATGTTCCAGCAGCCTTCTTTTTTCATCCACAATTATTATTTCATTAGCTTGCTCTTGTGATACACAGCAGTTATGTTAAACTTGGGGAACTGGTGTGTATCCATAGCACATCTTAATCATTTTTACCTCGCCTTCCTCTCTCTACCCTCCCATCTCCCCACCCTGCCTAGATCCCCTCCCATTCTCCACAGCCGACCTCCTAATACCCTCTCATCTCTTTTTTCTTTTCTACTTCTTTATGTTTTGTGGTTTTTTCTATAAGAGAAACATTGTGATATTTAACCTTCTGTGTCTGATTTATTTCGCTTAGCATAGTGACTCAAGGTAGATCCATTTTCTCATCCATTTCTCCTCTGACTTACTTTTCCACGAGTAATTTCAATGTTCTCTTGACCCATCGTGCCTTTCTTCATGTCATATTCTATAATTTTTTTCTCCTATCCCTTCTGGAAGACTTTCGTGCCTTTCCCAAGATGGGTTTTGACGTTGCCCAGGCATATTCATTAGCACTAAGGTTTTGGAGTTTTCGTAGTGACTTTTACCACCACACCTTCTATATTTGTAGAATTTTGAGCATCCCTCTGCCTGGGAACCTTCTCAGATCACCACCTCCGTGGAGTTCCTTCCATTTCCTACAGGTCTCTGTGCAGACACTTTTTTCTCTTTGGTCACATCTGTCCTGAATGGTCACTGTCCATATTTATCTTGTACCTTCTCTGTTTCTTGCCATATAAAACTTCTGGCCCAAATCGCCTACTGTTTCTTTGAAACCCAGTGGCATTAAGTTCAGGTTAGCAGGATTAATGGGTAGATTACTGATTCTCAAAATGTAGGCGAAGGTTGGAGCTGGGCTCCTATGGTTCTGTGCAAACAGGTTATCTTCCTTGACGGTCTCGATGCCCTTATCAACAATTCATTTCTCTTGTTTCTTTTCCGGGACAGGGGCTCAATTCACACTTCACTGAGCTGTTCAAGAAGCAGTGAATAGCATTCAGCCACATAATTGTGGAAAAGGGATTAGAGGCCAGAAAATCTTGTGCCACTTGTAGTCTTGGCCATCTCACTCACCTATGCTTATATTGTATGAAATTGTCTTACATGCAAGGCAAAAATAGTGATATCTCCTTCTTGGTAAGTGATTCAATGAGATAATGAATGCAGAAAATCCTTGTAACATAAAGCACAATAAGAGGGTTGACGTCAGCTCCCATTTCTGCGCCTCAGTCCTTCGCATATTTTTGTATTTTCCCACAAAGTTTTTTCTTTACCTTGTGTTTCACTCACTCTCTCCACTTTTACTTGGGAACGCAGCTTCAGTCTTGCCTTCTCTGTTGACCTCCTCCTCCCAGTGTATAAATAACATTTTACTTAACACCACTGCCTACTCCTCTTCCCCAGCCACCGGCCTCCTCCCCTTCTTTCTGTAACTGGAGAGGACGTCAAGTTGTCACCGCAGCTGGCTCACTCTTCCCGTAACTCCTGCCATGTCTTCTTGACTGCTCCTCCCAAGCCAGAGATCTTACCACATTCTCTGCTCTAGCCTCCTTTCCCCCTCCGCAAATCCCAACTCTGCACCCCTCCTTTACTCACTCTGTCCTCCCAGGTTGCGTGACACTCATGCTGTTATGGTAGCGCACCCTTCCCAGAGCCTCTCTGACCCTGTTACCAACCCGTTGTCTCGTGTCCATTTCTGGCTCAGTACCACCCTCTTCTCCTTATACATGGGATTTCCCCCAGGCCTAGTCTTCTGAGATCTGCTCCATCTCAGGCCGAGAAATATAATCTCATTCTACTCTGTGCTAATTGGACTCGACTTGAAGCATTGTGTTTACTTCTAAGTTTCACCCTCAGTGAGAATTACTATAAACTCAGGATATTCAATAAATGGTAACCTAGATGGTGAGGGAGATAAAAGGATCTTCTCTAACACTTGGAAGAATGGATATATTTTACCTCCGGAAGGGACAATTCAGAGCACACACGAGGCTTTGCTGTCTTGACACGCTCGAAACAATGGGAAAAAAATCCCTTCTACTGATTTTTCTCTCTATGGAAATCAGGATTTGATAGAAATTACAGACAAGCAGATATAGAGTCACTGACAAGAAGTAACCTCTAGTCTAGGTAAGGCCCTGCAGCCAGACAACCTGGCCCTGCAGCTTCCTGGCCACGTGATCCTAAGCAAGCTAACTCATTTCTCTCTGCACCTTGGTTTCATCTAGAGCAAAATGGGATCAGGCAATAATAGCGCCTTTCTCATCATGTCCTCTGAACGTAAAGTACGTCAATGTGTGTAGAGTGTCTAGAACGCCCAGCACGAGGAGATTGCTCGCTTCTTATTGGCTGTCCCCTTCCCTACCTTCTTATTCTATCATCACAAGTCGTCGTCATCATTGTCGTCATCATTTAGAGCTATTTAGCAACAGAGCCAATTATTCAAAAAAAAGTGGATTCTTGTTTCTAGAGAAATATTCAAGCCAAATTGTACTGGGAACATAGCAGAAACTTCTGATGTTGCAGTGTTGGTAGGAGTTGGTGGCCTCAGTTCAATGTTCACTCTTCAACTCCATAGCCCACAGCAGCTCCCGCTGCGGGTTCTGGGTCCATCCGTGACGGCACAGTGCTGTCTGTTACTGGAGCTAGATCATCCTTCCAGTTCCATGGCTCCCTCTTACACACTGAAGACACAGGGGCTCTCTGAGATGAGGGCCTTGGAAAGGGAATCAGTGTCTGCATGCCTCCCTTCTCACACTAAGCCTCACGTTCCCTGTCATTGCTAATGCCAAAACCTGTCCCCTGTCCTAAGGTTTGGTGTGCCTTGTAGAATCTAATGGGGTACAATGTTAATTAAATTTCAAACCCTGTTCCCATGGTGGATTTTGAGAGCTTGGCTCCATTCACTCTCTCAAGTCGGCTCGAGCTTACTCCTTGTTTTGACTTCAACCAGTACCACCATCTCTTGCCAAGATTACCAAAGTAGGGTGTAAGCCAAAAGATTGATCTCTTTCATCCCCGGTCTTCAGAGTCTGTGATTCCTTCTTTGCTACATCACCTGCATTCACACACTCATGTCTGCTTTCCTGGTTATCATGCCCATCCACTCTCTAACTCCTAAACCACCCCCTCTCACACTCAGTTTCTTCTAATACCAAACTTCTCTCCTTTCTCCAAACTTTCAGTGCTTCACAGACAACGACAGAAAGTCCAAACAACTTAAAATGCACCAAAAGTTCTCCATATTTGGGCCAATTTTCTTCCCATAGTTTCACCATGTATAATTTCATACAATATCCATTCGCTGTAAATACACTGTATGGTGAGTTTGAGAAAATGTACTTAGCTGTGCAATCCCTTTTATGATCAATTTCACTTTATTTCTACTACTTAATAAAGTTCTCTTGTGTCCCTAGGGCATTCTTGTTCTTCAGCCTATCCCCCCACCTGCCTGTGACCTCAAACAACCACTAATCTCATCTCCGTCTCTGTAGTTTCGTATTTTCTAGAATTTTATAGAAATAGTTAGACTGTATGTACAGTCTTTTGCAGTTGGCTTCTTTACTTAATATGATGTTTTTTGAGATTCATTCACGATGTTGCATGTACCAGTAATTTTTTTCCTGTTTGTTATGAAGTATTCCATTATGTCTATGTGGACACTTTGGCTGTTTCTGGTTTTTGACTGTCATGGATAAGGGTTCCATGAATATTTAGGTACATGTCTTAGTATGAACATAGTTTAATTTATTATGAATAGGTTTCTGAAAATGAAATTCTTGGGAGATGCGATAAGTAGTCAGCTTTTTAAGAAAGTATGTGACCTCTCTTTACCTAGCTTCTTGTATGTTAGCTTCTATCACCCAAGCTGGCCCCTTTATTGTCCCTTGACCATGTCTCGTATTTTCTAATCTTCGTGGCTGTATGCATCCAGCAAACGATCCAGAATATTCCCACTTTCTGCATTTCTTCCCAGTCAAGTTGTTATAATAAAGATCTCTTATTCCCTAAGCTAGACATTGTAGATGGCTGTAAACACTATAATATCCAATTTAGATTACAATCCAGAAGGAAAGGGAGATGTATACCTGGGTAACTCACATTCAGAGCAGATGACTGATCTAGAGAAATCAACTATGAGGTGAAAAAGAGAGGTCACAATGCCTGGGAGGGGGAAGGGAAGGCTAGAGGAGTCCGAAGCAGTATGAAGGGAGATCTAGGGAGGAAAGAAAGCAGGACTTGAGGACTGGCACGTCTCACATCTATGTCATGTTATGTGGGAAGTTATCATAAGTGCTTGTCCTCAGAACTCCTGCATGCATGCCTTATGTTACTGGGTATCTTGACAGGGAAGAAGGTCTTTAAGATTACTCTGTAAATACAGCTATGTCTTAACGAGGCCTGTGCTCGAAATCTAAACATTTGATCCAAGATGGAAGGATGAAGGCTTTGAATATCCCCCCCCCCACCCGCCCCAGTACTGAAGATTGAACCCAAAGCCTTCATACTGAGCTCTATCACAAGTTCTTGCTAAGTGGCTAAGTTTCCCAGCCTGGGCTTAAACTTGTGATCCTGCCTCTGCCTCCCAAAGTGTTGGGGTTAGAGATGTGTTACCAAGATTGGCTTAAATTATGTCTTCAGGAGAGTCTAGGCATTAGAGAGCATGTCTATAGACTCAGAAAACAACCAGATGGAAGAATGGCTCCAGAAAACACAAAAGCAGTCTTTAGCCTAGGTAGTGCAAGTTCACGTACCAGGTACCCCTTATGTATGTCATTCAGGGCAGAACTCTGTAAAGAGAAGTCTCTCTTAATGATGAATAAACGAATGAATCAAAAGTGAATGATCAGGTGTCACTATGTAGGCCTCATGTATGTTATAGTGTATGACACACATAATCTGGACCAATCAGACATGCAGACACTTGAGCAACCTATAATTCTTACTTGCTACTTTTTGATTAGGTGCTCTGCAAACCACATATAGAGTTGAATGTCTAAGAAAATAATTTTTTGTGTGTTCTAATGCTGTAAAATATTGTTTGGATTAAAAGGGCAGGAACAAATTGATGGATCTGAATGTTTTTTTTTTTTTTTTTTCTTGGCTTGGAGATGACAGGGCAATCCATCAGACAACTTCCTTGGCTCCCTGTGACATTTCAAGCTCAAATGTTATAGCTTTCTTATTTTTTCTTTTCTCCTTTTTTCACCCCCTGGCTCTCTATTGAACTATGCCTCTAGGATATCCATCCTGTAGACGTGGCTTCTTTGACTCTTGTCATACAGTAAGCACTCAATTGAAGCTTGTCAGTTGGTGGCTGGTAATATGCAGGCTAGCTTCAGATGGTGCCACAAATGGAGTAACTACTTAATCTACTGTAATGTCAGCCCCTCCAGTGTGCTGGAACACCAGCGGGGAGTTAGAGCAGGTCGTAGAGAATGGCCAAAGTGCAAAGGCCCAGGGAGATTTTGGTAACTGGACTTTGTGTGGAGAGTTCTAGAAGCCTGAATGCTTGATTTCTTTACCTGTCTCTGTAGCCATGCATCATATGAACTCGGAAAGACTACTTAAACTCTCCAAGCCACAGTTTCTCAACCTTTGAGCCAGAGAGAGTAAGTAAGTAAAAATAAAATGGAGTCGTGCCCAGTGGTATAAGCCTGTAATCCCAGGACTCTGGGAGGCTGAGATGGGAGTATTGCAAATTTGAGCCCAGGGTAGGTAACTTGGCAACTTTAGCGAGACCTTGTCTCAAAACTGAAAATAAACATGGGCTGGACATGTAGCTCAGTGTGTGAAGGTGCTGGGCCAGATCCCCAGTGCTATAAGAAAAACAATGAAAAATAATAACGAGATGAAATGAGATGGCAGCTATGCATACATTGCAAAAATTCAGGACGCCGTTGGAAATGGTTAGGCTCTCTGTACTGGCCATCTATTGCTATGTTGCAAATAACCTCGAACCTTGGTGAACTGAAATAAGAAGCATTTACGAGCTCACAGTTGTTGGGTCTGGAATCTGGGAGTGACAGAACTGCTCAGAGGCTCTCCAGCATTCTCACTGAGCAGCGGGACTGGGACTGGAGAATCCTCTTTCAAGGTGTTTCGCTCATGTGGTTGTTGTCAGGAGCCCTCAGTTTCTGGCAGGGTGGCCACAGTCCTTACCATGCAGGTCTCTTTACGGGACTGCTTGAGTGTTGATTTGCCATGGCAGCCACCTTTCCATAGTGAGTGACCCAAGGCAGAAGTCCTCACGGAGTTTGTGATACGCACTCAGAAGTCACACATTGTGGTTTCCTTACTTGCTTATCGTTTCCACAGGTCATCCATTTCATTTGAGGGTAGGGGGCTGACTACAAAGGGTGTAAATTCCAGAAAATGGGGTCCTTGGAGATGCTTCTGGGAAATAAGGGAAATAATTGGTTATTTCCAAGGTCTTCATTCCATAGTATATCCTTGTTTGCTCCAAATAGCTTTCCCTCAAGACTGTTCTCCTTTCAATTGTAGCTGAACATCCCTGCCATCACTGTTTATCCATTGATTTATACCAAAAATGGGGAGTTATTCCTAGCAGGATTTTGCAGAATCGGCTGTAACTTGCACCTGAGGGCCGTGTGTATGCTGAGCTGCAGCGGCCAACTGCTTGTTGGCCATTCTTTTGCAGGTGCAGCCCATTACGGCCAACACGGAGCCAGCATATGCTCATGTCTTGAGGGTCGGAGCCTCAGCTTTAAGGGTGAATAGAGGTCACCGATGTGGGAGGGGAGGAAGGTCAGTGGCAGCACTGTGGTCTCTATTCTCAATGATCTGTCTTGTATTGCTATTTTCTACCACGTGCCTATATCTGGGCTCACATTTGATTCTGCTCACATTTGATTCACATTTGATTCTCTTTCTATCTCAGCTGAGACAGAAAGAGATTGCCATTGTTCCTTTCATTGGATGGACTGAAAACCAATGCCCAGAAAGTCCTCACTGAGACATTTTCTGAAGATGGGAATGCAAAAAAAAAAAAAAAAATGATACTGGGCAGTTAAAATATGAAAGCCCTTCTAGAGCTTGAGGTGCCTGTGGTATACTAAGTGCAGTTCGTAAGCATCCTTGAGTTCAGCTTCTAGATGAGTAACTAAGCATGGAACAAGATTCTATATCTAGATAATCTTATGTGTGCATTACTCCACTCTTTTGACCTGTTAGTAGCACTGACTTCTGCCGTCTTGGTCCCGCTGTCCTGGGTTGGCTTCCTCAAGGTCGACCTTCTCAGCCTCATTGACTGTATTGGTAGCTTCTGGTGTCCCGTAAACAGGCCCGGAGCTGCTGTGGATGAGAGAGAGCTCTGACAGTTTCTCCGAGTCTCTATGAAGAGAGAGGCAAGGAGAAGCTCTGGTGGAGGCAACTTCATGTCCTCCAGGAAGAGCAGAGCCCTCCTAAAACAGCCCACCCATCCGTCTGCAGGGCCTCCATGGTCTGTGCCTGTAGGCCCTGGGGTCCTGCCTATGTCTACCACTCTCTGGCTGCGAATTGCTGAGGCTGCTGGGAAAGGACCTTGGGGTCAGCCCCACAAGACCGGGTGTGTGCTGGAGCTCATCATACAGCCTCCGTACCGCGATGCCAGCTCAGTCCATAGGCCTTGTGTGATTCCTTCTCTTCCCTCAGCTTCAGATGTTTTGGGAGATCACCAGGAGCAGGTTCCCTAAGGGCCAGGCTCCCCACCCATCCGGTCCCACAGGCCGCTTGGGCAGCTGCTGCTCCCACCTTATCCTCCTTCTGCCTCCTGGGAAACCTGAGAAAGACAGAAAGGGGGAAGTGGTGTGGTTACCCAACACAAATAACCCCGCGGAGCTTTCTCAGCACTGACCCTTAGCCTGCTCTGTCAGCCTCGGGCTGAGGGAGGAAGGAAATAGGCCTTCCATTGAGTATTTTTCTTCCCCTGTCACGAAGATCAGAGGAACTGAGACGGGAAAGAAAAGGAGTCAAAAGCACCTTGTGGCCTCCTCCTGCAGGGTTTGTGTTGCTTGTCCCCCCTCCTGGGCTCTAAGTAAACAAACGCCCAGCCAAGGGAGGCCTCAGGCCCTGCTCCAAACAGGCCATAAATAAGAGCCCTTGGCCTTTCACTCTCCGGAGTGGAGAGGGCACCTCTGAGTGGAACACTTGATAGCGAGTGGAGTGGCCAGAAAGGCCTCATGTTAATTGAATCCCAATTTCCTTCTCCCAGGCCGGCTCTTATCTTTTTAATTATACAAGGCCTTTAATCTTCCCGAGGACTTGTCTCTGTCATTAATGTGTGATCCTGATCAGAGATAGGGGACTGCTCAGTAATAGGAGCTATAAGCAGAGCCCCCCCTCCTTTTTTTTTTTTTTTTTTTTTTTTTAAAAAACACCCGGAATTACCCAGGGCAAATCCGGGTTGAGGCAGGGAAACCTGCGCACTGGGGTCTCAGATGGTGCCCCTTGGGCTGTCTGTGTTTGAGATAGCCAACTCTTAGCTTGGGGACAGGGGCCTCGTGTGCTACGTTCTATTGTCGTGGCCCCTGAACCACAGGGTCACGGGTTCCTGCAGCCAAGGGGCAGGTGAGATTCCTGGAAACCTTTCTCAGGTGACCTGTTTTAGGAGCACACAAAACCTATACTCGCGGATGCTGGGCGTCAAGGAGGATCCCAGAAAGAGCTGGGGGAATCTGTATTTCATAAATGTTAGGGTAGGCATTAGGGGCAAGCGAATAGAAATTTCCATTGTCACCGGCTTCTCCTAACGTCACAGAGGTGCATTGTGCCCAGACAACAATGGCCTGGGACACTCCAGGGTACCTTTCTCTTCAAGCCGTGCCCTTCCAGCTGCCCTGTCAAATGGTTGGCGAGGTATAAACCAATACTTAGGAATTCAGAGGACACACCCTACTGGAAAGAGCTTGGCTCCTAATGGGTGTTTACTAAATGTTTGCAAAATAATTTTTTAAGCAAGGATTCTGAGACCCATTCATTTTAAAGTGTGAATTCACAAGTACTTATTGAGCAATCATAGCTTCTCATTAAAGCCTTCACTCCTACCACTCTTTTGTTCCTCTGGGCTACAAGGTGGCCTTTAGGATTTCTTCATTCAGGCATCCTGATATGCCACCCACTGCGCTAGATACCAGGCAAGAGAAAGAAAGGCAGGCTGAGTCTCTGCCAGGAGCCTGATGCTCAGCTGGAAAGATATATTTCCTAAGTCTCAAATATAAAAATATTTATAAGTAAATATATATATATATATGCATATATTTAAGGCAAACATATATACATTCCTATATATATATATATATATATACACCATGCAACTGTATATTTATACAATTATACATTCGTATGTGCACGCTTGTGTGTGTATGTATATACATATACACATTTATGGGTTCTCTTAGCAACAAATTCAGGAATGACTTCAACTATATGTATGCACATATACATTTACACACTTGGAATCTCAATCAGCTTCTGTGAAGACAGGAGTCTATCTCGAGGGCTCCAGCGACTAACTACACACCTTGAGTTGGTGAGGTAGTGCAGATTCTGTCTGAACACCAAGTCTCACCAGGTCGCTGACCTATGGTGTATACCCTCCTTAGCTGCCGCAATGGCTGACGAAGGTGAGACCATCAGGATTCTAACCCACAATTGAACACAAATCCTGGTCCTCCACTGCTGAGTCTCACTTTTAGGACCATTTTCCTTGCTTGAGACCACAGTCTGTCTGCTCCTGGAAGTGTGCAGTTCTGGTCACAGAAGCTTGAGAAGACTTAATGAACCTGGACATGGTCCAGAGAAGAGCAATTAAAACACTTGAGGGAAAAGAGAAACTCCCGTTTGAGGACAGGCTTAAAAATAAATAGCGGCAAAATCCGGAAGAAGCTGCCTGACCAGGACAGGATGGAAGCCTGTGGCCTGGGAAGGGACCTGAGAGGGAGAGACGGTGTGCCTGCCAAGGGGGTACCTACTGAAGCTTGGAAACAGTCATTTTAGGACAACGACATGGAAGTTCTACTTAACACGTTCCATAAGTTTGCTGCCTGCTGTGTGATCCCAAGAGGTGGCACGAGCTGAAAATGTAAATAGGTTCTCAGCTATGGATGCATTGCCCTGGGTTCCCTGCAGCATGTCTGGTTCCTCATTGCCTAACTCAATCTCCCCCCATTGCTGATGGTCAAAATGAGGAGTCAACAAGATTTTCTCGCGAAAGATCAGATAATAAATGCTTCTGTCAACTCCTACCACTGCTCAACTTTGCTGTTGCAATGTAAACACGTCCAGACAATAAGTGAGTGATCATGGCTGTGTTCCAATAAAACTTTATTTCAAAAAACAGGCAGAGAGCCATATATGAGTAGCAAACTATAGTTTATAATCAGGGTTGAGTTGAATAATTTAATTTAAAGCTGGAAGTCACCTTGGAGATTTTACACTCTTTATTTAGAGCAGGAAAGTGACTTCAAGAAACATTAAAAATATTTTCCAAGATCATACAGCTGGAAGCCCATGGTGGGCTGTCATGTATATCCTCAGAAGATGGATCTAAAGGATGGCAACAGAACATTACTGTGCTAGACATTTCTGACTTTTTCAAATACATATTGGTGGTCAAAGATCGCCTTTTTGTAGAATATATTTCAGGTAGGGAAGAATTTAGAAATATGGCTTATTTTAAGAGAACTAAGGAATATTTAAAACTTCCTGGAAGTCAGAAAACAAGAAACACAATTCTAAGCCTCTCTACCTGGAACCCTAGTTTTGAGATAGAAGAAAATTTTAGGTTTTTAAAAATAATCTGTGCAAGTAATATTGACCCTGAGAGCTAAGTCCCTAGATAGTCTGGTACTTGCAAATGTAGGTTGTACATTCACTGCATCAGGTAGGGAGGTATTCCTGGGTGGGGCCCATCTGCTGAGAATACTGGTCTTCTAGATTTGGGCAAGACTTTGCTGAAAACAACCCCTGCCTTTTGAATTTCGTTGAGTTAAGCCAGAAGTAGCTCAAATTGGTTGGTATTCGGAGCCCTTATGTGGGACAGTTGAGTTGTGATGGGTGGTGAAAGGCAAGCAGGAGAGAGTGCTTAGGAATGCTTCAGAGCTTAAAAGATTCTGAGAAGAATTAAGTCACATCTTATTTTTGTTTTTACTTTTCATTTTTTGGAAGTTCCCCATGAAAAGAAGAGCTCACTCAAGCAATCCTGAGGAATCAAGCATGTTAGAGGGAGGCAGACTTATCAATGCTCCACGTGTGGTGTCTGGAGATGTCCATGGTAACCCTGGGTCACCCCAGGGCTCTCAGTGTCTTTGGAAGACTCACAAAGGGACACCAAAATCTCATGGAATCTCAGCATCTGTCTGTGTTCCTCCTGTTGCCTCAGTAGCCCCTCTCCCAGAGAGGTACTCATCTGAAGGCCACTTGCTTCCATCTGGAGAGAATTCTTCATGACAGATTACAAGATCTTCTGCCTTTGATTTCATGAGGCCATGGGACATAAAAACAGGTCTGATTCCTGCAGGGGAAAAAGGCAGCTCCAAATATGAGCTTAAGATGCAGAAAGTTTTGGGTTCTCTTTCTCACTCTAGCTCTTACGAGCTTCAGTTTGTTATAGGAATTATTTAACTTTAAATCTTAGATTTGGAATTTTGAAACTAACTTATAACAGGTGCTCAGTGAATGTCATTTTCCCACGTCATCCCAAGCACCCACATAGCCAGCAGCCGTCCCTTGTCCTATCTGCCTCCTAGTACAGCCCTGGTCCCCATAACAGAGAGGCCACACCTCATGGAGAAGCTATTTCTGAGCAATTCCAGCTGCTGCATCTCAGAATCTATCACAAATTCCTCGTACAACTGCTCTTCAAATATTATGAGTACTTTTCCTGGTTATAAAGATGACACATATACATTGCAGGAGATTTTAAAAGCACAGAAAAATATGGAGAGAATCACTGATATACATAACCTGCAGCAACAAGTACACCATTAACATTCTTGGTATTTCTTCCTATTTGTGCATGTGTGAGCAAGTGTGCATTTTACAGATTTGAGTCACATTGGCTAAGATTTTGTATGTAGCTGTTCACTCTTTTCATTGAGGTTGTGAACATTTTACCTATATCATTAAACCATCTTTGAAGATAGATTTAATGGTTGCCTAATTTTCTATAATGTGAGTGTATTATGGTATGTATATTATATCTTAACATTGGATTCTTAGGGTAATTCTAATGTTTCAATCTTAGAAATAACACTGTGGGAAGCATAATTATAGGGTCATCTTTGCCCCATTCTGATGACTTCTTCACAAGAGTAGAAGGACTGGTCCAAGGATGTAAGGATTTTAATGGGTGTTGATAATCTACAGCCAAGTTTTTTCTGGACAGTTTGTGTCAATTTCTATTAACTGAACATATGTCTGTGTACCCCTTGTAGTACTCAGCTGCAGCAAGAGACCTTACATATTATAACCCATTCAATGCTGGAAGTCTCAAATCTCCCAGGCCCCTACCTGCGTAGGCTCCACAGACATTTCTTCTAGTTCTCCAAAGACTGCTTTCCAGGTTTCTTACTGTGCTTGTTTATAGATTAGAGAATGTTCCAGTTTGTGATTATGGCTTTAAGAATGTGCTAGTTAGAACAGAACAGAATGTATCGAAAATGGCCTGACCTATTCTGCTTTATTTTGAATCCTATACTTTTACGGATGCAATCTAGTTTCTGTTTTTGTTTTAGCAGCCAATGGTCACGTAAGCTGTGGCATGCTGACACTCTGAGGTCCCTTGCTCTGGTTAATTAGGCTTTCTGCCATTTGATTCTTTGCTTGACTGACTGTTTTAGTCTATGTCCAAGACTTACATTTGTTTGGTTTGTAATAGTTCATTACCCTGACATTTCACTTACTTTCTTTCTCTCTCTCTTTCTCTTTCTTTCTTCCTGTCTCTCTCTCTTTCTTTCTTTCTTTCTTTCTTTCTTTCTTCCTCTCTCTCTTTCTTTCTTTCTTTCTTTCTTTCTTTCTTTCTTTCTTTCTTTCTTTCTTCCTCTCTCTCTTTCTTTCTTTCTTTCTTGTGCTACTGGGGATTAAACCAAGGGCCACTGATTTCCAACCTTTTTCTTTTTCTTTTTTATTTTGAGACAGAGTCTTGCTAAATTTGTAGGTTACCCAGGTTGGGCTCACCTTGTGAACCTCTTGTCTCAGCCTCCTAGAGTGCCGAAATCACGGGTGTGTACCACCATGCCAAGCTCTCCAGCATGTTTAAATGCTAGCGAGATCCCCCAAAACCATATTTTTTAGTGCCCCAGTTATTTCCTTATCACATTACCTGGTGGGCTTAACCTGGGGCTTTGGTCAACCTGTTCCTCTGCAGAGGTTGAAGAAGGTCATTGGGTTACTGAGGCCTGGCTGCCTGGCGCCTCTTTGGCTGACTGGCCACTTACAAATGTTCTCAAGAGTAACTGGGATCTTGGCTTGAAACAACTCTCGTAAAGAGTGTGGCTGAGCCCCTTGAGAAGGGCTCTCAAGTGACGTGGGACAATCTACTAGCAGGTAGGGCCTCTGGGCTCTGAAGACCACATACCTGTCTGGATGGGCTCCTCTAGCCCAACTCAGAGCTGGGTCTGGAGACTTCCAACACTCTGGCCTGGTCTGTTATCTTCAGCCTCCTGTGTTGTACAAAAACAATGCAATTCCTCCGTGATGCTGTCACTCAACCTCTGTTTCATAGGCAGGTCCGAGCACTAGCAAGGCCTGTGATAAGCGTATAAATGGAGGCCTGAGCTCAGCCTCAGCGTAGAATACGGAGGTGTGTGGGCGTCTTGGCCCTTCCACAGCCCTCCTTCCAAACAGCCACTCCTTGGGTCACCCTCAGAATAGGTGTGCATACATGAGCACGTCTGAGTGGGCTAAGGCTCTGGGTTGGGCTTGTCTCTGCACCCCAGAATCCTTGACTTAGTGAAGAGTCATGACTGAGGAGGCAGAGCGGAGGCCAGAGCCCAGCCCTGGAAGACATATGACCTACAGCTTTACCCTGAGTGTCTCCGGGTCTAAGGTGATATTGTTCATAAACAAACCATTAAATCAGCCTTTGGTTTCTATGAATCTATGTGTTTCTGTGTAGGGCATAGGGAGAGGTGAAGGTAGATCCCTGGAAGGAGGAACTGAACCCACATAGAGAAAAAACCTACTAAAGTGAAGGTTGGGTCCAACTCTACATACCCTGCCGTATAGCCCAAGGCAAGAAACCTGAAGGCCATGGAAGATATTGAAATGGCAGGATAGACATTGACCAGGGGCCCAGGAACCTGAGACCCCCTCCTAGGTGGGACCTGGCTTATGAATATCCTAACTATATATCCCAAGGCATTTTGGGCTTGCATTTGGGTTCATAGGTATCAAAGAACATGCTTCCATGTGGCTCCCAGGGCCTCCGAAAGCCTGCCAGCAGCACCTCTACCTCTGTGCCCCCCGGGTTTCTCTTTTTTGGGGAGGCTGTCTCCTCTTTATCTCTGGATGACATGCCCTCCACACTCATTCAGCGTTTGGTTACTACAAGCGATAACGAAACTCTTATTTAACTCAAACGCGTTCAGATTCCATCAGACCAACTGTCTCCCATCAACGATATCTCTGCCTTTTATGGCAATCATCATTTGCTTTTTCTGAAGGAGGTAAAGCAGAAAATATAAACACACGTTAAAAATAAACCCCCTGCCTTGTACTTCATATTTTAACGTGCTTCCACATAAAGTATTTCATTATAGACTCAAGCAGCTGCTGTCATAAAATATGGTCTAAGATGTAGAATCCATGAAAACTAAATGAAGGAAACCCCGAGCACGGAAGGGAGGAGAGCAGCCCCGGCCCCTTCCCACCCGGCTGGGTGGTGATTAGGTACCACAGCAAGGAGAGGTGTTTGGAGACTCCTATTGCTTTTTCTAATCTTTCACTTTTTAAAGTTTTCTCTTCTCATATTATATTACTTCTTGAAAACAAAATCCTAAAACCTCAGAGCTGGAAGAAGCTCCAGTCTTCAATGAAGCCATGGTTCTCAGAGTATGATCCCGGAACTTAACTATGTCTCAGGTCCCACCCCGGCCCAGATGCCTGTGATGCCCAGGGGCTGGGTCCAGCCATCTGTGTTTTAGCAGGCCCTCAAGGTGATCTGGATGCACACCTGAATTTAAGAACCAATGCTTTGGGCCAACTTTCAAATTTCAGACCGAAGCCTCATGGGCCGAAGGGACACGTTACACACACAGCTAGCTGTAGAATCCAAGTTACAGAGTCAGTTCCCAGGCTCCTGTCCGAAGTACCTTCTCTTGTCGCCAGTGTCCCCTCTCCTGACCTCTGGTTGTCCCCTCCACATGACATTTCCTTCTCTGCTTCCCACTCTGTGCCTGAGGCTGGAGATGAGCCCAGCCCAAGGTCAGAATCCCCCATAACAGCAAGGGTCAGTGCCGACTGGTTGGCTGTGCTGCCTGCAATGTTCTAACTGCCACGTGACTTTAGAAGTTACAATCTCTGAGGACACACGATTGTTAAAACACAGAAAACACTCTGCCACCTCTCTGCCTGCACCTTCTCTGATCTTTGTACTTCAGGACAATTCTGTGCCACAGAGGAAGGTTGGGATGCACCTTGCACCAACTGCACTCTTAGCCTTCCTGGAGGCTGTGGGTCCCGCCAGCCTGTCTGCTTGGGGTACAGGAGTTGCACAGAGAGCTTCTCTTCGCTTCTCACTCAGACATGGAGTCAAAAAGAAAAAAGCTTAGGAAAGAAAAGAAAGGAGAGGAAAGAGGCAAAAACATGGGCGACTTGATTTAGGATCCCAGCAATCAAAGGCGAGCCGGCTCAAGCTTTGCTTCTGCTGCCAAAACCTTGTGGCCAGTGAGTCATCGGGGTCACTCTGGGGCATAATTCCACTCGTGGGACGTCACGTGTCCTCACCCTCCTCCACGCTTGGGATCGCCCCACACAAATGGGCCGTGGTGGGGGGTGTTTTTCTGATGGGATGTAGAGAAGTCCTCATGCCTGGAGGCCTGGCTTGTCGGAACAAAGTCTCCTGCTGCTGAGGAAGATGAGGGTGAAACAGGCTCCAAAAGGCAGGGGAAGCTTTGAACGGCTGGGGAGGAAAGAGCTCCAAAAGGACGTGGGATGATCAAAACTCTAATAGAAGAGAGACAGTTACAGTCATGCGGGAACTTCACCATGTCCTGGGGCTTTGTCGTAGACTGGATGGACCTTGGAGAGACAGGGGCCACCGCAGAACAAGTGAGGATGGTAGAGGAAACCTGATCCCTACATCCAGGACAGATTAGACCCCAGCCAGGTTAACTGGGGGTGATAGGAGACCCAGGAAGTCCTAGTCAGGGTATGGAGTACGTAGTCATCAGGGAATTCAGGAGGAGGTGGGCATGGACGGGGCTTCCTGGTTTGAGAATGCTAAATAGACGTCACCCCAGGGACAGAAATAGTAATTGGGCTTTGTTGTTTATTGAGCCTGGGGCCGTATGCTGCCTGCTTGGCATGCACCCTCTCATTAATTCCTTATTATAACTTTTCCAACACCTTCAGATTACCATTTCATTTCATCCACCTTATCACAGCCTGGAGGATCAATGTGGGAACTGAGGAACAAAACCGGAATATTTTGTGACTTGCGAAGTACCCATGGCCAGCAGGGAGCTGAGCTGGTCTTAGGGCTGAGATTTTCACATTCAAAAGTCATGACTGTTTCAAAATACTCCTCAGTGGGTTCTTGGTGCTCAGATAGGTTAGACAGGGTGACCATGAGAACCTAAGGTGGGAAGCCACACAGGACCCAATGTCTCCGGTTCCCGTGCAGCTGCTATAGGAGAAAGGGAAGAGAGAAACAGAGGGCTGGCCCTTGTAGCAATGCACCAGGGACATTGGTCCTGCATCTCCCAGCATGGCATTGTGGGAAACTCACAGGATATGGCCTCAAGATCCCTTTGCCATGCTGTTTGTTACAGATTCTTCCAGAAGGCTCTTGCATGTGTGGATGGAAACAAATATGTCCTGAAGTGAGCTGTCAGCCTCTAGGAGGGCCAAAAAGGAGAGTGTACGCTCAAGACAAATGGTAGTGAATTCTATTTGTTCCTTCAACAGGTTTCTATAAGACATATGCCATACTGTCACATAAGTGCTGGGGCCCCATCAAAGTAAGGCAAAGGTGAACTCTCAGAAACATAACAACAGTTGACCGAAAGGTGATAATTGCCACAACTCACAATCCTTGGTCATTTTTATTGCTGTTGGGGTTCCCTCTCCTTTTAGTCCTAACAGTAGTTGAGCTCTTGAACTTGGTCCTTAAGTAAGTCAGTTGATACATGCTGCTCTAACACTGCTATTGAGCAGGTTTCACCTGGAAGAACCAACAGCCCAGCTGAGGGAAATGGGCCCAGGTGCTATTAAAATCATCCCCTGCCTCTTCTGCTGAACCCTACTGACTTCACTGGCGTGAATTTCCACCCAGGAGACACGTCATACCTTCCCCTTCTAGTAAGACTTTTAATGGATTGAAGGATCCTACATACAGACAATCATCAGTGTCGGTGGAGAGGTTGGCAATTTCTGAGAAGCAGACAAGAATTTTTTGTAGTAGATGTAATCTATGTAGTTCCAAGTAATGCGTTGGAATGTTTTAATGTTTTACCTAGCAGTTAGGCACAGCTTGTGCTTTGGCTCGGGCCTTCCTTATGCTCTCTGATTCTTCAAAAAGCATGTCCCTTCTGGCCTTAGCTCCTCCGCCTTCAGGCGTCTGGATTGCTCCTTGAGGTTCCAGTAGGGTAGAAGTGGAGTGGAACTTGGGTTAGGTGTGTCCTGTTTCGACTGCGCGACCTTGAGCAGAGCAATTAACTTCTTGAACCTGATTTTATTCCACCTTAATACAGAGATAAAAATATTCATCCACCGGGCTAAGTAAGGACCAAGCTACTGTACTGTTCACACTACCATCACCTCTTAGCCCAGGGGGTGCCTGTGGTGTGCTAAGCATTTTGTGGGAAGTACCTTATTGAGTCCTCAAAACGCTTTTGTGATAAGAATGTTAGCGGCACTCGTGATTTACAGGTGAAGACGTAAATTGGAGAATTCTTAAGTAGCTTTCCTAAAACCATGCGTTCAGGCAGTGACAGCGCAGAAATTCTGACACACCAGGCTGACTCTGGGCCTGAACGCTTTAGGTCTCTCCTGATTCTAAGTTGTCACTGTGTCTTTTCTTTTATTTTCACTGTTGTCTTCTTTTCGCATGGATGACTGGTCCCTTGTGTCTCTTCTGAGTCCTGATTCTAATTCATCCAGGTAAAATATTGTATGTTTTTGGGCCGAGAGGTACCAATAGGACCACGCCCAGTATGGCGGATACCTGGCTCATTGAGTATCAAGTAGCGATTGAAAGTCATGACTGGGCCTGAGAACAGGAGATAGCAGCCTACGGAATGATGATCTCAGTTTGTACACTTTCCCAGGGCATGGGGAGGGAGGGACAGTGACTTGCTGCTTGGGAAATGCTGGTGGGTGGCCTGGTATCTTGGGAATGTGCTCAGACAACCAGGGGATGTTTTTCCAGCCTCTCCTTCTCCTCCCCATTCCTGGGATGTTACTTTGGACTTGTCGTCGTGGTCACTATTCCTTGGCGTGAAAGGGAAGTCAGAGTCTGCTTTTTTTTTCTTTTTTCTTTTTTTCCCCTGGGCTCTTAGTGTTAATTTCACCACACAAAGCTCTGTGTCAGGTAAGTACTTGATTGAATGCTGGTGTTCCAGGCTACCTGGTTTACCCTTCACAGAGCTGTGAGGGAGCCAACTGATCCATTTTACAATGGAGGAAACGGAGATTCAGAGAAGTGAAGAAATCTTTTTCAGGATGGTACAGGAGAAAATGATAAAAGAAAGGTCCAGATATAATACCTGGGATCTTACACCTTACACTACTGAAACTCAAATCGGAGTGTGCCACCCTGGGGCCACTCTTGTTCCTTTTCTAGCTATCTAGGCCCTCCTATACAGGCCTCTGTCACCTCCCCGTGTGGCCCGTTCATCTGTGTGCAGCCCCAGAGCCACTTCAAGATGTCCTCATGTCGCAGAGCCACTGAGAGAACAAGACAAAGGAAAGTGATGAAATAGTCCTTCAGCTCGGCGGAGTTGAACTGTTGAGCTCCAATCCTTCGCTCTCGCAAAGTCCTAGAGGGAGCGTGACCTGCTGCGGACCTTGACTTCCAGGAGTCGCACACTCAAGGAACTATCAGCGTAAACCTAATAGACCAAAGATAAGGGAAAGGATCCCCAGGGAGGGGTTGCTGGGTGCAGATCCTCAGGGGAAGTAAAAGGCAAAATTATCCCAACACAGGAAAGCATTTGTGGAGATGAGCTGGGTGTGGCTTGGAAGGACTGGGTTTGTTTGTTTGTTTTGTTTTGTTTTTGTATTTGGGATTGAGTGCAGGGCCTTCACACATCCCGTTTATTTTTATTTTTTTGGTTTTGAAACACGCTTTTACTAAGTCACTGAATTTTCTAGTCTGGGCTCCAAATCGCAATCCTCCTGCCTCACTCTTCCACAGTGCTGGGATTACAGGACCATACCACTAGACCAATCTTGGACAGATTTTGACAGGCAGATGGTATGAAGCAGAGGTACTGCCAGGTAATCAGGCTCTGAGGATGATCTGATACCGAGCTGAAGTGGGGACACAGGTGTGTGAGTGCATGGTGTGTCTGTAGATGCCAGTCTACCTGGGGCCTGTATCAGATGAGGTAGTGGCCAGGTATATTTGTCTACTTGGGCTACTATAGCAAAACACGGCAGACTGGAGAGCTTAGGGACAGGCGTCTCCCTAGTCTGATGAGGACCTGCTTTCTTGCTCAGAGATGGCAACCTTTTGCTGTGTGGTCACACAGTGGAAGGGGCAAGGGTCTTTCTGGAGCCTCTTCCCTAAGGTCTCTAATTCCACCCATGGAAGCTCCACCCCTAGGGCCTAATCACTGGTCTCCTCAATGCTACCTCCTGTGGGAACAGGATTTGAATTGGGGAATGGCACAGGCACACAGATAATGGCAGTCTTCCTCTCAGGGCTTTGAGCCACGAGGAAGTCTTGAATGCTGAGTAAGGAGAAGCTCCTGCTGACTTTGAGCAGGAAAGTGAAACGACGGCCACCTGTTTGGTGGTGTTCCTTGCAGGCAGGGTGCCCTGGAGGGACTGCGGGAGACCAAAATGGTGATGAAGTATTATAATAATCCAGGTACCAGGTGAGAATGGCTTGGCCCCGGGCACTCACAGAGGGGATAGAGAAGAAATACAGAACACGCTATCCGCTTCAAGACAGGGGACTGGACTGGCATGAGCAGCAGAAAATGGGAGTGGCCTACACCCTGCCCACTCACTCTCGGCTGCCAACGCTTCTGTGTGCTGGACTTTTCACTTCACACAGAGCCACACAGTCCCCCCCTTCCTTTTCTTTCCTTTGTTGAGACGATTTTCCTCCTAATGACTGCCATAGTCATAACTATAATAATCATAGTGGCAATAATATGATTGTGAATGGATTGAGAACCTTTCTTCTAAAAATGCTAACATGTGTGCGGTGGGGGTAGGAGGCAGGGATATGGGGTCCTGGCAGAAATATGACACCATCCAATCAGGGAAAACATCTCCCATACGTGCAGAGAGGACCTAGCAAAGACAGTGCGTTTAGGTCCTTTGAAGTGTGGGCTTGTTCCCAGAGAGTATGTCTCCTCCAGGCAGGGCAAAGGATACGCACTGGGTGGGGAGTGTTGGGGAAGGATACTTCAAAGCTTCGGGCCCCTTCCCATCTCTGAGAAGCCCTCCTGCCTGTCTCCAGTGGACAGTGACCCCCTCATTCCTGCTCCGGCTCTCTTACTATTGGGCATACAGTCAGCCTTTAATACTGTAAGCTGTATCACAACATTTTATGAATTGCAAGACTTGTCTGAATGCATTATTTCATTTTATCCTTCCAGAGGCTAGCATTATTTCTATGATTCCTGTACTGTAAATTTATTTAGTTGATGATCTTGTAGGAAACACACAGCCTTAAATACTATGGAAGCAAAGATTGTGGAGAAGGAAGGGCTGGGCAATGAAACCACATCTCCAGGTTAAGTGACCAAGGCCCCAAGCTCGATGCAAACTCTTCTCCACGGCTGTCATTTATTTTCCCAGTACTGGTGATCACACTACTGAGCTACTCTCCAAGCCTCCCACCAAGTTTACTTTTTTAATTGTGCAAAGCTTTAAGCATTTTAAAAAAGTTCTGCCGAAGTTTAGCAGTCTACTTCTGCGAGTTTCTAATGTTCATTGTGTCTTCCCAAACACATGGGAAAATCTATTTTTTAAAAAAATCTATATATTCACAATTATAACTTATCAAAGCCGATTTGTGGCAAGGAGCTTGCAAGTTTTTGTACCTTTTAAAGTATTTAGCAACATGTCTAGACACATAGTATTGAAGGTAATCAAGAAATACCAGAAAATTAGAACTCTTCAGCCTTAGATGACTTGTTCTCAAAATACAGGTCCTTAGCCTCATCTTTGAAAGATCCTCTAAACATTCTAAGACTGGAAAATCTCAGATCCTTTTAAATTGTTTTGAGCCAGTTTTAAATGATGTCAGTATTGGGGGAATTACTGTGCCCATTATAAACAAAAAACAATCGAAGTCAAAGGCACAATTTAAAGTCTTAGAATCCTTTTCGGCAATCTGTTAGCTGGAATTTACTACACGGAGGTATTAATTCCTGTGCTGTCTTACTGGAGGGACCCAGAGGGACTCTCCATTCACTGTACCCGTGCTGCCACCTTGTGGTACGATGTGGTATCTTTTGGTCTTTTTTTTTTCCCTCTAGGAAGGGACGGAATGGTTTGGTCAGAACATCTCCTCTGAGCCCCCCAGTCTTGCTTTCAGGAACAAGAGAAAGACAAAATCAGACCTCCTGGAGCTTATATTCTGGGGAGATGTAAGATGAGTACGTACATACAGCAAAAACACAAGGTAACTTTCAATGGTATAAAATGCTATGCAAAGAAAGCAAAATTCACACAGTGTAATGACGGGTCTACTTTCGCTGAGGCGGTCATGAAGGTCTCCCCACGGAGGGACATTTTATTATTTATTTTTATTTATTTATTTAATTTTTTGAGGCAGGGTCTCACTCTGTAGCCCAGGCTGGTCCTGAATTCACTATGGGGTCCAGGCTAGCCACGACAATCCTCCTTCCAGGATCAGCCTCCTCAGTGCTGGGATTACAGACGTGCACTACCACCCCCAGCCCAGTTTATATGGTGCTGGGGAATCGAACTCGGGTACTAAGCGCTTGACTTAGCACTTGCTAGGCAAGTACTTAACCGCTGAGCCATTCCTCCAGCCCCTGGAGGGAATTTTAAACCCAGAAGCTGCAACTGGAGGGTGCTTTACATGAAGGTTGAGAGGCAGGCAGGGGTCAGATCACCTAGAGCCTTCTAGAACCCTCCACGGAGAACGGAAACTACTGAAAAGTTTTAAGCAAGAGTGACCGAAAGGCCCTTTGCCGCTCTTCGCATTTGTGTCTGGACTTACCATTGCGTGGAACAAGTGGACCCGAAGAGCTGCGCTGGTAGTGCCTCCTGGGACTGCATGCACGGACTCACCCAGTAGAGCCGGACGTCACAGTCATTTGGGGAATTTTATACAAAATGCCGGGAGGCTCGCTTTGGCGGCCACTCGTGGGCTCACCCTGCCTTCACTCTACCTCGTTTCTTAGGCGTCTCTCATTGCCCAGATGCTTCCAGTCAAAGCATCTGCATACAAACTCGAGGCTAGGCGTGAGCCCACGGACCCCTGGCAGCCGGCCGTCCAGGGGGCACACCTGTACACCAAGCACCACGTGGGTGAATCTTCAGCGTGCCACGGTTGGTTGCAGATGACAGTAAAACTGAGCTGCTTAAGCCAACAAAGATTATGTAGGTTCAAATGACAGAAGCGTTTAGGCACATGGTTTCAGGTATACTGACCTTGGAATCCATCATTGCCGTGGCAACGGTGGGGGTGAGGGGAGAACACAAGGCTCTGATTGGCCAAGCCTGAGTCATGTTGGACCAATTGCAGAAGGAGTTAGTGAAGGGCTGAGAGTCAGCAGAAGAGCATCAACAGACGCTGGGTAGCAAAATTAGGGGTACAGGGATCCTTGTGTGTCTCAGACCAGGCAATATTCCATAAGGCAGAGGAAGAGTATGGAGAGTTTATCATCTTCCATCAGTTTGAATCTCCTCCTCCCAGCCCGTGGTTCGGGTGATGTGCAGACACCTTTCTTTCCTGCTTTTTAAATAGGCTTTTGTCAGAACAGGTTTTTATTCACAGCAATATTGAATAGAAGATACAGATATTTCCCAAAGACTCCCTGCCTGGGCCCCACAACCTCCCCAGCTCTCAACATCCCTCTCCAGAGCGGTGCGAGTGTCTCACTCACCAAACTTCCATGGATACATATTGTCACTCGAAGTCCATTGATCCATTAGTATTCCTTCTTGCTGTCGTACATTCTATGAGTTTGGACAAATATACAGTGATATGCATCGCCAGTACAGTACTGCAAGACCAGCTTCACTACCCAACTATCTTGTTCACTGTGCATCCTCTCCTCCCCACCCTCCGACAACCCCTGAGCCTCATTTACCTGAGATCATGCGGTGTGACTGGCATATTTCACTTACTAATATACATTTAAGCTTCCTCCATATCTTCACGGATTGTTACAAACACCAGGTGAAGGTTTTTGTGTAGACACACATTTCAAAAACTACATCTCTTTGAGTGAGTATCAGGAAACAAAATTGCTGGATTGTGTGGTAAGAGCAGGTTTAGTATTTTTAAGAAACTACTGAACTATCCACTAAAGTGGCCGTAGCACTTTGCATGTCCACCAGTGAGGAATGAGAGTTCCAGGTGCTCCATATTCTCACCATTATTTTGTATCATTGGTTTTCTGGCTTTCGGTTCTTTTTAGTGACTTCTCATTGCTGCTTTGATTTTCCATGCTCTGATGATATACGAGGAAGAGCATTTTGTTGTATATTTATTTGCCATTTTTATGAGTTCTCTGGTCAGATCTTTGGTTGGTTCCACTCTTTCAAAAAGTCGATTGCTCTCTTACAGGGATAATTTTAGGAATTCTTTGTCTATTTGGAAGGTACTTTCTCAGAGATATTTATTTTTGCAAGCTACTTTCCCTCAGTCTGTGGTTTGTTTCCGCCTTCTCTTGACATGGACACAATTTATCAGTTATATATTTCAGTGCCTTTATTCTTGGTCTTAAACACTCTAGATCATTGTTGCTAGGGCTAGAGAAAAGTGTGGCTGGAGCATCCCGGGACTGGCATTGGTAATGTCGAGGTGTGATGCAGAGCTAATGAGGAGAAGAAGCCAAGCTTAGTTCAATACCAGTAAGTAAGTATCACAAAATTGAAACAGTATACTTCCGGCCATAAGCAAGGAATAGCTCCTGGGGGCAGCAGTTCTGTGCACGTGGGCTGAGTAGGAGCTAAGTTACTGCAAGAACACCAAGACAAGGCTTATCACCTAGCAAAGGCTCAAGTTGTCATTGTGGTTGGAAGCCCTACGAAATGCTTTTGTGCTGGTCAAATTGGAAAGAAAATATTCAGATTTTTGCTCTCTTTTGATTTTTGGGAATGCTAAACTGTGATCAGAGAATAAGAATAAAATTAACCTCAAGAGATTTCAGCAGGAGCAGGCAGGCCTCAAGTAGCTAGATTCCTCAGGACCAAGTTTCAATCTCAATATAAGAAGTAGGGGAAAAAAGGGGAAAGGGGGAGGGGAGGAGAGAGGGAAAGGAGGGAGGGAGGGAAGGGAGAGAGAGAGAGCGAGAGAGAGAGAGAGAGAGAGAGAGAGAGAGAGAGAGAGGAAGCAGGAAACGAAGAAAAATAGTTATTGCAAGTTTTCCAGATAAACAAATGAGATTTAGAATGGAAGAGGTAGGCTGGGCGTGGTGGCACACGCCTGTAATCCTAGCACTTGGGAGGCTGAGGCAGGAGAATTGCCAGGAGTTCAAGGCCAACCTGGGCTACATAGTGAGTTGAAGTCCATTGATCCATTAGTATTCTTTCTTGCTGTTGTACATTCTATGAGTTTGGACAAATATACAGTGTCATGCATTGCCAGTATGGTATTGCAAGACCAGTTTCTTGCAGAGTGAGACCCTGCCTCAAGAAAAATAAATAAATAAAAAACAAAACAAAACAAAGAAACCAGAAGAAGATGGAGCGGGGTGGGGTGTAGCTTAATGGTTAGAGCGTTTGCCTACCATGCAGCATGTGTTCCGCTTGCAACATTACAATAAAATAAAATAAAATTGAAGAAGCCAAGGGCAGCAAGAAGCCTAAGACCCTCTTCCTTCGGTCCTCCTCCCTCTGAACTGGGGGTTGGGTCTCCTCTTCTGCTCACCCCATTGCCAGAGTAAAGACATGAGTTTCAGGGCGAGGCGATTTTGTTCCAAATCACACAGAGTTCAGGGTATTGATGCCTCTTCTACCTAAAAGTTTAAAAAAGAATGATAAAGCTCTTTGTCCTGATGCTTTTTGGACATGAGACAATTAGAATGTCAGACACAAATTAGAAGCTATTAACAACTGAATAAAGGAAACAGCAAGCAGATTTAGGGAATTAGGGGAAGAGATGGCGCAGAACGCAAGCTGATTTCCATAATGCAAGAAGCCTGCGATTTAGCAACCGTATTGACAGCCTCGGAACTTTGTCAGGGAGAAATAACCCCCAAGTTGTCAGAACTCCTAAAGAAAGGTAAAGCGGAAAGAATGAGAAAAGAATTTTGTTTTTTGGGGAAAAGGTACATTTTTTTCAGAATAATCAGGATTGTAAAACCATTGTCACTGCCGGCTTGTCACATTTATTTATGACCAGTTGTACCAATTGTCCTTTGTTCTTTCTCTCCTAGGAAGAGAAGGGAAATTAAACGGAGCCACAGCAGCCTGACTGGTGGACGCCAACACCGGGCCTCATGCCCTTCTCAGTCTTCCTTTTCTTCTAGAACGTTCTCCGTGGTTGTCCTTCCCCGCTGTTTATTCTCCATGGGTACCCACCCTACTCGCCCCATAGTTGCAGGTGTTGGCAAAGACTCCCCCCAAGGAGGCCTTGCCTTGCCAAGCCTTTCAACTGGGTAGGGTCACCTGGAAATCTAGCCCCATCCTGCCAGACTCCACTCACGGGGGGACCCAGGAGCTGACTATTCTAAAGCCCTTAAGCTGTTCCTAAAGCAGATTGAAAATTGAGACCTTCCTTGGCCTTCTGAAGGGGTGTAATGTTTATAATTCACAGTTGTTAAAGCTCAGAATCATGGTAGAGTTTTACAAGGGCTTTGATAGAATATTGTGAAGAGCTTCTTTTTTCCCCCCGTTTTTAAAAACACATTTTTATTCTTAACTGACACAAAGCTATTGTATGTATAGGGTGCAAGGTGACAATGCCACCTGTGAATACGACATGTAATGATCTGATCAGGGTGATTGGTGTCCATATCCTCCTGATGTCTGACATGTTGTTGTGCTGGGAACATTTCCGATTCCTCTTTCCTAGCTATTTTGAAATGTTTTGTTGGTGGTCGTCAACTGTAATTGCCCCACCTACATACAGAACGTTGAAAGCGATTCCTCCGGCACTGTCTGTTCCAACTGCATCTCTGTACCCATTAACCAGCCTCTCTCCTTCCCTCCATCCCTCCACACACCTTCTCAGACTTTGCTAACTACTATTTCTTATTTATTTCCCATTACTGGGACAGAATACCCAACATCCACAGTTCAAGCGAGGAAAGATTTATTTAGCTCACAGTTTCAGAAGGTCTCTCACATTCACGAGGCAGCCGGCAATGGTGAAGATACAGGGTAGGAACAGGAGAGCAGCTCAAGGCATTGCAGATGGAAGCCAAGCGAGCTAGGAGGGACTCAGGTCTGGAGACTCAGGCAAGGGCAGAGCCTTGCAGGGAAGAAGTTGTAACAGTTTCTTCTTCCTTCCTTTACTCAATTTAAGCTCCCAGTTGGGCCCCTCACACCCAGATGGGCGCTCCTCTTTGGCCCATAAATCAATAACATACTTAAAGGCCTGCCATGGGTGTCTACCCTCCCTTCCGATCTCAAAAATTTGATGCAATTCTCCCCGGTCAAACCCCAAGCATCCACCCTTTCCAGCCAGGCTCCATTTGCCAATAATGCACGGTTCCACAGTTATCCCACTTTATCCAAATCCAAGAGGTTTTGGGGGGACAGTCCAGGTCTAAACCACTTCTTTGCTTCTGTGTGTGAGAACATGCAATATTTGTCTTTTGGTGGCTGGCACACTTTACTTAACATAATGTCCTTGAGTTTCATTCAAACTAGAATGATTGTCAAGCTTTAGTTCATTTTCTGGCTAGGTAGTGTTCCGTAGTGTATATCTGTTTTCGTAACTATTCATCTATCAGTGGATGTGTAGGTCAACTCCATTTCTTGTTTCTTCCATCATTGTGAATGATGCTGCGATAAGCACACAAATGCAGACGTTTCTTTGACATAACACTTCCTTGTGTCACACTGAAAGGGAATCTTGTCTCTATGGTCAGAGGAAGTCTCTTCCTAACTCCTTTTGAGAGTCCCGACCGAGCACGCCTGGTAGGCAGAAACCAGGTGACTGCTTTTATTGACTTGCTGGTTTGTTGCAGACCTGGTCACCAGGCAATATCAAATTCTAGCACAAAAATGAATGTACAAAACACTGAAAATGGATATTCGATAACTTCATCACCACAAATAAATAGAACAAGGCACCCAGCTATCTGGAGACGATGGATAGGTCAGAGATAAAGCCGGGAACCAGGGAGGGGAAGGAAAGGTGGGTGGAAGCCTGAAATGCATGACATCAATCCAGAAAAAAAATTAAATCCTACATGCAACACCTAACCAAGTAATTAAAAGAGTAAGAAAATCAACAAATCGGTCAGCCCTTGCAAAAGACTAATTGCAACAGAAAAAGAAAGTCAGAAAAAATATAACAGAAATATTAGTCCAAGATTGAAAGCCGAGATTTGATTTTTTTTTAATTTAAAAGTATGACTGAAATAGTCTGGCTTGACCAACCAACAAAAGAGAAAGAGCATTATGAGGATATTAACTTGTTTTAAAAAAGTAATTATCATCTTTTAAAAAGGTAATTATCATTATGGAAAAAATATGTTTTTCTCAATATTATATACCGGTTCATGTAACTGTAACTGCTATGAATAACTGTGCAAATTAAATTAAACCCCTTGAGACTCCAAACTCTCAGGAAGTCCAGCCCTTAGGTTGTGAGGAAGACTTGCTCCGTCCAACCACAGAGGGCACTAGAGGGCGGGACCCAGTGATCTGTGGTCCGCAGTGATGGCTTCCAGAAGGAGTTGAACAAGGGCCATCAATCTCATCTCACCGTTTTGATTTCAGCTACTTTCCAGTTGGCATATTTGTCTGTTTTGACAAACAAGTGAGCAGGCAAAAATAAACAGATGGTAAATCTGCACTTTGGACACTGTTTATCACCTACGGAAATTCCAGTCAGTATCCCCCTCCCCCCTTTTTGTATCTGTTGCTTCTCCATACAGATTTTCTCATACATTCACTTATTTTAATCACTCTTCCTTTACAGCCTTAATCCCATGGACTATATCATGTTACATCCCTGACTTCTAATTCCAGCATCCCCTCTGGATGTGGTTCTATTCACCATCTTTTTTATTTTCTTGTCTAGTGACCATGATGTCAGCTTCTTCACATTTCTAGAAATCTTGCATTGTATCTTGGACATTGTAAAATCTCTGTGCCTAAGTTGAAACGCTGGATGCTATTAGCTGTTGAAGAAAATTTTACCCCAAAATTAAGGTTCTAGCCCAAGATCAATTGGTCCCATTGCTTTGGGCCTCTGGTAAGAGTGGGGAAATGCAGCGTGGTGAACTGCTCACCTCATGAGCCCGGAAGCAGAACAGGAAGAGACTGAAGCACACGAGGACACACCCCCTCCCAGAGGTTTAGGATCCTCCCCTTCAGCCTCTCCTTCCAAAGGTTTCACTGCCTCCCAGGAGCGCCATCCTGGGGATTAAGTCTTTAAGACAAGTGTCTTTAGGGAACGTGCCTTCCAATGGTAGCTCTATGTTTGTGAGGGTCTGAATTCTGCTCTGTGTTTTCTAGAGTAACACATGCTACTAATTTACTGGTAGATGGGCTTGATCTTTTTAAGACTTGGCTTTAGACTTTGATGGGATGAGTCTGGAATTTCTTTTAGTCCAGGGTTAGAGAAAACCTACATTTTAGGTTGTTTTTCTAGGACCCAAATCAAACATCGGAGGGTGTTCAGTAAGATCTCTTCATTCGAGTGGTCATAACACCAAGGTCTCCCAATGCACGTGGGCTCTGGGATGGCTGGGCAGCTCCTGACACCTCCCACCCCCTTCCCAGTGGCTGTGCTCTGCCTGACTTTTAGTATGAGCCAATGATCCAGGGTGGGTGAGCAGAGGCAGATGTGTGAGGCCCCTTCTCTCACAGTTTCCTTCTCTCTTTGTTCTGTCTTCTGCTAGTTAGCCTCTCTCATCTCTGATCTCTGTTCGCCCTACCCAGAGTGCTGTTCTCTGGGCCGAACTTTCTTGAGCTGCACTTTGGAAAGTGATGCTGCTCAGGAAGTTGGGATGGGTTGCATTGAGTTTTCGTCTGTTCTTCTTGGATGGTCCTATATTGCCTCTTGCTATCATTGCTTGAAAAACAGCTCATATATGTATGTGTGTGTGTATATATATATATATACTTTGTTCTGTTTTGTAATAAATTGATCAAAATAGGAGGGTATACCATCATCGCTGGAACCTGAGTGCTCTGCTTCCAAATATCTTTCATCACATATTTACAGATTTATTCTCATAAGGATACCTGTTGGGTGGTTGGGTGTGAAGTTCACTTGTTTACCTCTCAGAGCAGGAGTTGCTACTTGGAGCCTGCCAGGGCTGCATAAGTGCTGCAGATGAATAAAAACAGGCTGGGAGGAGGTCTTGCTGTGCTGAGAAGCAGTGCCTGCTGTGGGCAAATGCTGTAGTGGAAGTATAAGCACTTGGTACTGTGTTTCCAGCGGCCATGCTATAAGAGAGCTCCCACCACAGCAGGGCCTTCTGCTTTGAGACTCCCAGCTGAGGGCTATTTCCTTCACTGACCCAGCCAGGCCAGATGTCATCATTGGTTTATACTGATTGGAAACAAATACTTTCTAGGCCCTAGTGTCTGTTGGTCTGACCGTAACTGGGAGGCCAGATTTCAGTCTGATATCATACTTTTAGAGAGTCCCAGGCCCCCAGAATGCATCAAAAGGAGTGGGGCTCGAACCCTGTATGTCCTTCACGGTATTGTGGATTGATAAATAGAGCTATGATTATTCAGAGCCACTGCTTTAATCTTAGTCTGTATATTGTGAGTTCACATGATCATCACCCCTGTTTAGTATGTCTCTTTCTTGATGCTTCAAGTTTTATATTAATTAGGTAGCTCTCCGTTTGTTCCTGAGATTAGCAATCTCTCTTCTAATCTCATTTTATGTTCTTATTTTTGAGTTTTTGTCTTTGTGTACCTAACTCTTACTTTTTCTAGAGTGTAAGACAGTAATGAGTAATTTCCTTCAGTTTTTGTGTCTGATTCACCTATGGAGTACTGTATGCGCAGTACCTAGGATCACAGTGCTATTCAGGAGCCCAGAAAAAGTGCTTCTAATTTTTATTTCTCTTAAAGTCAGAAAAAAAAAAAATAACGCGAGAGATGGTGTCATACTGAATCCACACTGGATTATGTAAATAAATATACTGAGATTGTAAAATATAAAAATATTGTTTTGATAGAGGAATGGGCTTGCAAAGACAGAAGTTTCTAGAGATTAGCAGATTATTGATGTGATTCTGATTGTTCTACTTACTAAAATTAACATTAATACTTTGTATCCTTTATTACCTTGATAATAATTGAGTTTCTCCAGCTTGATCTAAAGTCTTGTTTTGCGAGTCTAGGGACAGCAGTGAGATCAGCACATCACATTTGGCTGTTACGCCTATTGAGTCTCTGATCAAGGGTGGCCCTTCTTGCCTTAGTCCCTGTGCCCCTGCCTTGTTCATTGCAGACATCACACTCCTGGGCTGGCTGACTCCCTGCAGGCATTATTTGTTTCTTTGTAATGTTGTTTAACTGCTGTTTACCTCACATATTATTGGTAAGGGAAATTAGCACCGTGGGCTTGATAAGTGCCTGTTTAATCTCTTTGGGAAGAATGCTTTATGGAATGTGTGTATTTTGGGGTCTCACCACTAACGAGGCCCCTGATGTCTGTGGCTCTAATTTTAGTGATGCAGAGATTATCAACTACCTTATGGTGGTAAGGGATAATAAGTAAATGCATTAAAATACTTTACCTTATTAGACTTTGAAAATAGATTTTCAAAATTTCTCCTTTGTGCTCTGGCAGTTTTTCTCAACATCTGGAACTATTGTTATAATTTGTACAGAAAAGTTGGGATAAATGGTTATTTTTTTCCTCCAAATTGCCGGTTTTTATATTAAGCTTTTTCTTTCCTGGTTGTTTTCATAGTAATTTAATGAACTTATTTCTTAGCAATTTCTCTGCTGAAAAGCCCGGAAGCAATAACACTCCCAATAGCACCAAGTGTGCCTAGTACCAGCACGTGACCCCTGTAGCACAAGTTCCTAAGACAAGGAATCAAAATATCTTAAAGGCTAAAAACCCAAGGCTCTGCAAAACAGGTGCCGATTTCAGGTCTGGGCAGGAAATGCACAAGCTGACCCTGTATATTTCTCCTATTGGGAAGCTACGATGCCACCAGCGAGTAATGGCTTGGGTCAAAAGGACGTAGGAGCTCTTACTGGCCAACAATAAGATGACATGGATGTGAAAAAACAACGAAAATCAGTGACTAAAATAAAATGACAATACGAAATCTTTGAGCCCACTGTAGGGAAGGAGGGAGGGAAAGAGAAAAGAAGGAATGAAAATTCAGCGCACACGGTATTTCCAAGCATTGCCGACTCTGCTTGCCCTGAGCTGAGAGCATTGTGCGTTATGAGCCGGATTACGTAAGAACTCCTGTTTGTCAAAGGCCTCGGCCACAGTATATTGTTCAATGTTAATAGATGAGACGCGGCACAGTGGTGGTTTTAACTTGTAGTAATCTTATCGTGAGCTTTATTGAGCATTTTCTTACCTTAAGCTCTTTTAAAAAATTATTTTCCTAGGAGATCTCTGTGTATAGATTCTCATTTATTTTTTTCAATGGTGTGTTGGCCCACTGCTTCCTAGATTTATAAGAAGCATTTGTATCTTTGTGATAGTTACCCTTTTCTGCGATACAAGCTGCAAATATATTTCCCCACCTTCTCCCAGGTCTGTTGACAGTGTTGTGGTCTTTTGTTCTGACATGCAAAAAGTGTTTTATCGTTGTTTCAGGCTACTTCAATGTAGTTGAATCTATCTGTCTTTTAAAATCTTGGATTTTCTGCGAGTAGAGAAGTGACCTCTTGACATTTTCCCGAGCAGACCTGAGAGTCATTTCATTCTGCGGCTTATCAGTCACTTTCTTGTTGTTGGGACAAAATATCCCACACCTGCAATTAAGGGAGAAGTTGATTTCGTCTCCTGGTTTTAGTCCAGTGTTGGCTGGTTCAAAGGCAGAAGTGGAAGGCATGGTGGAATCAAGTAGCTCAGCCCACGGCAGCCAGGAAGTGAAGAAGGCAAGAATATGCCCTTTCAGGCTATGCTCCTAGGGACCCACCTCCGTCCAGGCCCCAGCCCCAGCCAGGTCCCACCTCCCAAGAGTCTGTTCAGCTACTTCCCTCAGCCCTGGTTGACTCTACTGCTATGTTGAGCACTCCATGACCTAACTTTCTAACGCATGAGACTTTTGGGGGATGTTTTAGCTCTAGACAATATAAGTTATACAGGATTGGGCACCATTTTGAATTTCTCTGAGTAACAACAGCTGGCCCGGCTCTGCTTGCTGGGTCTTGGTGTGGCCATGAGCTGCCTGGCAGCCACAGCTGGCCCACAGTGACCTCCCATCGGACATAGACAACTTCACAAAACACCAGCACCAGACAAGGCTGCTCCAAGACCACGCCTCAGCTCAGACATGCGCACATTGTTCTAAACGCAAGAATGACCGCATGCCTTCCCATCTGGCTAACGAGGGGCCACCGCTTCTTGGCTAACTACAGCTTTTTTCTTCCTCACCAGCTGCTGCTTTTAACCCATTTGACTTGAATATACTGTTATGACCATCTAGATAAGATTTGCCAAGCTACCCAACCCTAGAATTATCCCTACTTCCTGATAGCATCCAACCCAGAAGAAAGTCCCATTTCCTTAAACCCTCCTCCGACATCACCACATAACACAACCCAATATCCATCCACCAAGTCCTTCCCAGCATCCTCTTAGTTTCCTGTGGTGTGCGTTTTCTTGTGCTCACTAGTTAGCTTGTTCTTGATGGTCTTCATTACCACCTTTTCCCCCCACTGGTTGCCTGGTGCAGGGATCTTTCACTCATGGCCTACTGGGAATAGGGCTACATAGGCATCAGGAAGTGAGGAGCTGGTGGGTGAGCGAAGTTTCATCTGTATGTGTCACCACTCCCCATCACTACCGTGAGCTCCACCTCTTGTCAGATCAGCAGAATCAGTCCCCGGTGCTGAAAAGGTTAGTGATCACTGGCCCAGTGGACTGGGGAGGCCATACGGGCAAGGCCAGCTGAGAGCTTCTCCTATTGGTTAGGAGGCTTGCACACACTGCCCTCCTCCAGGTGTGACTGTCACCTTGCCTTCTCTGGGTTTCAGCTTTTACTGAACCCATGGTGTCGTATGTAGCCCCACCTTGTGGCAGAGGAAGCTTAATATTCTTCCTTTAGGATTGTGCCCCTCCTCAGCCTGTTACTCAGGCTTTGCAATCATTGTCCCATGTTGACAGGGGCCCCTCCGTAGTGGCTGGGCAGTTGTGCCTAGAAGGGATTTTGTCCATATGTCGAATAATAACTTGTTTCCCAGAGTCTTCATCTGTTTTGTGCCCCTATAACGGAATACTATTGGCTGCACACTTAGATAAAACTTAAAGTTACTTCTCCCAGTTCTGGAGTTCTGGGACCCAGTAGCCTTCAGGTCTGGGAAAGGTCTTTTTTTTTGCTTTCAAGATGATGTTTTGAGTACTGCATCATCCAGAGAGGAAGAAAGTTAGGAATGGCATTTTGAACACAAGAAGTTTGGGGAGTACATTGACACCACAGTGCCCAGTAAATCTCACTCTCTAAATTAGTTTTATTGTCTGAAACAATACTAAATAAACTGATATACCCTCTCAAATGACCTTCCAATTGGCTGAGGGCTGATATCATGTCTCTATTTTAACTGAAATCTTCTCTTGATTAAATGTCTGCAGCTCCGATACTGGCCTTTACATGATAAGGAGACAGCATTTTACCCTCCAATTTACATGGAAATCATTGTTTGAATTATACCACTGAGTGTTACAGGAATTAGGTAGTGTCTTTTATTAAGTGTATATGAATTAAGCCTACAACCACACCACATTGTTAGATCATACCAAGTTCATGGTTAGTTACAATATTTAGCTGGTTCTCTCTCACATTAATGTGGACTTAAAGGTTTGGAATTAAGTGTAGTAGATTTTCATTTCTCTCTCTTAGGTCACTGGCTTGTAGGTTCTCTGAGGGTCAGTACTGGGCTTTCACTGACCATCTTAGCACTTGCCGTCATATTCAAAGTCGTTAGAAAGAGTTTCCACTATGCTGTTGCTGCCTCATCCTCTTATCATTCCTCATTTTTTGGGAAATCCTGGCAGCTGGACAGTTTGGCACAAGGAAAATTGTTTCTTCACCATGCTTCATGTAGAACTAGACCTTTTAGAGCCAATCAAGCTAAGAAGCCCCGTGGGTCACCATCCATGGTGTGGTGCACAGGAGAGGCACAAGCCCTGCCTCTCGTGCCCAGAGCGGCTCAGAGTGGGAACTGCCCTGTGTGGTCAGAACCACAGCCTGTCTCTTCCCTCCTGAATGTCATGAGCTCTTGGGTGGTGCATGTGCCTTCTCTGCCATTAGGGGTAGAAGAAGGCGCACATATGCATGTTTGCCTGGGGTTCCAGATATCTCGTAAAAGAGTCTGTCTTAGCCCATCTACTCTGAGTGATGTGTGAAAAACAGAGTTTATTTTTCACAGTCCTAGAGTTTGGGAAGTCCAGGATCAAGGTGCTGGCGAGTCCCATGCCTGTTTCCAAGATGGCTCGTTGAAGGCTGCATCCTCCAGAAGGAAGACATCCCGTGTCCTCATGTGGCAGAAGGCAGAAACCTAGCAAGCCTGTTTGTGAGGGCACCAAATTCTACTCATGAAGGCAGAGCCCTCACCAACTTTTAAATGCCTCTACCTCTTAATACTATCACATTGTCAACAACTGAATTTGGTAGTAGGGAATGCTGTGCTTTGGGTCTGCATCCTGTATTTGGATGCAGTGGGATAACTGTGGAACTGTGTGTTATTGGGAACTGGCCCTGGCTGGTAGGGGCGGATCATTGGGATTTGACCAGGAGTGTCAGTTTATTGGGATTGGGGAGGAGCCCAGAGCAGAGCTCTCAGGTTTGTGTTACCTACTTACGGGCCAGGAAATGATTGAGGGGGACCCACTTGGATGTTGAGGGGCTCAACTGGCAGCTTGAACCAAGTAAAGGAAAGAAGAAGAAACATTGTTACAGCTTCTTCCTGGGGAAGTTCTGGCCTTTGCCCAAGTCTACCTGATGCTCCTGCCTTCGCTTGGCTCCTGCTTCACTTGGCTTCTGTCTGCAATGCTGTGAGCAGCTCTCCAGCCTCTGCCAAGTGCTTCCACCATTGCCGGCTGCTTTTGAATGCACTCTGTGAAACTTTCTGAAGCTATGAGCTAAAATAGATCTCTCCTCCCTGAAATTGATGGAAATCCAGTCCCAACAATAAGAAAATAACTAAGATTGAGGTGAGGGGCGGACCTAGTCAACCCTCAGCAGTTACATTCAGTGTCTAAAACCAGAGAAAGAGAAATCAGAGGTCTGGGAAGACTTAATGTGTTCATTTATATTGGTGAAAACAACATTCAGGTACAAGGACAATAATACCCTTCATGGCACCTTGATGACAGAAGAACCGCTGAGTCTGGACTTCTTGTTAGAAAAGAAAGAAGACTTAAGACCCACCCTCAAGCAGAGATGGCTAGTGTTTCTTCTCTGCTCAATACTCTTCAGACAGTGGGAGTGTTAACCACGTTCACTTACTCACTGATTTAGCAAAGCTTCACCATGGTTCACTGTGCACCACAGAGGGTCTTTAGAGAAGAACTGGGTTTTTAGAGAAGATAAAAACATAAAGCAACATTTAAAAAATAAAAATAATAGTGTTGGTCCTAAGCAGCTCATAGGGAGGGAGGCCCTGATAGGGCAGAGGCCTCCTAGGTGGGACTGGACAGTGAGCTAAGTTCACCCCAGCTTTCCCTGCACTCTTCTCCTTCCTCAAGGGCTTCCCTTCCCAGAATGCACCTCTGTTGCTCTCCATCGGCCTCTTCTCAATTCTCTGTTTAGCAGCTATTCCTTCAGAGGTACCCTTCTATCTTCCTGCATGACTTCTCAGGGTTCTCTTGACTTCTGTCAAAGCCCACGATACTGGAGATTCAAATGCATGGTGATGGGTTTGTCTTTTTAATAGAATCTTAGCTCAGCTTATAGCTAAAGCTCAGGACCTGGTACAAGATGACGTGGTCTCCAAATGTCAGCTGGCCTTGACCTTATTTCAGTTTTCCCACACTTTAGGATCCCAGGTGTGTGCCACACCCTGATAGAACTCTTGCCCACGGACACAATCAGACTTGCCAAGGTCTGTCATGGGCTCCGTGTCAGCAACAGAGTTGGACTGACGGGAAGACTCGAAGAGCAGATTTTGGCTTCACACCAGGTGCAATACAAAAAAACAAGAACTAGCTAAGCTCATGAGAGGTCGTATAAGGGGGAGTGGGAGGTCTTTCCTCATGGGAGTTGTTACCATGGAGCTAAAACACATAGTTCCAAGTGTGTGTTCATTTCTGATGTCTGAAATTCAGAGTTCACTGGTGAGTCAAGTATACTAAACAAATTTACAGTGATATTCCTATGTTCTCATTTGTTTTTAAAATACCAAAATTTGATTGGTGATGATGTGTGGAGGAGGTTATCAGAGGTTAATTGGATTTGATCAACTCACCTGTGTGGAAATATCACACTAACCCCACCAATAGTACAATTAACAAAAAATTCAAAAATACAAAAATAATGTCAGTCCATAAGGGGGAGTTTGAAAGAGAAAAGTAACAATGAATAATCCTTTGATCTAATGAAATCTAAACATTTTGGTTCAACTTTGCCTGTCTGTCTGTGTTTTACAAATATAGGCAAGCTCAAAATACAATAACTTAAAATGTATTTTCTTTTGTTCAACAACACTTAGGCACCACTTATGGTATTAAAACACTAGTTTTTAGTAACTTGGTATTTATAGAAACTACATTTTTTCTCCTCCGATTCCTTGTTTTGGATTCTCGGCTACACTCCTCTCCATGTAAAGAAGCGGAGAAGAGCACGATATGTAGATTTCTAATTATTTTCAAATGACTGTCCTAACACTAATAAAATGTTGCTGTCGTAATTGGCCAGTATAAGGATTTAGGAGATTATCTTTAATAAGAAGTGGCGCTAAGCATTACTTATTCAAACTTTTTTGGTAAATTGCTATACCCTGTTGATAGCTGGATGTGCAGGGCAGGCGCGCCATCTAGCGGGCGTATCTGAAATAAAGAAATACGTAAAAAATTCAGCCTTGCGGTAATCGCATGTCTCACTCTAGTGGCTAACATGAATACCTGCAACGTTTCCAATCCCAAAAGACGACTCGAGGGGTCAACTCCCTTCAGAGCAAGCCGAAGAGGTGACCTCAGTGAGGCCCTCCGTGCTAAACCAAGCCTGAGCTTCCGGGGCTTCTCAGGCAGGGCTCTCTCTGGGGATGAAGGGAGCTCTTGCTCCTCTGGGTCCAGCCAGCGTGTCCTTCCTAGGGAGTGGTGGGACAGGTGTCAAATACAACGCCATCACCTAGGAGTCTCATTCCTAACACATATTACAGTCCCCAAGTTCCAACGGCTGACCTATGATTTTTTATTTTCTGATGGTGTGAAAACGACATGCATTCATTAGAAACCGTGCTTTGAATTTTGACTTTTGGCCTTCTCGTGGGCCAGCCATTTCGCCCACGGTGCTCTCTCTGGGGCTGGGCAGCAGCTGTCAGCCACGTGATCACTGGGGGACCAGCCAACACTGCTGCCAGCATGTGTTGGAGATCATGTTTTGTGTTTTTGTATCAGCCCATCGTGTCTAAAATCCTACCCATATGTGTGTGTGCGAGATATTCAACACTTAATTATAAGGTGAGATTTGTGTTATATGGTTTTACCCAACGTAGTAAGTCTTGTGAGCTCATTTAAGGTTAGGCCTGATGTAAGTTAGAGGTCTTATCCACATTTGCACTTACAATTTTTACATTGCAATAGTTTTCTTTCTTTTTTTAAAAAATCAAGTTAGAAGTTGAGAAGTGCCTGTATTTCTACTGAATACTAAGAAAGTCGTAACTGGAGGCTTTCCTCAGGCCGCAGTTTCCTGGGAGAAAGGACGGGGCGGAGGTTAATTTCTGAGAATCACAGACTCAGGTCCCCACACAGACCCGTTAGCCGAGCCTGGTCCAGCTCGAAGCCACACCCCACAGCAGTGAATCTCATGCGTGCCACTTCCTGGAACAGGAAGAATGGGAAAATGATAGTGTGAGATTCCAGAGAGTTTCCAGCATTTAAGAGGAGAAAAAAAAAAAAAAATCTAAGCTGCTGAAAAGAGGAAAAGCAATCTGATAGGAAAAGTGAGAGCCGAAGGACTCCCACGGAAGAAGGGCGTGTACGGAAGAAGGAAGGGCGTGTACGGTAGAGCTCCCACAGCTGAACTGGGCCCTGCAGGAGGCGCCGCGGTACAATAAGGGCCAAGATGCTGGAGCTGGCGATTTACCGGTGACGACTTGCCGATCATAGTGGGTGGAGGTGGGGAGGCGGTGGGCGTGGGCAGCTTCTTCAGAACAAGAAGTGTAAAGAGAGAGAAAGGAGTAAGTGTCACGGTCACAAGGATCCCAAGCCAAAGAAAGGTGTGTGTGTGGGGGGGGGGGGGGGGGAAGGCAATTGACAAGTGAAGTCCGTTGTTCAGGAAGAGGGGCATGGGTCAGGCCACCCGCGGGAGCCACCGTGGAGCGACTGGAAACACCCACAGTCACCTCATCTCCCGGACTCTCCCAGAGTCCCCTTCCCGACAGGACCAGCAGACCAGGGAGCTCGGCAGGGCTCCGAGTGTCATCTGCTCTCCTCAGTCTGATCCCACGCAGCAGCAGGGAGGAGCTCCGGGAAGGGACTACAGTGACTGAAATTTGTTTTTCAAATTCTTTTCTATTGGGGTGTTTTGCTTGCGCATATTAATGGAGTACATTTCAACGCGTGCTCCGATCTCGGAATGGAGCCTCCAGTGAGTTCTGTCCTCCTCTTATGATCAAGGGAGCAATCATGGTCACCTCACCCAAGCTGCCTTGGGGTCCTAGTGGGGACCATTTGTTAGAGACCCCTGGGGACCTGCCCTGGAATTCCAGAGGATCTCATTTCGTTAGTGTCCACCGCAGTCTGCCACCCGAGTTTGGAATCACCTGGGATGATAGATCAGGGTGGCTCCTACACCAATGGCTGTCAAGTTCCGGGGTGGAGGTTGGAGGGGCTACTCTGAATGAGGTTGGCTGCATCCCAGGGCGCCGGGAGAGAGCAGGGGAAGCTCTCACAGAAGGAGAGTGGGGGCTGGGCATAGTTCAGCAGCTAGAGTGTTTTCCTAGTGAGCACAAGACCCTGAATTCAATTCCTCAGTGCCACACAAGGCAGGCACAATGGCTTACGGATACCTTAAATCGCAGTACTCTGGAGTCTGAGGCAAGAGGATTGCCGTATGTTCAAGACCAGCCTGGAATCCATAATGAGTTCGGGACCAGCCTGAACAACAGAGCAAAACCCTGGGGAGAGAGAAAGAAAGAGAAAGGGGCGGGGGGGGGGGGGGGGGGGGGAGGAGAGGAGTGACCACCAGTAGGAAAAACAACACATCAGTACTGAACTTATTGAAGAAATTTATGTGAATTGTACTAACATCCTGCAAATTTCAAGCACTCCCCATTTTCTGGCCATCTATCTGTCCCACCTGCTGGTCCTTGCCGAAGGCTGATTAATTTCCTCCTAAACATGGCTGGCTCGATTATAAAGGAAATTGACATTTCTACTGTGGAGCCCTGTTTTGCGTGCCCCATCTCGAGTCTCCTCCCAGCCCGAAGCGCTGCATAAAGCCTGATGCCTGGTGCACGTCCCAGGTTCTGAACACTTCCCCCTGGCATGTTCCTGGGGACTCGGGTGTGGCTCCTCCGGGGCGTGGCTTTCTGCGGAGCAGGTGAGGGCGAGGCCCCCAGAGGCTCCTTCAGCAAAGCCTGTGTCCTAGGAGAGCGCAGCTCTCTATTGCAGCGCAGTGCCATGCACTGCGACACCCGTCTCCTTTTGTTCTCCTTAGCAGCGAGCGGGGACATCATCCTGACCCAGACACCGGACGCCCTGACGGTATCTCCGGGAGAGACGGCCTCCAGCTCCTGTCACGCCAGTGCAGATGTCCTCATGGAGATGTCTTGGACCCGGATGGAACATCAAAGACTTGAACCCATTATGTCTCATGTCTCTACTTTGGCTCCAGGTGTCCCCGCCAGGTTCAGCCGCCGGGGAAGTGGAACCAGCTCAGTTTTCTGCACCAGCCCCGTGGAGCCTGGGGATTCCGGGGGGTACTCCTGCATGATGACTACGGCTGGCCAGCCCACAGCGGCGCGGGCTGTGCACAAATGCCCTGCTGCCTGTGCTGGGGACCGACTGTCTCGGTGCCCGTTTGCCGCTGGCTGGCTGGTATCACCTCCCAGAGATAGGCACCGCGGCAGGAATTCTCCTGTTAGGAGTTCCGGCCTTTCCCCTCCACTGTCCTGCTGACTTCCAGTGGCCTCGCGCGCTCTGTGCCAGGCTCTCTGCAGCCGGGGAAGCAGCTCTGCCTGCAGCCGGGGGAGAACACAGAGCCTGGAGAGCGTGTTCCCCTGGGACAGCCTCATCGGATAACGGCCAGAGGGCGCATGTGCAGACCTCAGCTTCCTCCCCTTACTCGGGAAACCAGGAAGCCACGTTTCTGAGCTTTCCAAGGGGATAGAGCTCTGCCCTTTTTCATTTTTCAGCTGACCTGCTGAAGGTTCTCTTACTGTTGAGCTTCGTTTCCGTCCCACCTTCCCCCTTTCCTCCCAGGATTGTCTGTGCCTCGTAAATCCGCTGCCTACACGGAGCCCTCGCTGCTGGGAGAGACTGGGGAAATCTTCGCTTGTAGAGGGTGACTCTCATCTGAGTTCCTCCTCCTCCTCCTCCTTCTTTTAGAAAAATTCAAGAAACATGTACCTTTCCTTTACCAGTCTCTCTTACATTAGTCTTTAGGGAGTGTTTTCTTTTTTCCTGAGCTACAAAATCAAGGCCCCACTAAGCAAATGGCTTTGGTCTACAAAACTGATATTAGAGGCAGTGATGGAGTAAGAGTCCTCCAGCTGCTAACACTTTCGGGCCGGTGGCCTACGACTTACACACTTCCTCCAGCTCTGGCTTCCTGAGCTGTTTCTTGCCACCTCTCCTCTCCTTCTCCAAGTCATGTGATCTCGCTTCTTTAGGGAGGACATCTGGGGATGCTAAGAGCGGTTAGAAGGCTGAATAATGCCCGTCTCCCAAAGCACATCCACATCCTAGCGGGAGCCCATGAATGTCACCTCAGATGGCAAAAGGAGCTTGGTGGATGGGGTTGAGAATCTTGACTTGGACAATGATCTTGGATTCCCTGGGTGGCTCCATCTAATCCCAATGTAATAGTCACTGTCCCGTCTCTAGGCCCCATTTAAAGGAGCAGAGGTTAATTTTGGCTCATGGTTTTTTGAGGATTCAGTCCACAATTGGCCATCTCCAGAATAGGAAAGGCATAGCGGGAGGGCCCGGCCAGAGGACAGCTGCTCACATCATGGCAGCCATGAAGTCGGAAGAGAAAGGAGAAGCCTGGAAGCAAGAGCACACCCTTCCAGGTCGTGGTCCCAGAAACCCACCTCCACCCCGGACCTGCCTCTTCCCAGCACATCCAACAATTGAGCCCATCCGTGGATGAGTCCAAGGATGAGCCCAGCACCTCACAGGCCAAGCACCTTTCAAGCACGTGAGGCTTTTGGGGGTCACTTTAGACCTAAACCATAACACCAAGGCCCAGAAGATGGTGTCTAAAAGTCAGAAAAGGCAACGAAATAATTTCTTCCTTGTGGCTTTAAAAAGAAACCTGCATGTTAACCTGGTGTCAGGGTTCTCTTTCCCAGCATTGTAAGATAATTAGCGTATGTGGTTTGAAGCCAGTGGTCTGTGCGACTTTAGCAAGGAAGGAGAATGCTCTTGCCTTGCTGAGTGGATGGTTGCTGTCTGTTCCCCCAACACTTTCCACCTAGTGATCATTTGTTGACGAGTTTGACAGGAGACAGAGACAGTTTAGTGTAAAGAGAGTGGGATTTCTCCTCGGTAGTCAGCCCCTGGTGAAGCATGTTATTAACCCTGAGAGGTGGCGAGACCCCTGGGTCAGAGCTCACCGCACATGAGAGGAGGGGTAGGCTTTATAGCAGAAAGACAATTAGATTGACAGGCACACTAAAAGAGGAAGGAATGAGTCAGCGAGAAAAGACAGAAGAGAGGAGGAAATGGTCAGAGCAAAGCAAGAAAACTCAACTACAGTCATTCAGACTCGTAGACGCTTGGAGAAAGTTGTGTTTTGTAGAGGTTAATGCTAGGATCATCACGGTATGAATCAGAGGCAGCTGGGAGCTGTAGATTTCTGGTTCTTCTTCTTCTGCTTCTTTTTGGAGACTCACTCTGTAGTCCACACTGGTCCTGGACTCACTACGTAGTCCAGGCTGGCTTTGAACCCACAGCAATCCTCCTGTCTGAGCCTCCCTAGCACTGCGATGACAGGCATGCATCTGGATTTATTTTCTTGTCTTATTTTGCAGTCTTGTCTATGAGAGGAACGTGTCCGTGTAGAAGTGGCAGTCGATGCTCGACAGGCCTACGATCAGGTCTGACGCTATGACTTTGGATAGACCGTTCAAGCTGTGAATGGCTCCCTTGTCGGTGAAATTAAGCCCCACAGACACCAAGGGGCATCTTGAGGGTTTGCCAGGTGATGTGCCCTGAGGTATATATTTTTTGAATAGAAGAGCACTCAGTGCTCTTCTCTATGCACACTTGACTTGCTTACAATGAAGACATTCTGCAAGACATAAAGATACAATTTCACTAGTCAGATACCACTTCAAACTAGGTCAGCGATAGTTACTGTACCACTGACAGCTACTTTGCCATAGGAAAGCAAGTTCTTGTTCAGTAGACCACAACTTCCTACTAGGCATTTACTCAAAGGACTTATATTTGCAGATCTGTATCTTTTTAAACTCAGAAATATCTCTCATGGATCTGCAAGCCATTCTCAAGAGTGAAATTAAAAGAAAAAGGAGACTTCCTATCTCCAAGCCTCCAAAAGCGGTAAAACCTCTGGTCTGACGTGGGACAGCCCGCAGACGCAGCTGGCCTGGCCTCATTCTCATTAACCAACCCTTTGCACTTTGACTTTTCTGAGCCCTGACAAGTCCTCTCTTCCCCCAAGCCATCTACATTAGAATGGAGCTACGCTCCTTTTCTACCGCTAAGTGTTATTTTTTTTTTCCATTTCTAACAGCAGTGTAAAATGTTTAACAGGACGTGATCTAAGAGGTAACGTGAAGTGCAACCCCAACATGGAGCGACCGCTAGCATAAATGCCTCAAGTCAACAGAACCTGAGGTTCAGGACTGGGAGCTATATGGACTACAGCCAAGAGCAGGGATGCTGACCATAGACTTACAACACAGGCTGCAAGAATAAAGACTACAGGGGAGTGAAAGACACAAATGCAAGAGATTAAGACCCGAGATATTATTGACCCATCCGCTCTCCGAAGCTCTTAAAAACCCTCTTCACAGGTCTGGCTGGCTGGGGACACAGATTTGAGCCAGTCTCTGTTTTCCTGTTGAATCTCCAATGCAGTTCTTTTTGCAAAATAAGCTGGCACCACAGTATTGTCTTTTGTGTGTGTTGGACAGGGAGTACCACACTGTGTGGGATTCAGTACATATTTTTTCTACCATAAAGCTCTTCAGAAACCTGTTCATGAGAAGCATTAGGAAGGTGAACAAGCAGACTACAAGGGACCATGGCACCTTAAGTCTGGGTTATTTTCCTTGAGCCTCATTCATGCTAGTCTCCAAGGCTACTGTAACAAATAACCAAGAAATGTGTTGGCTTGTATCACAACAATAAAGCCTTATTCTATCACAGTTTGGGGATAAAGAAGTCTGGAATAAGCTTCAATAAGCCAAGGCCAGGGTGCTGAAGGTGAGGCTCCCTGCTGAGGTTTTTGAGGAGACTCTACCCCGTGTCTCCCACAGCTTTTGGAGACTTCAGCTTTCTTTGGTCACGGCCACATCATTCCACTACAGTGGCCACATCGTCTTCTCTGTGTCACATGCTCTTTTTCTTTTCCATTTGTGTCAAATTTCCTTCTGCATCTCTTTTATAAGGACATTTAGGGTTGTATTTAGGGCCCACCTGGTTAATCTAAGTTTCCTTAATTTGTACCGAAAAGGCCTTTTTTCTATACAAGGGAGAGGAGACATTGACCTACTATAGATTTTTTCCATTTTATTGGTATATATAAGTGAAAAAATAAAATTTAAATTGATCTTGAGTGTTTTGTGCACAGACATATCATGGCAAAGTTACAAATCCTTCCCTTCTCTCTTTTCGACCCTCCCCCTGCTCCCCTCAAGTTCCCATTATTCCCCACATTAAATTCTATGAGATAATTGTGACCTGGGTTTCTCATATCAGAGAAACCATTTGATATTTCACCTTCTGCTTCTGACTCACCTCACTAAGTATGATGGTCTCAAGTTACTTCCATTTACCTACAAAAGCCTCCAACTTACCTGTCTTTATGGATGAGTAGTACTCCATTGTGTATAAATACCACAATTTATGTGCCCATTGGTCTGGTGATGGGTATTTTGGTGTCTTCCACATTTCAGCTATTGTTAGTCGTGCTGCTATGAACATGGTATACGTGTATCTCTGCTTTGTGTTGTTTTAAACTCTTTTGGGAAAATTCCCAGAAGAGGTATCGCTGGATCAAAGACTATTTATTTCCAATCTTTTGAGAGCCTTCCATACTGCTGTCCATAGTGGTTGTACCAGTGTACATTCCCAGCAGCAGTGCAGGACAGTCCCTTATTCCCCACAGCCTCCCCAGCACTGGTTGCTGTTTGTGTTCTTGATATGCGCCATTCTTTCTGGAGTTAGATGGTATCTTAGTGATGTTTTATTTGCATTTCTTTTATGGCCAAGGATGTTGAACATCTTTTCATGTATTTATTGACAATTTGAACTTCTTCATCTGAAAACAGTCTATTCATTTCTTTTGCCCATTTTTCAATAGGATCTTTAATTTTGAGGGGCTTACTTTTCAGTTCCCTGCATAATCTGGTTATGATCCTCCTATCTGAGGTATTGGTGATGAATATTTTTTTCCCAGTCTGTCGGTTCTCTTTTTACACTGTTGATAGTTTCCTTTGCAGTGCAGAAACATTTTAATTTGACATAATTCTATTTGTTAATAATGGGACTATTTCTTTTGCTTTTGGTGTTTTATTAAGAGAGCCTTTGCCTGAGCATATGTCTTTTAGATATTTACTTAATTTGTTTTCCAGGAGATTCAGCATTTCGGTTTTAACATCTAGGTCTTTGATTCACTTTGGTTTAATTTTGGTGCATGGTGACTGGTGTGTGTCTATATTTATTTTCTTCATGTAAATGTTTAATTTTTCCCAGCACCATTTATTGAAGAGGCTATTCTTTTTCCACTGTATGCGTTTGGCTCCTTTATTGAAGATTAGGTAGCTGAGGGTATTTGAGTTTGTCTCTGCATCCTCAATTTTGTTCCACTGGTCTATCTGTCTGTTTTTGTGTCGATACTATATTGTTTTTGCAACTATTGCTTTATAGTATAACTTGGTGTCTGGTGGTGTAATGCCTCCTGCTTTGGTCTTGTTACTCAAGATTGCTTTGGCTATTCTAGGACTCCTTTTGTTCCATATGAATTCAAGGATAATTGTTTCAAGTTCTGTGAAAAAAACTTGTTGGTATTTTGATAGGAGTTGCATTGAATTTGTATATCAATTTTGGCAGGATCAATCATTTTGACAATATTGATTCTGCCTATCCAAGAACAGGAGATGTCTTTCCATTTTCTGATGTTGTCTACAACTTCTTTCCTCAGTGTAATGTAGTTTTCTTTATATAGGTCCTTCACTTCCTTGGTTAAGTATACTCCTAGGTATTTAATGTTTTGCTGGGCTATTGAGAATGGGATTATTCTTCTGAGCTCTTTCTCAGTGAGTTCATTGTTGTTGTAGAGAAAAGCTATTGATTTTTAGTATTAATTTTGTAGCCTGTGATTTGGCTGAATTTGTTTATTATTTCCAATAGTTTCATAGTGGAGTTTTTAGGGTCTTCTATGTAGATGATCATATCATCTGCAAATAAGGCTAGTTTGACCTCCTCCTTTCCAAGGCAAATTCCCTTTATTTTATTTTCTTGCCTGATCGCTATTGCAAGTGTTACAAGGAAAATGTTAAATACAAGTGATGAGAATGGACAGCTTTGCCATGTTCCTGATTTGAGAGGAAACTCAATTTTTCTCCATTTACTACTATACTTGTGGTAAGTTTGGCATATACGGCTTCTGTAAGTTTGAGATATGGCCCTTCTATACCTATTTTTCTCAGAGTTTTTATCATGAAAGGATTTTTAATATTATCAAAGGCTTTTTCTGCATCAATTGAGATGATCATGCAGCTTTTATTTTTTTGATGTGGTGTATTACGTTGATTGATTTACATATGTTGAACCAGCCTTGCATTCCAGGAATGAAGCCCACTTGATCATGATGTATGATCTTTCTGATTACTTGTTGGATTTTTTTTGCCCAAATTTTATCAAGGATTTTTGCATCTATATTCATTAGAGATATTGTTCTGTAATTTTTTTCCCTGGTTAAGTCTTTTTCTAGTTTGGGGACTCACATGATGCTAGCTTCCAGAAATGAGTTTGGTAGTATTCCTTCTCTTCTAATTTCATGGAACAGTTTGAGAAGAATTGGAGTTAGTTATTCCCTGAAATACTGAGAAAATCCTGCTGTGAATCCTTCTGGCCCTGGGCTTCTATTTGTAGGTAGAGCTTTTATTACTGCTCCAATTTCTGTGTGTGTAATGGGGTTGTTCAAGATTTTTTTGTCTTCTTCATTCAATTTTTCATGTGTCTAGGAAGTTACCCATTTCTTCCCAATTCTATAACTTGTTAGAATATAGGTGTTCAAAACAATTTCTCATAATATTCTGAATTTCTTCGGAGTTTGTTGTAATTTCACCATTTTAAATGCATTGATCTGTGCTTTTTCTTTCCTTCTTTTGGTGAGTTTAGCTAGAGGTTTGTCAACCTTGCTTATTCTTTTGAAGAACCAGCTCTTTGACTCATTAATTGTGTCTTTAATTTCAATTTTATTAATTTCAGATCAAATCTTTATAATTTCTTCTACTGCTTTTTGGTTTAGATTGTTCTTATTTCTCTAGGGACTTAGAGTGTATCGTTAATGTGTTTATTTTTAACTGCTCTGTTCTTTTGATGTGTGCATTTATAGCTGTGAATTTCCTTCTAAGTACTGCTTTCATTGTGTCCCATAGATTCTGATATGATGTACTTCTTTTATCATTTAGCTCTATGAAGTTTTTGATTTCTTCTCTGATTTCTTCTGTGATCCATTGTTTGGTCAGTAGTGAGTTGTTCAGTCTCCATGTATTCGTGTATTTTCTTCTGTTTCTTTTGCTGTTAAGTTCCAGTTTTATTCCACTATGATCTGAAAGTACACAAGGAATTATTTCTATTTCTTTGTATTTATTTGAGCATGATTTATGACTTAGAATATGGTCTCTTTTAGATGTTCCATGTGCTGCTGAGAAGAACATGCATTTTGTTGACATTGGGTGGAAAACTCTGTAAACATCTGTTAGGTCCAAGTTTTCTATCGTGTCATTTAACTGTTGTATGTATTTGTGGATTTCCTGTCTGGTTAATCTATCTATCTGTGGTGTGGATTATTAAAGCCCCTATTATAATTGTATTTAGGCCTATATGTCCTTACAGATCTAATAATTTTTGGTTTACATAATCGGGTGCTCCAGAGTTGGGAGCACATATATTGATAATTGTGAGTCCTTCCTGTCCTATTGTTCCCTTAACCAGTATATAGTGGTATAGTTGTCCCTCCTAACCTGTTTTGTTTTGAAATCTGATGAGTCTGCGACTAATATAACTACTTCTGCTTATTTCCTGGGCTCTGTTGCATGCAATATTGAATTCCATCCTTTTATTTTCAGTCTGTGAGTTTCCTTGTGGGTGAAGTGTGTCTCTTGTAAGCAGCAAATTATGAGATTCTGTTTTTTAATGCAGTCAGTCTATGTCTTTTGGTCTTTTTAGGTGAGTTGAGATGGTTCACATTCAGAGTCATTATCGCGGTATGTTTGGAATGTGCTGCCATCATTATAGTTTTTCAGCATTATTTACTAGGCTTACTTTCTTCTCAGTGCATTCTCCTAAACTTGTTGCCTCTTTTTCTCTGGGCCTTTGGTGTCATTAGCCTTCTTTTCACTAAGTTTCCTTTAAGTATCTCTGCAGTTCTGGCTTAGTGGCTGCAATTTTTTTAAGCTTTCTATATCATCGAAAGTTTTAATTTCTCCCTCTAATTTAAAAGATAATTTTGCTGGATATAGCAGTATTGGTTAGCATTTATGTTCTCTTAGTGCTTGGATGATATTGCTCTGTGATCTCCTGGCTTTTAAGGTCTGGGTTGAGAAATCTGCAGTTATCCTGAAGGGCTTATCTTTGTAAGGCACCCTCTGTTTTTTTTCTTACAGCTTTTAGTATTCTTTTTCTGTGTTGGGTCTCTAGTATTTTAATTATGATGTATCATGATGAGGATCTCTTCTGACAAAAGTTGTCTGGTGTTCTATGTGCCTGCAGTAGTTCCATGTTCGTTTCTTTACTTAGATTTGGGAAATTTTCTTTCGTAATTTCATTGAACATGGCCTTTAAGCCTTTTGTTTTGTCCTCCGTTTTCTCCTGCACTCCCATCATTCTGAGGTCGTTTCTCTTTGAGTCCTGAGCTGTTATAACCATTCTCTTTCTTCCTTTTCTATTTTGAGTTCTTTATAACCTATATGTTCCACTTCAACCATTTTAACATCTAGGTCGGATATTCTCTTCTTAAAATGTTCTAAGTGATTACTTGTTTTCTTTCTGTGTGTTTTTCACATCCTGAATATCCGCTTTCAGTATTTTTATATCTCTGCTGTCTTCTCCTCTAATTTTTTGCATTACCTTTATTGTTTTCCGGGTTATGTCTTCTTTGTTTTCCTCTAAGCTCTTGTCAGTGTTTGCTGACTGTATAGCTATGTCCCAGTGTAGCTTTTGCATTTTCTGTTTCATTTTCTGTTTCAATTCTAAGTATTTCTGGGCCAAGAAATTATCATCTTTTTTACCCTTTTCATCTTTGGGTTCTGCTATTTCAAGATCCCCGGTATCATTTTTGGGGGTGTCAGGTCTTTCTGTAGATTTATTACCGCATTTCCTCATGGTTCAGTTACAGTGAGTTGAGGCTCCAGTATTGTTGATGGGTTCTGTTTCTTTCCCTGAGATTCTTAAATTAGACTCTTTCTGTTTTAAGTGTTACCTGAATGTCTCTGGGCCCAGAAGGGATGGGACATGCAAAGGTCCGGTCCCACCAGCTCCCAGGCGCAGGAAGGGCTCTGGTGGCAGCTACCTGGCCGTCTCTGGTGTGCAAGAGGGACAGGGCGCTGGACCTACTATAGATTTTTATTTAAGGAAGTCAAAGTGGGAAAACAGATTCAGCCTTGTACCCATCAAACAATACCAACAAAAATGAAAAACAAAACAATAAAGCATATTTATTTTAAATAAAGTGAATACAAAGTGAACATCTGAGGGTTGTTGTTAGACTGTCACTGGGAATGGCTCTTAACCAAGTGACAGGCAAAGCAAATGGAGGGTCAAATTCTCCTGTGGCTGTGACAGATCTAGTTTCTGCTCTGCCACTGGGCGCGGTCGGTGTCCCAGCGAGAACTACTTTAGTCTTCAGAGTTAGCGTTGCTTATCCGCAAGAGGCCAGCAGAGGGCGCTATAACACCCCAGAGGGAGACAGGCCGACACTACCTGACAGATCAAATTGAGTCATTAATATGAAATCCTGATAATTTTCATATATCCTTTCTCTAACATATGAAGTGGCCTTGTTTTGGGGATGTTATCAGAGGCTAATTCTCTGAGAGCGGCCTGAGTGAAATATATTAGTCTAAATTAACAAGATGCCCCCATCACAGCTCCTTGGGCTTCTACTGCTGTGGGCTCCAGGTGAGAATATTTGGACAAAGCTAGTAGTGGGACTATTATTTACACATCTAATCTTGTTTCTTCACTGGGAACCAAGCAACAAGCGAGTATGTCTTGACTTTGGAATCTGATTTTTTTTTTTTTTAAGAGAAAACTCTTTTCTCTTTCCTGACTAGGTAATTTTTGTCAACACATAGTACTGTTCCACTGGTTTCCGCTTCCAGTGGTGAGATTGTGCGGACCCAGTCTCCAGCCATCCTGTCTCTGACTCCAGGCGACAGAGCCACCATCACCTGCAGGGCCAGTCAGAGCATCAGCGCCCGTTTACATCGGCGTCAGCAGAGACAGGGTGAGGCTCCAAAGTTCCTCGTCAAGTCCACTTTCCAGTCCATCTCTGCGGTCCCTTCGAGGTCCAGTGGCTGCGGCTTGGGGCAGGTTTCACCTACACCATCAGCAGCCTGGAGCCTGAAGATGCTGCCACTTACCACTGTGGGCAAAGCTCTAGTCCTCCTGGATAAAAACCAGTTTGCCCAACCTGAGAAGAGATGGGGACGTGTTCCTCTGGCATTTGCAGCTGCGGCAGGGGTACTGACTTCACCCCACGAGACCTGGCCCCCGTGGCAGCGCTGGAGTCCACAGCCACTGTTTTATGTCTGTTGCAACATCACTACAGTCATTTTTCAAAATGCATGAAAAATAAACTGTCATTTTTCAAATAAATGATTTCCATAAACTGGGATTTACATGTGGATGAAAATCTGAGTTTATCTTTTTGGGCTAGAAATACTCAAGGAAGGCAAAATGGTACTAAAGGGGGTATATGACCAGACAGACGGGCTGGAGGTGCGGTAACAGAAATGGCATAGATCCAGGATTTTATGAACTAAGTTCAAAGAAGCAGAAATGGATCTCAGTGGGTAAGCTGGTCCCTTAAACTGCGCATGTGTCAACCCAGCCTGGCACCAAGGCTGCCTTTCTCCAATGGAGTGTTCGTCTGCAGAGGTGCAGGACCTCTCTGGTGCCCAGTTCGCAAGACCCCAAGGAAGACCCCAGGAGCCGATTCCGATGCAAACACATGCGAGTCTTACTGCAAGCTGGAGCCGGGGCCTCCTGCCCAGCGCCGTGGAGGCAGGGAAGAGCCCCGAGCGCCATTTGCACAGGGTTTTATTGACAAAAGTCCTGAAATTGCAACAAGTTGTTTACTATGAAAACTAATCGGATGACATTTAGTACAGAGAAATTTGTGAGCTTATGATTGGGTAAGGTGCTGTTTTAATGGTTAATACAGCTATATGGAATGTCCTTATCAGCTAGATACATTTGCTCTAATGGTTAGTGCGGCTATAATTTTTCATCTTCTGACTAGTTATCCTGTTTGTTCTACTCATTGCTAAGAGACTGCATTCCTCCCTGCTTATCCAGAAACCTGGGGGCACTGTAGGGTCAAAATGGCGTAACTTCGGTTCGTCACCTTGATGCATGTTAACAGTTCTATCAGCATCAGAGAGCTCTTAGGGGGCGTCCGGGGGGAGGCTCTTCCAGAGACAGGCACAGTTGGAGCCAGGAGGAAAACCTGGGTTTTCTGTGACCAGTCCTGGACCAGGACAGGGCTCCAGGCTGCAGAGGCTGAACTCCCGAATTCCGTTTTCCTCAGTAAAAGTCCTTTGGCTTGAAGCTGAGTGTCAGAGAACAACGCCCACGCTGAGAGGCCGTTTTTGAGCTTCAGAGTGTGGGAAAATTAATTACGTCATTTCAATATGTAATTTACACATAAAATATACAAGCTCACCCATCATCTTGAGAAAGCGAGTGTCCTCTACCACCAAAAGACCATCGGAGGGCCTGTTCCCTTGTCCACTTAAAAACTCAGACTTCATAGTTTCATTTAGTTCAGTTCATTTTGTTTGTAGTTCTGAGGCTTGAGGCCAGCGTCTTCACACTACGCTACATTTCCAGCCTATTATTTATGTTTTGAAGCAGAACTTGCTAAATTTCCCAGGCTGGGCTTGAACTTGCCGTTCTCCTGCCTTAGCCTCCCAGAGTAGTGGGATGACAGGCTCGTGACAGGCGGAATTTACGGCTTTTTAACTGTCACCATTCTTCAGTGGCAGCACCAGGGTCTTTCTCCTAGCGTTTTGAACACCAACACTATTTTCAATTCTTTGACGATGGCTCGGTGTTCTTACTCATTCATTGAATGAAGGAATGGTACCTCGGTTTGGCATTGGGAATCCGCACTTACATCACAGAGGATGGTATTTTCTTAATGACTTTTACTCTATTTGTTCACAAAAATATTTCAGTTTTGATCTTTTTTTTTATTTAGTATCACATGTTTTACCTCAAACAAAGTGAAGGAAAAAAGACACCTTAGAAGAAGTCATAAATTTATATTGCGGGCCAGGAAGATACACTCACTGTTAGGGTTTTTCTCTCTCCTGTCATCCCAGGGTGTATGGTGAAGATTTGTTTCGATTTGCAAGTGCTTCCGGGGCATGTATGTATGGACCCTTTAGGAGATGGGGTCTAGTGGAAGGAAGTTAGGTTATTGGGGTCTGCCTTTAATATAGCGATTCCAAACTGGCCAGGTCTTCCTCAGCCTTCCTCGGCTGTCTCTGTCTCTCTCTGTCTCTCTGTCTCTCTGTCTCTCTCTCTCTCTCTCTCTCTCTCTCTCTCTCTCTCTCTCTCTCTCTCTCTGCTTTCCGGTTACCATGAGGCTTTGTTTCTTATGTCAGCCGCTCTCACCAGGGTGTCATTCCTCTCCACAGGCCCAAAGTAATGGGACCAACTGACCAGGCACTGAAAACTATCAAATATTTACTTCTTTTAAATTGATTTTTGAATGTTTTGTCATATTGACAAAAGCTTGATTAAACACTTGCCTTAGTTACTTCTTTGTTGCTGTGACTCAATACTCGACACCCACAAATTTAGGAAGGGTTTATTTTAGCTCACAGTTTCAGAAGGTCACAATCCATTCAGGGGCGGCCGGCAGCAATCAGAGTACAGGACAGAGGCAGAGGTGGGGGCAGCTTCTCAGGACATCACAAACAGGAAGGCAAGCTGAGACCAGCTGAGACTAGTCCCCGTCCTCCAGGAAGGCAGGTGCAGCTTATGTATCCTTTCAGGTCTCCACCCAGTAATTAGTCCCTCCTGCATCCAGGTGTGGCCACTACACACCGTTAATCCTAACTCACAGGCCTTTAGTCTTAACTGTAATCCACCCCTCCGAACTAGACCCCAATCCACCAATATCACATGGTTCCATAGACAGTCCATAACATTAACATACATGAGACTTTTGGGGGACACTCCAGATCCTAACCACAACAACACTTTTTTAAAATTTATTTTCTATTTATTTATTTTTGCACAGCACAGTTCAAGGTAGAGAACACCATAGAGAAGGATTGGAGACGAATGTCATGGTTATTAACCCCAAAGTCAAAGAAGACGGAGGGAGAATTTAGGTTTTATGTATGTGAGCTACTGGCATACGTTCTGAGTCATTCTTAATTGTGCTTATTCTGTAAATGTGTAAAAATCAACTCCATCAAGAGCTACTTCTGGTATTAAAGCTCAAGTTGCTGGGAAGGCTTTCGATTTCTCTAAAAAGAGGAAAGGTGAAAAGTTTTCCTCTGCATCCCTTCCTGGAATGGCTATGAGACAGCGTGAGGCTTGGAGGCACGGCAGTTGTTTTCAGTCTTGAAGCCTGAAATCCAGTGTTGAAAGTTCTTTGTTGACAGTGATAAAGCAGGAATAAAGCATCTGGGTTGCTTCCACTTTTCTAAGCTATTGTACCAAATCTAAATTCTATGATTTCTTTTACTGGCTTTTAAAGTTAATCTAACTTATCCAGAAAAGGTAAGAGCAAGAAATCATCAGGGCCATAGAGCTGCTCTTCACTAGAAGACAGACAAAATCGTGTGTCATTGTGTGTTTTGGGGCAGTCTGAGGCGAGAAGGGCTTCGGTTCTATCACCCCTGCCATTATTTTTACTGATGTGTCAAGTCTAGAGAAAGTCAAGTAAGTTCATAGTTTTAAAATTGTATTCTTCTTCCTGTTTTCATTCTGAACCATGAAGAGAGCAATAAATCACTCCACTGACAGGAGAGCACCCTGATTCTGTCCTGTGGTTCAAAAGAGAAACATGTTCTCTGCAGACAAATTTGGGTTGCTCTCGTCTGAGCAGGGACAACAGGAGACACTGGCCCTGTACGGAGATGAGCCCGCCCCACAGCTGTGTGCTGCCCCTCTTCAGCCTCTACTGGTTTGCATGTCCCCAGAGCCCAGCCCAGTGTCCTGAGGACTCTTAAGAGGCTGGTCGCACCTTGTGCAGAAGCCAGTCCCAGTCAGGCCCCAGTATGAACATGAGGGTCCCCACTGAGCTCCTGGGGCTCCTGTTGGTGATCTGGTCCCCAGGTGAGAAAGGACAACACTGGGAATACGCTTAGCCTGCAGTGGTCAGCGTTGCCTGGAGCTTCTTTTATCTTGATTAATTGTCCTGATGTCTGTTTGTTTCTATTGTCAGGCTCCAGATGTGCCATCCAGATGACCCAGTCTCCATCCTCCCTGTCTGCATCTCCAGGAGACAGAGTCACCATCACCTGCCGCGCCAGTCAGGGCATTAGCAGTTACTTAAACTGGTATCAGCAGAAACCAGGGCAAGCTCCCCGGCTCCTGATCTACTATGCATCTAGCTTGCAGTCCGGGGTCCCCTCGAGGTTCAGTGGCAGCGGGTCTGGGACAGATTACACTCTCACCATCAGCAGCCTGCAGCCTGAGGACGCTGGGTCTTACTTCTGTCAACAAGATGACAGTTTCCCTCCCACAGTGCTACAAGCCATGACAAAAACTACCTAGAGAAGCAGAAGTGTGAGTCTGGGCCGCCCCACGTACTCTGTGTTTCCGCCACCAGCTGACAGCGTTTCTCAGATGCAGGCGGCCGCCCCTGAGGAGCCCCAGCTGATGAAACGCTTGTGCGTGCTTCCCGTAGCAACATGGATAGTCCAAAAGGGAGTGTTTAAAATACAGGAAGGACTGTCTAAAG
>PVKB01002865.1:0-243811 GCA_004027205.1 Ctenodactylus gundi
TTGTTTTTTGAGACAGGGTCTTGCTCTGTAGTCCAGGCTGGTCCTGAACTCACTATGGAGCCCAGGCTAGCCTCAAACTCATGGCAATTATGTGGTGCTGGGTAATTAAACTCAGGGACTTATGCTTGCTAGGCAAGTACTTTTAATTGCTCTGCTGTTCCTCTAGCCCAGCTTTTTTTTTTTTAAATCAATCTTTTTTCTGAACACACCTCCTTTGGCTCAAAACTGGGGGTGGTGGTGCAGCCTACAATCCCAGCACTCTGAAAGGCTGAGGCAGGAAGGTGGCAAATTCAAGAGCAGCTTAAGGCAATATTTTTAAAAAGGTGTAGTACAGGTCTTTACTTAGAAACAATAGAGGGATAAAAACTCCTGCTATCTGGGAGGGGTCCTGAGTGGGTTGCCCTAGCCTGGGCAATTTAATGAGACCCCTGTCTCAAAATAAAAAATGTCTTCCTTCAATTCTGAAGCCACCAGAGCAGGCACCTTGGCTAAACCACAGGCTCCGGGACTTTCATGTATTAGTTGCTCAATCACCTACTTAATGTTTCCATGTTTCAGTTTCCTTATCTGTAAATGGATGAAACAAACAAAACGCTCTTAAAAGGTTTACCTTGGCCCTAACCTGAGGTAAACGAAAGTGCTACATTCAAGCCTGGTGGGGAGGTATTATCTTAAAAAAAAAAAATGAGGATGTAGTTTAGTGAGGTGGCCCAGAGTTCCATCCCCAGTATCACAAAGAAAGGGGCAAGCCAAGTGTGGGAGCGCACACTGCGATCCCAGGCGGGAGGGGTACAAGCTCACAGGAGTCCAGCCTGGGCAACCTAGCAGCTTAGTGAGACCTTATGTCAAACAATAAAAAGGAGCCGACTGGTATGTAGGGGCGGCCGCCCTGAGTTTGATCCCTCCTACCCAAACCAAAACAACTATCTTTTGGTAGTTACTTAACACCTCTACACCTCAGTTCCTCACAGATAACAAAGCTCCTTCTCCATAGGTTTGGACAGATTCACGCTTAAGCGTTCAGCGCAGTCTCTGGTGTGCAAACGGTTTTAGACAAAATAGCCGTCACGCTGAGTTTTCTTTGCGTGCTGGGGCTAGAACTCATCCACGTGTTAGGTGAGTGCCCCCGCACTGCCCTGCCAACTCCAACAGCTTTGCGTTTCCATTCGCTCCGAAAGGAATTACTGTTTTTTTCGAATTGGGGATCGAGCCCACAGCTCAGTTTTTATTCTTGCTTCTGAGACAGTTTCTCGCTAAACTGCGCACGCTGGACTTCAACTTGGGATCCTGCTGCCCTGGCGTCCCAGAGCGCTGGGAGTATGGGCCTGCGTCACAGGGACCAGCCAAGTAAAATCCGGATTGAAGCCTTTTCCGACATTCTCACTCGCGCTGTGCCAGCTCTCCGCCGCTCACAGATGGCGGGTTCGTAAGGTTTCTTGAGCCTCTCGCAGCCGACTCTGTTGTCCCGTGCCGCCGCCTTCGAGCGCGAAGCCCACGCTTGGCACTCAGTCCCCGCAGACAGCCGCACCAGGCCTGGGGCCAAAGGCCGGACACCTCTGTGTGCGGCCCCAGGGGAGCCGCGTTCTTACTCTGCCCGCGCTGCAAGCCACAGGGCCGGGCCCCCAACTTTCCGAGCTGACATTTTCATCGCAGCCCCCGTTCGGTCCACCCTGATGGTGGTGGTTGGAAATGGTGGCTCAGATTGGGAAGGGACCAAGGCGCGGTCCGGCCAGGCGCGGTAAGGACGGCAAACTGAGGCCGCGCAGCGGCAAACGCCACAGCGGTAGACTGCAAGAGACCGGGTCACCTGGAATCCGGTCCGCGACCGGAAGCGGTGCGGAACCGCGATCACCTGAGCAGCGCAGTCACGCCATCGGAGTGGGGGTGGGGAGGGCGGAGGCGGGGCCAGACTACGCACACGTGACCCGACCCTGGGCGGAGCTAGGGAAGCGGTGATCACCTGAACAAGGGAGTCACGTGGGCGAGGGGTGGAGCGTGGGTGGGACTAGGCGGCGCCCACGTGACGCGATTCCGGAGCCGCGGTGCTCAGCGTTTCCTTGCGCCCCTCGACTCGGGCTGTAGCTCGGCGGGTGTTTGCGGCTCCCTTTCGCCCGCCGGCGACATGGGTACCTCCGCTTCCCGCCAGCCGCGCCTGCTCCAGCTTCTCCTGCTGCTTCTGCTTCTGGCGGCACTGGGGACCGCGCAGGCCCCAGATGTCGGGTTCCCCGAGCTCTGCAGGTGGGTGGCCTGCCGGGTGGAGGGATAGGGTTCTGAGGACGTTGCTAGTCCCCGCGCGGGTCCGCCCCGCCCCAGGGAGGTTCCCCTTGCGGGGACCCGGGAGGCACCGGGGTGCTGAAGTGAGTGGGGGCCAATGGCCTGGCTACTTGTGGCTGTCACCAGTTCGGGGGCGGCTTTGTGTCCCAACGCTGGCCCTGACCCGATTGAGGGACGCTGCGACCGGCCCCACGCGCGTACCCGCCGTGTCTCTTGCGCCTGGGAAGTTGGAGAAAGAACTACAGCTTTTATTATTACTATTATTTTTGTGGTACTGGAGATTGGACCCAGGGCCTTCACACTGAGCATATCTTTGATTTTCGGACATGGTGTCGCTAACTTGGCAAGTTTTCCAGGCTGGCCTCGAACTTGGGAGCCTCTTTCCTCAGCATGCCTGAGTGCTGAGATTAAAGGCCCGCCACACTGGACCTGCTAGGAACTCCAGCGTGTCTATTGTTCCTTCCAGGTTCCCCAGGGAAGCTTTGGCGAGGCCTCTAAGTGTGTAAAGGCCCGCCACTGAGTGAGAGCCGTAGGAGTAACTAGACTTGGTGGGGGGCCAAGTGCAGGGTTTATGAAGTTTCCTTTGCTAATTTTTTTAAAATGTCGGTGTCTACACGGGGTGGGGGGGATGGGACTGGAGAGTACTAGAGATTGAGCCCAGGGGCCTTCACACTGAGCTACTTCCCCAGCCTTTTTTTTAAAAAATACGAAGTTTTTACTACTCCACCTCTGTGTTTGTGTCCCATTTTTTGATTTTGAAAACTGGATCTTGCTGATTTGCCTAGCCTGGGCTTGAATTTGTGATCCTCCTGTCTCAGCCTCCTGGAGTGCTGGGATTACAGGCCTGTGCCACTGGACCCACTCCGTTTTGTCTTTGTAGTAGGCTTTAGTTCCTTAGAGGACTTTGTTCGTCTTTTGGCTGGGGGTCAAGGGTGAGGGGGTGTGGGCATTCCTGTAGTGACTGTCAAGACTTTGCTGGCACCTTTTGGATCCTGCTTCCTATCAGGCTGCTCACGTGATGTCACTGTCTTCAGGGTGGATTATTCTACAGGAGTCCTCTGCTCTGGGAACTATGGTTGTGTAATCTCCGGTTCCTTTTCTGGTCGCTGGGGTTTGACCAGGACTCGGAGTGGTGGGCCTGGGTAATTTACATGCCCTGAAGTTTTCTGACCAAGCCTCACAATAAAAACTAAGAGTGAGCTCAGTGCGAAGGCCCTGGCCTCCCCTGGCACTTGAAAGTGACTTTGCAGGATGAAGTTGAGCCTGCTTTCACGTGAAGTTCGTGGTAGAAGCCAGTGTTGGTGGCACAGGCCTGTAACCCCAGCCCTCTGGGGGTGTGAGGCAGGACAATCTCAAGTTCAGGCCCAGCCTAGGCAGTTTCGCGAGTCATTCTCTCTCTGTCTCCCCCCAACCCCAGGTTCTTGCTCCGTAGTCCAGGGTGGTCCTGAACTCACTGTGTAGCCTAGGCTGGCCTCCTGTCTCAGCTTCCTGAGTGTTGGGGTTACAGGCCTGTGCCACTATGCCTGGTTTATGTGGTGCTAGGGAATTGAACCCAGGGTCTTGTGCTTGCTTTAATCTGTGAGCTGTGCCCCTAGCCCTGTGAGACTTAGCTCAAATACAAAACAAAACAAAACAAAGAAACAGGGCTAGAGGTATAGCCCAGAGCGAAAGCCCTGGGTTCCACCTCCAGTACCGTACTCGAGAAAGCTTGTGTAGGGTTGATGACATTGTTTTCCCTCCCTTTGCCAGTACTGGGGATTGAACTCAGGATCTTTAGTCTGCTCTAAGTCCCTAGCCGCTGGCAGGGACTTTCGCTCCGCCTGCCTTGGCTTCTCAGAGTGCGGAGTTATTCACAGGCCTGTGCCGCTGGGCCTGGCTCCTATTTCCCCGTGCATCAGAGATATTGTATAGAATTTTTAGACATTTTTTTGAGGAGTCTGAGGATGGCCTGTGTAGGAACTTTTTGGACAAGCCCCCACATATTCTATTTCTGTCTCCGGTGAGTAGCCGGAGGGGAGCGTACTTCCTAGAGTTGATAGGCCAGTGAGCCAGCCTGGGATACAGTGTTGCTCTAGGAACTTTTTGATCTGGAGAAAGGGTCCCAACTTGGCCGGGACAAGTGAGGGGTGTTAAAAGCTGCAAGTTTTTAAAGAAGCGCTGCCTTGACCAAGGATGGCAAATTTGAGCCCAGCCTGATCAACTTAACAGGCTGGAGACAGAGCACAATGAAAGCCCTGGTTCAGCCCCCCAGTACCACAAAACAAAACAAAATCAAAACAAAACCAGAAAACCAACTCAGAAAACTCCTGTGGGCTACTGGTGTTGAGGTGTTTTTGCTGGCAGCTAATTTTAATTCCTTTCCCAGTAGTTTGGGTTCGAGTGGGCCAGTGAACTCTTACCTGCTCCAGCCTGCACCTGGGCCTCAGACTGGCCATCCCAGTTCCGCCCGTCTGTGTTCTTCTGTGTGCAGGTGGAGCCTGGCCTCTGTCCAGGAGGAATAGCTTTGGTGTCTGTATACTCCATCCACTGTCACCTGTGGGCATGACTTAGCCAGTGCTAGACAGGGCTCTGAGCATGAGATGCGTTGTTAGTGCCGCTCTAGTCTGGATCTCCCTGAAGTTGGCATGTTGAGTTTTCTGCTAAGTTTCCTAGGTCCCTTCCAGATGGGTTTCACAGTCTTCCTACTGTTGCTGTCCTGTAGTTGCACGTAAGATTTGTTTAGATTTGTTTGTTCCCAGTTCAAAAGTCAGTGTCAGCAGAGAGGTTTGTTTTGTTTTGTGATACTGTACTGGGGATTGAACACTGGGCCTTTGCTTTGAGCTATATCCCTAACTTCTTTTTTAATTGGTTGAGGCAGGGTCTTACTAGGTCACTCAGTTTTCCAGACAGAGCTCAAGTCATCTTGCCTCAGCCTCTTAGAATGTGCTCTCTGTCGTTATTTTGCTTTTGTAGCCCTGAAGATCGAGCCTGGGCCTTGGGAGCCCCAGCAGTTGGGTTCCTGTGCTATTTGCTTATTATTATTATTTGTGGTGTTGGGATTGAATTCAATACTTTCTCACTGAGTGGTGTCCCCAGCTCATACAGAGTGTTCATAAGTTGCCCAGGCTGGGCTTGAATTTGTGACCCTCCTGTCTCATTATCCCAGAGCGTTAGGGTTATAGATGTGAACCACAACACATGGCTCATGTTTTAAATTGCACCCCTGAGTGCTTTGTTTGGAGATTGGATCCTGCTTTGTAGTCCAGGCTGGTCCTGAACCCACTGTGTAGCACAGCCAGACCTTGAATTCATGGCAGTCCTGCCTTATCCTCTTGAGTGCTGAGATTACAGGTATGTGCCACCATACCCAGTTTATGTGGTGTTGGGGAATCAAACCCAGGGCCTTGTGATTGCCAGGCAAATGCTTTGACTGTTGAGCTACATCTCCAGCCCCCCGTTTCCTTAGACTTGTATTAACAATCATTTGTGTCTATGTACTGTTTTTGTTGTTTGTTCTTTTGAGACAAGGTATTGCTCTGTAGTCCAGGCTGGTTCTGAGCTCACTATGCTCAGTAGCCCAGGCTGACCTTGAGTTCAAGGCAGTCTTTCTACCTCAAACTCCCAAGGGCTGGGATAAATTTACATCATTTGTAGGCATGCACCACCAGATCCTGCTAATCTTTATGTGATGCTGGGGTATCCACGCAGGACCTTACCTGTGCCAGGCAAGCACTCCAGCCTCTGGGTTATGCCCCCAGCCTCTCATCTGTCTGATTACTCTTAAGAGATACTGCTGGCTTAGGGTTCCTTAATTCAGCTGGGCTGTGCCTGCCTGAAATACCAGTCAGTAGCTGGTAGGATGAGGCAGGAGGATTGCAAGTTTGAGCCCAGCCTGGACAGTTTAGGGAATTATTGAAGCCCTATCTCAAAATAGAAATAAAAAAGGGGGCTAAGGCTGTAGCTCAATGGGAAGGTCCTGGGTTTGAGAAATACCACAATATATATCACATCTTGATCATTTTTACTTCCCTTCCCCCTTCCCACCCCCATCACGTATACAAAGTCTCCCTGTCTATATCATTTTTTATTTTTTAATAGACAGGGTCTTGCTCTGTAGTTCAGGCTGGCCAACTCATGATGATCTTTCTGTCCCAGCCTCCTGAGTACTGGGATTACTGGCATGTGCAACCGTACCCAGCATGAGTCGTACTGGAAATCTGAACCCAGGGCCTCAGCTTTAACTACTGAGCTATGCCCCCAACCCCTTCCATATCTCCCTTACTTTTTTTTATGGTTTGCTTTTCTCTTACTAGTGAAATGGTGATATTTAGCTTTCTGTATCTGGTTTATTTCGCTAAGCATGATGGTCTCAAGGTGGATCTATTTTCATACAAATGACTTAAGTTTGTCTTTAGGGCAGAGTACTAGTACTTCATTGCATACACAGTTCTTTAACCCTGTTACTGCCGTTGCATTTCAGACAGGGTCTTACTCTGTAGTCTAGGCTGGTCCTGAACTCTTTGGAGCGTAGGCTGGCATTGGACTCACAGCATTACTCTTGGTTCAGTTCCGGGATGACGTGTACCACCGTGCCTGGTGCTGGGGGAGCCAGTTCAGGCCTTGTGCATGCTAGGCAAGTGCTCTAGTCACCGAGCTGTGCCCCGGTCTCTAAATGTCCTTAGCTGTGGCACCTATTTGAGTTGTGGGATATGGGTCAATCATTTTTTGAAAAGTTTTGCTCAGGAGCTGGAGGAATATTTATAGCATAACTTGCCTAGCAAGCTCAAGGCCCTGAGTCCGATGCCCCAGTACCATGTAAATAGGGTGTGATGGCACCCTGTAATCCCAGCACCCGGGGAGGCTCAGGCAGGAGGATTGCTGTGAGTTCGGGGTCAGCCTGGTCTATGTGGTGAGTTCTGGACCAGCCAGGACTACAGATCCAAACTGTCTCAAAAAAAAAAAAAAAAAAAAAAGTCATGGGGTGTTGCTGAAGTGCACCAGTTAAGGCTGTGTATTCTGTCCCTGGGTTTGTTGCTGGTGTGTAGATGCCTTGCTGGGGTGGCCCTGTGAGCCGGAGGAGACTCCTGCAAGGTTCTGCAGTTGGTCCTGTTTGATTTTGCTACTTGGTTTCAAGGAAGCATTTACTTTCCTCAGAGAAAGACACATCCCTGTGTTGATTGGGTGGCCTGCTGGTTCCCTAGTGAAGGGGTCTGTTTTTGGCTTGGTGCCCCGGGTGATCCTTGGGACCTGCCCCCCTTGCAGAGGGGTTGGAATGCTCCATACCAAACACCTCCTCAGCAGCTGGGCAGTTCATATGGTCTGTAAAACTGGGGTTGGATTGCAGAGGGGTGGGGGATGGAAGGGCTGGATTGCAGAGCAGAATGGCCTTTGCTCCCACGCCCAGCACTCTAGACACTAGAGAGTGTGGGTGGTGGGATTATTCAGTTTCTTTTGTATTACTGGAGATTAAATTTAGGACCTTTGCACTGGACTGTTAATCCCTAGTGCCCTTCCTGCCTTCTAAATATATATATTTTTTTGATTTTTAAAATTTTATTTTCTTTCTTTTTTTGAGACAGGGTCTCACTCTGTAGCCCAGGCTGGTCAGAAGCTCACTGGTATAACCCAGGCTGGCCTTGGACTCAGGACAATCTTCTAGCCCTAGCCTCCCGGGTGCTGGGATTACAAAGGCGTGCACCACCATGCCAGTTTTCTAAATATTTTAAGATGGGATTCACTAACTCAGCCAGATTAGGCTTGAATTTGTGATTCTCCTGCCTCAACCTCCCAGAGTGCTGGTATTCTAGACCTGTACCACCAGTCCCAGCGGGACAAGGTATTTTTCATCTGCATCTCCATAGGAGTCAAGAAGTAAGTCTGGGCCTGCTTTTGTGTTGTGGCAGAGCTTTGGGGTGGGCGTGGGCACTGACCACCCCTGGGGTTGGGGTGCACTTCTGGGTGTGGCTATTTGAGGGAATGGTGACAGCAGCAGGTGCCTTCTTGGTGGTGGCCTTTGGTACAGCGTGGTGCATGGAAGGGCTTGCTCCTGCCACGTGTGCCTTGGACAACTCCACCTGGAGAGTCGCCTGAGTGTTGCTGGCTCGCAGCAGCACTGCAAGTGCTTGTTCTTCAGAGGGATTCAGTTTTCTTAAGTGTCAAGAGGACACTGCCAGATGAACCCCGTGCTCTCTTCTCCCCCCATCCCCCTAGTACTGGGGTTTAACCCAGGGATTTTGCACTGAGCTATATACCCAGCTTTTTTTTTTTAAATCTTAATTTGAGATAGGCTCTTTTTATGAGACTAGACAGGGTCTTTGCTCTGTAGCTAAGGCTGGGCCTGAGCTCACTGGTTTAGCTCATGCTGGCCTTGGACTCTAGGCATTCCCCCTGCCTCAGCCTCCAGAGTGCTGGGATACTGGGATTACAGATGTCCACCACTCACTATTGTTCTTGAACTTGTGATCCTCCTGCCTTATCCTCGCAGAGTGCTGGGATTACAGAACTGGGCAGCTGGGCCAGGCTGAATAGTGTTTCTTATTCAGCTGTCTTGTGGGAGGTGAAGCTGGTAGAAAAACTTGTTTCCTGGAGCCCCTGTGCTAGGTGGTGGGAGGGGCCTTGGTATTGGGAGAGGCCTTGGTCCGGAGAGGCCTGGCCAGAGTCTACAGGCAGGAAGGACTGGCTGAAGGCCAGTCAGGGGGCCGGACCAGTGGGAGCGAGAGGGGGACCCAGGGAATGGGCAGAGCGTAGGCTGTGCTGCCCTAGTAGAGGGACCCAGGTGCTCTTACTAGTCAGTGGCTTCACTAATTATTATATTCTTTACTTATTACAGGGGATTGAACCCAGGGCCTTTACCTAGAGCTATATCCCTACCCCCCCCCCCAACCCCCCTTTTGATTTTGAGACAGTGTCTTGCTAGGTTGCCCAGGCTTCCACTTAGGGTCCTCCCTCAGCTTCAGCGACTTCGGGGCTGGATGACAGGCAGCCCTGCAACCCTGGCTCTGGCCTAGTAGCTTTGCAGGGTTGCCGTAGAGTGGTTTCAGTGTTCATATCTCTTCTGGCTCATGATGTTGAACAAGAACATAACCTTTTTTTCCTCCAGGATTTGGAGTTGAACCCAGGGTTGTTTGACCACTGAACTATGTCTCAGGCCTTTTCATTTTTTTTTAATATGCTAAATTGCCCAGGCTGGCCTTGAATTTGCAGTCTTTGCCTCATCTTTCTGAGCATCTGGGATTGCAGGTGTGCACCACGATCCCTCGCTCTTCTGTAGTTAGGGCCTTTTAAAGATAATCTTTGCCTCCTGCATTCCTGAGCAGTGTTTGTGAGCTTTGGATTGGAATTTGGATTTCTGATGTATTCTGGGCTCGAGTCCTTTCTTAGATATCTCATTTGTCACAGACGTCTCACCTTTTCATTTTCTTGAAGAGTGTGTGCTTTTAAAATTTGATGGGGTCCAGTTTACCAGTTTTTTTGTTCATTCATTCATTCATTAATTGATACTGGGAATGGAACCTAGGGCCTCACCCATTCTAGGCAAGTGTTCTACCACTGAGCTACATCCCTTGTCCTTATTTTTTATTTTATTTTATTTATTTATTTTTTTGAGACAGGGTCTCACTCTGTAACCCAGGCTGGTCCTGAACTCACTGTGGAGCCCAGGCTGGTCTTGGATTCACAGCAATCCTCCTGTCTCGACCTCCTGAGTGCCCAGTTTATGTGGTGCTAGGGAATCGAACTCAGAAACTTAGCACTTAGTGATAAACTAGGCAAGCACTTTAACCTCTGAGCCATTCCTCCAGCTCCTATTTCTAAATTTTGAGACAGGGTCTCAACTAAATTACCGAGGCTGACCTCAAATTTACAATCCTGCCTCAGTCTCCTGATTAGCTGGCGTTATAGGTGTGTGCCACCATGCCTGTCAAGACTTTTTTTGTAGTATTGGGGGATTGAGCCTGGGGCCTCAAGCATGCTAGGTGTTAATATTTTTTAGTGATCTGTACTATTTGTAACTGAACTGTGCCGACTGCAGAGTTCACCCCCATACTTTGTCATTTGGGCTGGTTAATCTTTCGTCAGAGGGGGTCAGAGGGGCTGCCCTGTGCATTGTAGTGTGGTAAGCCGGGTCTCCAGTATCCCTCTGCACCGTGTACCTTATCTGCCTTTGTGAAAAGAAAAATGTCTCCAGACAGTTCAGGTGGTCCCTGTGGTGCAGCTCTATCCTTCCTAGAAACCACGGGTTACCCAAGGTTGCCAGGGTGCTCTCCTCTGCTTGCTTCTAGAAGTTAACTTTTTAAATTAAATTAAATTAAATTAAATTTAATTTAATTTAGAGACAAGGTCTCTCTTTGCAGTTCAGGCTCGTCCTGAAGTCATTTTGTGGCCCAGGCTGGCCTCAAACTTGTGTCCTCCTACCTTAGCCTTCTAAGTGCTGGAATTACAGGTGTGTGCCTCCACGCCTGGCTCAATCAAGTTTTGACTTTTATGTTTAGCCTTGTGATCAGTTTTTGGTTTAATTTTTGTGTATGATGTGAGGAAAGGGTGAGGTTGTTTTCCTATGTGTACTGCATGCGTAGACTTACCTCCTGCTGCTGTCTGTGGGATTCTGGTGGCTGGGTTCCTCGGTGACCTTGGCAAGTAGTACTTCTCACGGTTGCACTCCTGATTGGCTATCAGCAGCGTGTTTGCTGTGTCGAAGGAGCTGGTTGCCGTTCAGTAATCTTGTATGTAGTGAATTTTTTTTTTGTATAAGTTTCATTTTCTGTGCTATAATTTTTGGCAGAATTTACCAGTAACCTGACAGGTTGGCACTTTGGAGGAGGAAGAGTGAGGTGTGGGAGTAGTTTTGATTATGGTTTCAGTTTTACCTACCTTTTTTTTTTTTTTTTTTGAGACAGGCTCTTGCTCTGGAGCTCAGGCTGCTCCTGAACTCTTGTGTAGCCCAGGCTGGCCTTGGGTATTGTCCATGCAAAAAAATTACTTTTGTCTTACAGAGTTTAAGAGATCGTTTATTCCGAAGCCAAATAGGAGTGACCAGGCCCAGGAACATGCATTTAGGATTTCCCACATGACAGGTTCCAGGGAGCAGCAGTTACACAACAGTACGTATAGTTTTAGAACAGAAGAGAAATAGTAAATCAAAGCACATTTTGAAGACATTGATGGCAGTAGCAGGTAGGCGGGTCACCCTGAAGAGGGGACACTTCTGTCATAGGCTTCAGGTCATCTAAAAACATTCTCTGCTTTCGGGGTAATGGAAAGCCAGAGGTTATTGCTTAGCATTTTAAGAGAGGTAGTTATCCTAGGAACTTACACCTGAAAGGATTTATCACAGAATGTTAAATTAGACACAGAGGACAATAGAGTGGGCATGAAAAAAGGCCATGGTAGCCCTCCACAGTCTGGCTGTGCAAATACCCCAGACTCCACTCTGTGTGTGTGTGTGTGTGTGTGTGTGTGTGTGTGTGTGTGTGTGTGTGTGTCCGTCCGTCCGTCCGTCCGTCATTGTGATCCAGCCAGTTAATCAACAGTCTCATTAGGAAGAGAGCTGTTTCCTTGAAGTTTCGGTTGCCAGCGTCAATCCTCCTGCCTCAGGCTCCTGAGTGCTGGGATTGCAGGCATGCACCACCACTGCTAGCTTTTTGTGGTGCTGGGGTATTGAACTCAGAGCCCTGCACTTGCAAATCAAGTGCTTTAACCACTATGCTGTTTCTCCAGCCTACCGTTTGCTTTTGATTTTACTAATTTATATCCAGTGTTCCACTAATTGTAGTATGTCAGACCTTTTGCCTACCATTTGTGCCCTCATTTAAAATTTTTTAAATAGGAAATAATAAAAAGGAAGTTTTGTTACTTATATACATTTATTGTATTATATAAATGGCCCAAGATGATTCTCCTTGTCTGAAAAAAAATCTAGAGGGGTGGGGGAAAGGCTGGCCATAGATTATTATTTATTTATTTATTTATTTTGAGATAGGGTTTCACTCTGTAGTCCAAGGAGGCTCAAGGAGGATTGCCCTGAGTACAAGGCCAGCCTGGGCTCTATAGTGAGTTCAGGACCAGTCTGGGCTGCAGAACGAGACCCTGCCTCAAAAAAAATCAGTTTAAAAATTAGCGTGGCCCAGTGGCACAGGACTGTAATCCTAGCACTCTAGGAGGCTGAGACAAGAGGATCCTGAGTTCTAGCAAGCACAGCCTGGGCAGCTTGGCAAGGTACCATCTTAAAATCAAAACTGAAAATGAGCTGGGGATATAACTCGGTGTGAAGGTCCTGGGCTTGATCCACAGTACCAGAAAAGAAAAAAAAAATTAGCCTGCTGTATTGACAAAGTGTTTAATTAACTCATCCCTAAAGGGCGAATTGCTTTCCTTTGGAGCCACTGCCTTGTCCAGGCAGAACCAAATCGTTCTGCAGGCCCTACAATGCCCTGGGCTGATGTTCCCAACCACTGCTTTATAGGAAGGGAAAAAGACCAGCTACACACACGCACACACGCACGTGTCCTAGTCTTTTTTTCTCTTTTTTTGGTGGTACTGGGGATTGAACCTAGCCTGTCCCGTCTGTCCAACTGTCCTTCCTTCCCGAGACTGGGTCTCACTCTATATAGTCCAAGATGGTGCTGAACTTCCTTACATAACTTAGGCTAGCCTAGAACACACGGCAGTCCCCCTGCCTCAGTCTCCTGAGTGCTCAGAGTCAGGCACATGCCGCCATGCCTGCTCACGTGGTGCTGGGAGTCGAGCCAGGGCCTTGCGTTTGCTGGGCAAGCACTCTTAACGGCTGTGCTGTTTGTCCCACCCCTCATTTTTATTTTGAGACAGGGTTTTACTAAGTGACTAAATCACCCAGGCTGATCTAGAACTTGAGATCCTCCTGCTTCACCTTTCCTGAGTGCTGGGATTGCAGGCCTGGGCCACTGGGTTTGGCGCATCTCTTGGCTCTTGCCATGTGAAGCTCTGCCCTGCTCTGGAACCTGCCATCAGGGAGAGCCTCATCTGTGGTCCTTTGACATCCCCAGGACTGTGGTCCAGAGTAAATGTTTATGTAGTCAGCCTGCTTCAGGTGATTTTATTTCATTTATTTAGCAGTATTGAGGCTGAAGACCAGGGCTTTTGTGCTGAGCTGCCATACATGGTGACCCCACCACTTCTATTGTTTTCTTCTTTTCCTTGAGAGAGGATCTTGCTTTGTATTTCAGGCTGGTTTTGAACTCACTTTGTAGCCCAGGCTGGCCTTGAACTCATGGTAGTCCTCCTACCTCAGCCTCCCAAAAGCTGGGCGTACAGGCATGTGCCTCCATACCCAGCTCATTTTTATGTGGTAGTGGGGATTTGAACCTAGGTTCGTAGGGCATGCTAGGCAAATGCTCTAACCACTGAACTATATGCTCTTAACCCTTTTTTATTTTGACACAGCATCTCACTAAGTTGCCTAGGCTGTGCTTCAACTTATGATCCTCCTGCCTCAGCCTCCCACAGTCCTGGGCTTATAGGCTGTACCACCACACCAGGCAGGAAGTTTCCTTGTCATCACACAAGTGGACTGCTCCTCCAAGGACATGGGCTTGGGGCTTTCCCCAAACTGCTGTAGCCGGTGTGTGTGGGTGGAATCTCCCTGGTGGCCTTGCACCCCGTCAGGTTGGGAGTGTTGCATGTGTTTGGAAAAAGTATGTTTGACTCAGAGTTAGTCATTGCGCTGTCGGCCTTTCTTGCTCCCGACTTACTCCTGGCCTGCCTGACCCTTCCGCTGCGTTCATGTGGCCGTCCTCTGAGTTTCCGCTGTGCTCTGCAGCTGCCCTGGGCCTGGCTGGCAAGAGCTCTGATGCTCATGGTGCTCTCCCATGTGAAGCGGTGCTTACACGCCGTGCCTGGGGTGTATCCACTCTGCCCTCCTTGCTGTCTTCCTTGCTTGTCCAGGACCACATCTTTGGCTTGACTTTGGCCTCTTATGTTCTGGTATTGGTGCCCTTCCAGTGACATGTGACTCCTAGTTTTTAGAGGTTTTTGTTTGTTTGTTTGTTGCTGTTGTTTTAGAATGGGCCCTTTTCTGTAGTCCAGGCTAGTCCTGAGCTTAAAACATGTAATCCAGGCCGGCCTCACACATGTAACAGTTCTTCTGCCTCAGGCTCCAAGGTGCTGGGATTACAGGTATGCACGCCGAGTTTATGTGATGCTCGGGAATTGAACCCAGAGCCATGAGTGTGCTAGGCAAGCGCTTAAATAGCTGAGGTATTTCTCCAGCCCCCTAGGTTTTAGTTTTTGACACAGGATCTCACTTTGTGGTCTGGGCTGGCCTTGAACTATTGTTATAACCCAGGTGGCCTTAAACTATTGTTATAACCTAGGTGGCCTTAAACTTGTGATCCTGAGTGCTGGGATTACACTGTGGCAGATCAGGACCTGTGTCCAGGATGGACCACGTGCATGATTGAGTTCATTGTGTCAGCCCTTGTCTCTCTGGGATCCATTTTCCTCCCTTGACAGCTGGAGTCTCTTTTGGAATTCCCTGTCTTGGTTTTGATCGGCCCCTCCCTTCAAGGCCTTGGGCAGGTGTTCTCCCACTCAGACCCGGGGTGTGCCTGTGTGGTGGTGCTGAGGACAGTGAGCTGCGGCCTGGCTGTGTCTGTGAATTTCTGCTCCATCTCTGACCTTCTCCTTTTTTCTTTTCTGCTTTTCCTCCCTCCCTCCCTCCCTCTCTCCTTCCTTCCCTCCCTCCCTCCCTCCCTCCCTTCCTTTGTTCCTTTCTTTCGGTTGTAGTATTTACTCTTCCATGTGTGTATGTATGTATGTATTTACTTTTTTGAGACTAGGTCTCACTCTGTATCTCAGACTGGTCCTGAACTCACTATGTATTCCAGGCTGGCCTTGGGCTCAAGGCATTCTTCCTGCCTCAGTCTCCTGAGTGCTGATATTACAGGTATGCGTCCCACGCTTGGTTTTATGTAGTGCTAGGGGATAGAACTCAGAGCCATGTGCTTGCTAGACAAGTGCTTTAACCGCTGTGCCATTCCTCTGGCTCCTACTATATATACATATCTATCTATCTATATCTATCTATCTATCTATCTATCTATCTATCATCTATCTATCATCTATCTGGGACAGGTCCTCCCTCTGTAAGCCAGCCTGGCCCGAGTGCACTGCGTAGCCCAGGCTGGCCTCAGACTTATGGCCGTCTTCTTGTTTCAGCATCTTGAGTGCTAGCATTACAGGCAGATACCAGCATTTCCAGCTAATCTTTAAAGTGGTGCTGGGGAATCAAACCCAGGGCTGTGCACATACTAGACAAGCTCTTTAACCCCTGAGCTATATCCCCAGCTCCATAACTCATTTTTCTAGCTTGTTTCTTGGCCCTGCTGAGATCTGTTAGCGTCTTGGCATTTCTGCCTCAGCCAGTGAGTGCTTCCCTCATTTGCTGGTGCCCCTCATAGACAAGTTTCTTCTGTTTGACAAAGTTATTTTATTTATTTAGGTACTGGATTGAGCCTACGGCCTTTGCGTTGAACTACATCCTCAGCCCTTTTTGTTTCTTGAATTTTGAGACCGAGTAATGCTATGTTGCTTACTTTTTCATTGTTGTGACAAAATACGTGACATGTGACATGTACAACTTTAGGGAGGGAACAAAGATTTATTTTAGTTCCCAGTTTTAGAAGGTCATGACCTGTTTATGGGTAGGTGGCTGGAAATGGTGGAATCACATGGCAGAGCCGAGGCAGGCTGGAGACAAGTTCTCATGGCATGGTAGAACAGAGCCAAGTCTAGTAGAACCAGCATATGCCCCTCCAGGTCAAGCCCCAAACATCCAGCCAGGCCCCGCTTCTTAACAGTATACAATATCTATAGGTATGTGAGGCTTTTGGGGGATACTCCATATCCAAACCTCAACATTGGCTAGCGGCCAGGCCAGGCTCAGACTTGCCATCTTCCTGCCTCTGCCTCCCAGAGTACTAGAATCCCAGGCCTGTGGTATCAGCCTGGCTGTAAAAGATTTTGAGCCACTTCTCTGTGGTCTCCAGGCCCATCTTGACTCCCACTTTGGATTGTCTAAGCTAGGCAGCCTTGCTCCTGCTGCCATCCCCTGCAGGAGCTGTGAGTTTGATGGCCCTGCAGGACTTAGGTGGGCGCCAGGTGCCACAGGCTGGGTGAGCGCTACTCTTCTGCTCCACCCTTCTTCCTGTGGGTACTTTGTCCTTGGCCGAAGAGGGGACCCTCTTGTTCACTTGTGGCTAGAGTCAGGATGTCCTGCTCACCTGCCAGGAAGCCTTTGCTGGTGTGCCAGCCTCCCAGGTGCCAGTGTGGCAGCGAATGGGAAGTGAGAAGCCGTGGGACACACTTCCCTGGCTCCACCCCTGTACAGCTGAGAGCCAGCTGCGTGGTGAGTCCCATGGGTGCCTGAGGCACTGTGTCATGCGCTGTTTCTGTGTCATCCTCAGAAGGACAGGTCTTTGTGAGTCCTCCACAGCCCCCGGTTCCTGCCAGTAGGAAGCTGCCTTTCAGAGCAGCCAGGTGTCCCTGGGTGCTGCTTTTTCTGGCAGGCCTTTAGATCCCCTGTGCTGACCATTATCAGTGAACAGGTGGAGAGCAAGTTTGGGTGGCCTGCCTTATTGGGCCTTCCTAGAGAGGAGAGTTCCCATTGGGGAACTTAGAAAAGGGTGGATAGTGGCCTTTGCCATTCGCAATGTCTCTGGGTGGCCTGGGAGGGGAAATTTAGGGGGTGGCTTTTTCTTTTTTTAAACTAAAGGCTGAACCCAAGGCATAAGCCAGCCTGCCTTTCTTCCTTCCTCTTGCTCTGTAGCCCAGGCTGGCTTTGGACCCACGACAGTTCTGCCTCAGCCTCCTGAGTGCTGGGATTACAGGTGTGCGCTACCATGACCAGCTTTATGGGCTGCTGGGGAATTGAACTCACGGCCTTTTGACTGCAAGGAAAGTTCTTTAACCACTGTATCATTCTTCCAGCCCAGCACATCCTTTTCATTTGAGACAGGCTCTCGCTGAGCTGCCCAGAATGGCCTTGAACTTGCTGTCCTTCCTCAGGCTCCGTGTGCTCGAGTGACAGGCCTGTGCCACTAGGCTTACTCACCCCTAGCCCTTCTTTTTTAAAACAAATTTTTATTTTGAAAAAGAATATCACTAAATTGCCCAGGCTGGCCCCTAACTTGACTGTCCTCCTACCTCAGCCTCCCATGGGAGGCAGGTGTATCCCTGCCCAAGAGGCAGCTGAGTGGCTGGGCCGCAGGGCTGCCGGGCCCTTCCCACGTGTCCAGGGATTGTGGTTGCTCACCCAGGAGAGCATAACTTGGTGCCATCTGGTTGTTCAAGCTAGGAGTTTAACAGCAGCTCTTCTCTTAAAAAGCAGAGCTCAGCTCCCACGCAGCACTTCAACCGCCTGCAGCTAAAGCGCTCCTCCCAGAACTGAGGTGCCTGGGAAGCGACAGTTCCTAGACGTGACAAGGGTGCCCTCCGTGAGTCATCTTCTTGTCCTCCTCCCTGCACCTGTGCCTGCTATGCGAGTGTTACTTTCCACACACAGTGAGAAGTCACCATTTCCCTCCTCCCTGTGGGGTTGGCGTTGGCCTTTAGAGAAGATGTCACCATTGTGGCAGCCTTGACTTCCTGTGACACAGGGCCAACATGCTTCTGGGTTGGAGGACCCTGAGAGGGAGCTTTGACAGTGTCCCCCTCCCCAGGCCTCTCTGGGAGGTGACATTTAAGGCTGCACCTGGAGCCAAGCCCCGTGGCACAAGTATGTGATCCCAGGACTCTGGGAGGCGGAGGCAGGACTGCAGTGTTTGAGCCAGCCTGGGTAACTTAGTGATTTAATGAGACCCTGTTTCAAAATGAAAAATAAAAATGGGCTGGGAATGTAGCTCATGGTGAAGGCCCTGGCCTTGAACCTTTGTAGATGGTGACTTTTGTTTTTGCTTGTGGTTTTTTTTTTTTTGAGACAGGGTCTTGCTGTGTAGTCCTGGCTGGTCCTGAATTTGATATGTTGCCCAGACTGCCCTTGAACTCAGCAGTCCTCCTTCTTGAGCCTTCCAAGTGCTGGAATTATAGGTGTGAACCACTGTGCCTGGCTTCAGAGATGACTTATAAACAGAGATCCAAAGGCGTGAAGCGTGGGTCCCCAGCAGTGCTGAGCCCTGTTATACTCAGGAAGTTGCCCTGACCCGCTTGTGACCAAAAAGGCCACGTGGGAGACAGGATGGGGAGCAGGAAGGGTAGGAGTGATGGCCAGAATTAACCTGGACCAGGTTCCGGAGGCTGTTAGCTGATACCCGAGCATCTTGAGTGTTTTTGGCAGTGGATGGAGACATGTCAGCTCTGAGTGCTCCGAGGCAGTGTGGCTGTGTGCACGCTGCTTTAAGCTGGGGCTAGCGGGATGCAGTGGAGATAGCCCGTGCCCTGGGGCAGGGAGGCTCTGCTCTGTTGGCCACTTTCTGAGTTTGTGATGGAAAGCTTGGTTATGGCTTCAGTTGGCTGTGGTTTTGGTGTCAGTTGATATGGGGAGCAGCGGCCACCCCGAGGGAGATGAGGAGGGCTGGGTAGAGGTGTTAGCGTGTCACGTAGTGTGAGTGTCCTGGGGATGGCTGCTCAGGGATGTTCCCAGGACAGACTCAGTGGCTCAGGCCTGTTATCCCTGCATTCAGGGAGGCTGAGGCAGGAAGTTTGTAAATGGGAGCATACTCCGATCAACTTAACGGTATTGTGAGACCTTGTCTCAAAATTCCGAAGTGAAAAGGGGTGGTGATGGAGCTCAGTGGGAGGGCCCTGGGTTCACCTCTGCCACTGCAGGGAAAGAGGTTGTTTCCTGTGTCTCGGGTCAGGTGAGATATAGCTGTGGGTTCAGTCTCTAGTTCTACCACTACCTCCAAAAAAAAAAAAAAGGTAATTAGGTTTGGAGGGACTTATTGGAGCTTGGTGACAGGGCAGAATGTGATACTCTGCAGTGCGGGTGGATCTGTGCTGTGTGCTGGAGTACTTTTAGTTGCCTGCAGGCATCCATGTGCAGAGAAGGGGTCTCGTTGCGCTCTGTGTGCTCAGGGAACGAAGCATGGGGGCGCAAAGGTGAGGACTTGGATCTGAGTCTGATTTTTTCCCCTTGGGGATTGAACTTAGAACCTTTCCACTGAGCTACATCCCAGCCCATTTTTGTTTTGATTTAGAAACAGAGTCTTGCTAAGTTGCCTAGGCTGAGTTGGATATTGTGATCTTTCTGCCTCAGCCTCCCAGAGGGCTGGGATTACAGGCCTGTGCCACCGGGCTCAGCCCTTACCTTATTTTGTAAAGTCAATTTTAAGTGGCCTGGGTGCCGTTGAGCCCGAGGAAGCCCTAAGTCCTGGCTCTTCCTGAGGCTCCAGAGCCCTGCCCTAGGTTTTCTTGTGCTGTGCTGGGGTAACTGGCGGGGTCCTCTGCTGTGCAGATACCAGTCGGACTTAGATGAAGGCCCTCTCACAGTGTGGCCATAAGAGATGGGGCCCCACCCCAGGTGTGTCGGGGGCCTTTGCTGCTGTGACCATGGCCTCGTGCAGAGAGACAGCCCTCTACTCCAGCTGCCACTGTGACACACACTTGGGATGCTGGTCTCTGGGCTGCTGGGACATCAGCTGCCCCGCGGGCTTCCATACCCAGCCTCTGCGGAGCCCTCTGGGAAACTCATTTTCCCTCATTTCTTTCTTTGCACATGGCTCCCTGTGTTCCTGCACAGCTTGTGGCTTGGCTAGACAGGAAGTGAAGTACTTCCCCTATGAGCCTGGCCCTGCCACGATGGGTGTCCCCAACCTCACAGCTGGGCAGTCATCTGTCAGATTGCATTGTTTCTGTCTGCTAGGGGACCTGTCTTGTCCCCTTTTCCTTTATGAGACTGGTCTGGGTGGGTATTTTACCCCTCCTGGTACTGTGGATTGAACCCAGGGCCTTTACACTTGATCTACGTTCCTGGCCCCCTCCCTCGCCCCTTTTCTGAGACATGGTCTCGCTCTGTATTCCAAGCTGGTTCTGAACTCACTGTGTAGCCCAGGCTGGCCTTGAACTCAAGGCAATCCTCCTGCCTCAGCCTCCTGAGTGCGCATGTGCCACCATGCCCAGCTTATCTAGTCCTGTTTTTTTTAAAAAAATTAATTTTTGGAAGAGTCTTACAGAGTTATCCAGGTGGGAGTCAAGCACATAATCTTCCTCCCTCAGCCCCCTGAGTGCTGGGATTACAGGTGTGCACCACCAAGTCTGCTTATGTGGTACTGGGGAATTGGACATAGGGCCCTGAGCTTGCTAGGCAAGCACTCTGACAGCTCTGCTGTTTCTTCAGCCCCTCTAAGATCTATTATTTGTAGCACTGAGGATTAAGCCCAGGGCTTTCACATTGACCTATATCCTCAGGCCTTTTTATTTTTTGAGACAGTCTCACTAAGTTACCCAGGCTGAGCTCGAACTTGGCCACCCTGGCTCAGCCTCCCAGAGTGTTGGTATGATAGGTATGTGCCATCTAGTTGGCTATGATCATCATCATTATTTTTTTTTTTGAGATAGGGTCTCATTTTGCAGTCCAGTCAGGTCCTGAATTCACTATGAAGTTCAGGCTGGCCTCACACACCCATCAATCTTCCTGTCTCAGCCTCCTGAGTGCTGCTGGGATTATAGGCTTATAGGTGTGCACTGCCATGCCCAGTTTATGTGGTGCTGGGGAATTGAACTCAGGGCCTTAAGCTTGCTAGTCAAGCACTGCTAAGCTATTCTTCTATACCTATTTTTTTTCTTTAAGAGTCTGGGCATGGCGTCCAATTTGCCTGTGTAGGTGTTTTTATTTTTATTTTATTTTTTTGAGATAGTGTCTCACTTTGTAATCTAAACTGGTTCTGAGCTCACTATGTAGCCCAGACTGGCCTTGAACTCAAAGCAGTCCTTCTGCCTCAACCTCCCAAGTGCTAGGATTGCAGGCATAATTCACCACGCCAGCCTTCATCTTAGATGTTAACTGTTTTAACAAGAAAGCACTACAGGTGACATCTTACGAGGCATTGTGGCTGTGTGGGCATTCAGCTTGACATGTATGAGACATTGGGAGGTGCCGCAGCATACCACAATGTCACACATTTGGAGGGTTTGTAGCTCCTGTGGTTTCTTTTGAGGATTTTCCTGTGGATGGGTCTGGGGGCTTACCTGGTAGCAGTGGCGGTGCGTGGCTTCCAGCTGTGCTGCCCTGGCTTAAGGCCCTAGTGCCGCCCTTCCCTGCTTTCTCGGCATTGGTCGGTGCAGCTGGGAAGGCTCTTACCTGTGGCATTGCGAGGGTGTGTTGGGAGGCAGGCATGCCTTCTCATCCCTGGACTGCCTGGTAGGCTGTTGGCTTCCTTTTACTTGACAACCTGCCAGTGCTTTTCACCCTATGAAATGGCAATGCAGTGAAGGTGCAGTGGATTCGTGGCCACTGCACAGCAGGCCAGACCCCCAGCACAGGTCAGCAGGAGCAGGGAGAGCAGACTGGTGGTAGGCGCAGGCCTGTAATCCCAGCACTGTTGGAAGGGGAGCCAGGAGGATTGCAAGTTCAAGCCCAGCATGGGCAAATTGGTCACTTAGTGATACCTGTCTCACAATCAGAAATAAAAAGGGGCCAGGGATGTAGCTCAGTGTGATGGGCTGGGCTTGATCTCAGTACCACAGCGGGGTGGGGGAAGGTTGCTGTCAGGAACCACATACTATTCTTTTTTCTTCTTCTTTTGTATTTTAAGGCCTTCACATTTAGCTATATCCCCAGTTCTTTCTATTTTTTCATTTTGGGACAGAGTTTCACTAAGTTGCCTGGACCAGGCTCAAACTTGAGATCCTCTTGCCTCAGCCTCCCAGAGTGCTGGGATTATATTCATGCCACCATACCCTGGCTTGTGTTAAGCTTTCGTGAAGGCTTAGCCCATGCCCTTAGCGTCTGTAACCCAGTGGCGGCCGCATTCCAGCGGCAGGACTCCCGGTTGTTGTCCGACATCATGACAAGTCGTTGGCTGGTGTGTGAGCCTGATGGTTTGATTGATGCCCTGACTTACTGATGATTACGCTGGGTTCCGCTGTGCTGAGTAGCTCATTTAAAGGTGGGTGTGACTCTGAGATGAGTCCCACAGCATAGACAGTCTACAGGACAGCGAGCCAGAAGTGGGGAGTGCCGAGTGGGGCCTTGGAATGATTCCCGCAGAGCTTGCTGGGTGTGTGGAGAGAGGTCACCAGGACCTTGCCTCTGGGGTTTGCCAAGTCAGACTGCAGAGGGAAAGCAGAACTCAGCCAGGGAAAAGCATGTGACACTGTGGCGTCCTGCCCTCTACCCCTCTGAGAGAGGCTGCTTCCTCACTTGTTTCTGTAGTGTCTGGGGACTGAGTCTAGGGCCTGAGCATTCAGCTATATCCTCATCCCATTCTTGTTGTTGATGTTGAGACAGGGTTACTAAATTGCTTAAATTGCCCAGGCTGGACTCAAACTTGCAATCTTCCCGTCTCAGCCTCTCCCCAGCTGCGCATGTTTCCCCACTTACATGTGGGAACCGTGACCTTCCATGGGAGAAGGGAGTTCCCACATGTACCTATCATCATATCTGTCTCATCCACGAGTGGCTTTAATCTTTCTTTATGATTAGTGGTTTCTTAATCAGATTGTATTACAGCATAGCATAATAGCTTGGGAAATTTTTCTGCCTTAATGACACTTACTGCAACCAGTAGTTTTCTGGAATGTTTTTTTAGTTGTTGGTTTAATTGAAACTATTAAATAATTTTGAAGTTTTTTATATTTTTTTAGAAAGTTGAAGGTAATAAGATCCTGGCCTGGTGGTGCAGGCCCTGAATTCCTGCACTTTGGGAGGCTGAGGCAGGAATTATCGTTAGTTCAAGCTCAACTAGGGCAACTTAGTCACTTAGTGAGAGTCTGTCTCAAAATCAAAAATAAAAATGGGCTGAGAATGTAGCTCTGTGTGGAAGTCCTGGGCTTGATCACTAGTACAAAAAGAAGAAAAGAAAGAGCAAGACAGTTTACAGTGGAAGTCCAGCTCTTGCCCTGGGGGCTGCCCTGACCTGGATTTATTCCTGGCTGCCTCACTGTGTAGCTCAGTGTTGTGGAGCAAGGTCATGGGCGGGTTGAGCCAAGCCTTCCCCTTCAAAGCTCAGGGACTGGGGAGAGGTGGAGATGGTATCTGTGCGGGAGCAGGTGTGGCTCAGGGGTCAGCACCTGCATGGAAGTGCAGGTGACATTCAGACTGGAGAAACCCATTGGAGAGAACAGAAGCCTTCCTAGCTCTATCCCAGGATCCTCTTCCTCACTGTGCATGTGCGAAATGAATGCCTCCTTCTCATGTTCATTTGCCATACTGGGGATTGAACCGGGGCCCTCTGCACTGAGCTACACCCCCAACCTGCCCATCTGTTTTTTTTTTTTTTTGAGAAAGACTGATTTAATTTGAACCATATTTTATTTACTTACATAACGAGAATTGAGAGCTCAGTCCCCACCCCCACCCCCCCACCCCGCCTTTTTTTGAGATAGGGTCTCACTTTGTATCCCAGGCTGGCCTTGAACTCACAGCAATCCTCTTGCCTCAGCCTCCTGAGTGCTAGGATTACAGGAGTGCTAGGATTACACATGTGTGCCACTACACTCAGTTTGTGTGATGCTGGGGAATGAACTCAGATACTTAGCACTTGCTAGGCAAGTTCTTTTAACTGCTGAGCTATTCCTCTAGCCTTTTTTGGGTACTGGGAGTGGAGCTGAGGACCTTTGCACTGAGCTACGTCCCAGCCTTTTTATATTTTTGATTTTGAGACAGAGTCTTCTTGCTATCTTGCTGAATAACTCAGGCTGATGTTAAATTTGCGATCCTCCTGCCTCAGCCTCTCCTAGTGCAGGGATTATAGGCCTGTGCCATTGGGCATGGATCACAGTGTTCCTCACACTGACCTGTTTTGGTTTTCTGTGCTCAAATTGTTCAGTTGCTTCTGCTGCTGCTGCTGGTTTGTTTTCTTTCAGGATAAAGTAGGTGCTTTTGTATAAAATTTTATTTCTAATTCCTCCGGTAATTCTTTCCTGGATTCCTTGTTTTGCATAATTATACCTGCAGTGGAACCAGCATCCTAAAGTCACCAAGATAAATCCTCCTCTGCCCATGTAATGTGATCTATTTCGTCCTTCCGCTTCCTGGCACGCTGGACTCCGACAGGTGGCTGTGGGGACTAGTGGCAGCTTGAGTGGCCCGTGTTTATTATTTGAGACAGGGTCCTGCAGTCAGTCACTTAGTTGCCCAGGCTGGGCTTGTTAGCTTGTTATCCTCCTGCCTCAGCCTCGCAGAGTGTAGGCATAACTGATATGTAGCAGCTCACCCTGTTCTACCTTTCTATTTTTCAAAGTAGCTCTGCACCTGCCCACTGTGGTTTTAGGAGGACCAGCTTTAAACTGTCCCAGAGGGTCAGTGTCCTGGATGCCTCAGGCTTCCATTCAGTGATGCGGGATTCATCAGGGCCTCGTGCTTGTGGATGTGTCCTCCCGAGCAGCAGTCCCCAACCTTTTTGACACCAGTGACTGGTTTTATGGAAGACAGTTTTTCCAGGGACTGTAGTGGGTGTAGTTTCAAGATGATGCTAGCACATTACATTTTTGTACATTATTTCTATAACTGTTACATTATAATATATAGTCAGGTGATGTCACTGCTCGCCCTAATGCAGAATCAGTGGGAGCCGTGATTAGATGGGCAGAGTCAAACCTACCGTTACTCTGTATTTGCAGCCGCTCCCTAATGCTAGCGTCACCGCCTCAGCGGCACCCGAGATCATCAGGCATTAGATTCCCACACTCAGCGCATGGCCTAGATCTCTCTCTCATGCTCAGTTCACTGTAGAGTTTGTGATCCTCTGAGAATCCATTGCTGCCACTGATGTGAGAGGAGGGGGAGCTCTGCTGGATCTCGCCTCACAGCTCCATTCTACATGAAACGCTGGGACCCTGGTCTGGAGGAGTTGCTGGGGTGGCATGTGGGTATCTGGATTCGGCAGGCTGGCCTCTGCATAGATTGGGGCTCTTGAGGATGGTGTAGGACCATGTGTTATCTGTGCTTTGCTCCTGGGAAAGTGGAGTAGAGTAGCCAGAATTTGTTGAAATTTTGTTGAAATTTCTTTTTAATTTTTTTTTATTTTTTTGGAGATGGGTCTCATTCTGTAGTGCTTGCTGGATCTGAACTTGCTGTGGAGCTCAGCCTGGCCTTGGACTCACAGCACTCTTCCTGCCTCAGTCTCCTCTTCAGTACTGCAGTTGTAGGCATGTGCCACCATGCCTGGCTTATGTGGTGTTAAGCAACTGAACCCAGGGCTTTGTGCTTGTTAGGCAAGTGCTTTAACTGCTGAACTAATTTTATTTCATTATTTTTTAAAAGACAGTGTCTTTAAATGAGTGTTTTAATGAGGTTTCAACAGTGTAATTGAGTATATTAATGAGGTTTTAAATTAACTGTCTAGCCCAGAAATACTTAGTCATGGATCTTGTATAAAAGATTAATTTTTTTCCTCTAATTCATAATAATTAAAAATTTTGACTGAGGCGTAATACATGAAAACACTAGGTTAACTATTTTCTTCAGCATTTCACACTGAGTTGCATCCCTAGCCTACCTTTTAAAAATTTTATTTATTGGGGCTGAGGACTAGCACACTGGTTGGAGCTCTTGCCTGGGGCGCGCCCGCAGTGTGTGGAGAGCAGCGTGTGGAGAGCAGTGCACAGCCTGTCTGGCTAGCCCAGGCTGGTAGGTGGACCTGCCTGCGCCTTTGTTCCTTACTGTCCTCCCCCTGCAGCTGGCGCTCAGGGAGGGGTGGGGCTTTTCCTGTCTGCATCCTGCTGTACTCTCCTTTGCTTCCTGCAAGAGGTACTTGTTACATCAGTATTTCTTCTGGCCAGGCATGGTGGTACATGCCTGTGACCCCAAGCACTCTGGAGGCTGAGGTACAAGGATTGCAAGTTTGAGCCCAGGCTGGTTAGCTTAGAGACTTAGTGAGACCCCATTTCAGAAATAAAAATTGAAAACGGCCCAGGGCTACAGTTCAATGTGGTGGCCACAGTCAGTCACTGGTGTTCCCCCCCCCCCCCAAAAAAAAAAAAAAAGACTTGAGAAATAAGCAAATAAAAGTTCATGAAGGGCAGAGGAGACAGTCCTTTATGAATGTTTTCTGTTCCTGGTAATTAATACCTGGGTAATTTATCCTAAACTCTGACACTGGGAGGTAACTAGCTGGTGAAGAACCTGAGTCAGTTGTATCTCATGTTTTAGAGCCTTGATCACCTGAAGGCCAGGCACTTCACAAATAACCTGTTTTTTAGGTTTGTAGCACTCAGGAGGTGGAACTTTCTGAGGGACACTCAGCCACCTGTGTAAGTGCCTAGATGTGCTTGCGCCCCTGGCTTCTTGTCAGGTGGATCTGATGGCTTGCCAGACCTAGGTGCCTGCCCTGCCAGGGCTGCTGTGAGTCTTTCATGGCTCCACCGGTTTACTTCGGAAACGTTCTGGTCAGGAAGCAGCCTGGTGTCTGGTGGATTTGTGCTCAGTCATTGTCCAATGCCCTGGGGCAGGGAAGCCCGGGAAAGTGGCAGACTTCTCTGCAGCTTCTGTGAGCCAGAGCTTCCTATCATCCGTGGATTGCTGTGGCACCTCTTATCTGTACAGAGCCATTTAGATGTTTGTGACATCATTCTAGGGTCATACAATATTACCAATTTAAAAATTAGCTTGCTGTATTTGATGAAACAACTCACCCCAATGGGATGGCTGAAACTGTGGGATGCAGCTGGATGATCCCAGCCAAGGGTGTGGAGGGCCAGGGGCCTCACCCCTGCAGCAGGGCTGGGCCTTCCCCTTCCCCACTGGGTACCCTTCCCTGTGCAGGTCTTCCCTTTGTGAGTCTGGCTGGGCCCCTCTCCCTCTGCAGTATCGATTAGCCACCGTCTGCAAGGAGCTTCCTGGTCCCTCTGCTCCTTTCTTTCTGTCCGTTGAGGAAAAGCTCCTGTTTCACAGGGCAGACGTGGCATCCCTGAGGGAAAAGGAGGCAAAGAATCGATGGGACAGAAGAGAGTGGCCTTGTCTGTCTCAGGTGTCAGGCCCAGTCCCAGCAGTTCCTGGTGGCTGCTCTGCAGAGGTGGAGCCCTGACCACTGCCTGGAGCAGGTCACCCTACAGCAGGTCACCCTAGAGCAGATCTCATGGGTTGAAATCAGATTGTGGCTCATCACGTAGCTTCCTGGATCCATAGATCCCAGCTGGAGTGGAAGAAGTGACACAGGAGTAGGACTGTCTGCCATACACCACCACTAGTCTGCCCCCTACCCCAGTACTGGGGATTGAACCCAGGGCCCTCACAATCAGCTATATCCCCAGCCCTTTATTTTATTTTTATTTTTTCATTTTGGGACTGAGTCTCACTAAGTCCCTGAATTGCCCAGGCTAGGCTAGAACTTCGTGATCTTCTTGCCTCAGCCTCCCAGAGTGCTAGGATTATGGATGTGCACCACCAAATTAAGCTAGAATTTTGGTATTTTGAGGATTAAGTACTGGGCGGTCAAGAGCAGATTTCACTGGAGCGAGGTGGTATTTAGTGGTTTCTGCCCAGCTACTTTTCTGCTTAGTGTTCATGACTTCTGTATTTTGGCTAATGACTTCTAATTTGTGGTGGTTTAAGGAAATATGGCTTGACTGTAAAACCAGAGAGTTTAATTGTTGGGAAGTGAATGACATTGACACATTACTTTTCTTCCTTTTCAGTTACACATGGGAAGCTGTTGATACCAAAAATAACAGACTATATAAAATCAGCGTGTGTGGGAATGTGGATGAAGCTCAGTGTGGGCCGTCCAGCGCTGTCTGTATGCTTGACCAGAAGACAAGACTGTTTTACTCCGTGGGTGAGTAAGACTGCAGTTCTGTCACAGAGCGGGCAGTGGCCAGTTCTTTTCGGATGACTTTGTACGCATAGCTGTGTGTCCGTAGCTATGTATGCAATTATATGTTTATGTGAGGTGTGATTGGAAAATATGGTGTGAGACACATGGCCACAAATTCCCCTCAGAATCCTCCCTCTGATTTCAAACATGTATCCCGTCATTTTTGCCACTTGCTGAAGAAGTTCTGAAAGTCCTCTCACATGAGTGTCTTTAGTTGTGCACAGTATCCTGAACTGACTCAACGTCTGGACCTCTCATGGTCATTTTGACATTGGGGATGAGACAGAAGTCAAATAGTGCCAGATCTGGTGAGTAAGGGGGAGCCTGCCTTTCTGTTGGATGACACCTGGCGGCTGCACTCACCTAGCTTTAGCCACACTTTGGAAAGATACTCCCTAAAAAGGATTTTCAGAACTGCTTCAGGAAGCAGCAAGAATGGTGGGGTCCGTATGTGTGTTAGTTACTTTCTCTTTGGTGTGACAAAATACCCAGCATTCACAATGGGAGGGAGGAAAGATTTCTTTGGATCAGTTTCGGAAAGTCTCTCCCACACAGAGTCCGTTGATGGGGCAGGTAGCAGTGGTGGAGGTACATGGCAGAGGCGGAGGCAGAGGCTGGAGTGCTGCTCTCCCCATTGCAGGCAGAAGCCAGGTGAAGTAGAAACAAAGTCAAGTCTGCAGACTGACTAGGTTAAAGCTTTCCAAGAGGAAACATTGCCTTTACTGAGTACTGTTACCCCCTCTCCAGGGCGGGTGCCCCTTGTGCCCCTCCCTTATTTCCTTGTCCACAAGTCAGTAACAAACACCTGAAAAGCTCTGCTCTAGGCAACCCCCAGTCTCAACAAGTTGATCCCTTCAGGTCAAACCCCGAATACCCACCCCTTCTAGCCAAGCTCTGCCTGTCAGTAATACATGGTTCCAAATACATGAGGCTTTTGGGGAACACTTAAGATCTAAACCGTAGCTTTCCACCCCTAGCCCCCAAAAGGCTCATACCTACCTTCTTATGTAAAATGTATTTAGTCCTTCTCTTAAGAGTTGTCAATCTTAACAGTTCCAGCGCTGCTACAGAGTCTACGCCCAAAGTCTCCTCCGAGACCCAAGGCAAACTTAACTGGGAGCTCCCGTGAAAACCGAAAGTTAGCGCTTCCAACCTATAATGGCACAGGGTAAATATTCCTGTGCCAAAAGGGAGGAACAGGAGGCTAGAAAGCAGTTGGACCACAATAAGTTTTAAATCCAGCCCGGCAACAGTTAAATCCTGCAGCTCTGCGCCTAGTGTGTGAGGCAAACTGTGGCAAGGTGTCAGCTCCAAAGGGCGTGGCCGCACCATGACCTCAGCCTTGCCTCTGGCGGCAGCCTCTTCTTCTCTTCTTTGGGCTGGCTCTGCTCACAACCTGTGACTTCCCTCAGAGGAGGATCTAAGATCCTGGCTTCTCCAAATTTTCCTTGTCTCCACTGCGCCTTAGGCTTCTCCCTTACAACTTCACATGCTGTACGCCTACGGGCACACAGCTGGACCTCCAAGGCCTTCCTCTGAAATCTGAGTGGAAGCCTCTAGGACCCCACAGTTTTTACATTCTGTGTGCCTATAAAACCAGGACCATGAGGTCGCCGAGGTCTGCCACTGCCTGGAGCAGTGATTTGGCCCTCCTGGCCTTTGGCTGCAGCAGCCTCTGAGTGCCTGGCTGGCTGAACTCCACGCGGCTGTACTCTGGCAAACACTTCTCTCTTTGGCCTTACAGAATGCTCTGGGTTACTCTTAGAGCAAAGTCCTTTGCCTTTCCACCCGTTAAGTGGTAAAGGGTGGGATCTGAATGGTGCCTGAGACACCCTCAAGAAATCTTTCTTACAGTCCTGCTTCTATTTGGCTTCTTTTAAATGCATTTATTTATTTAACATCCCTGTGCTCTTTTGCCCCATCTTTGCAGTTCCTTCTGGTCTTGCAAAACTGCAAACTTTCCACATCTCTTTTGTCTCCCATATTTTACTACTTTCCAGAGTTGCCTGAAAGCTGCAAGCAGTACCCAAGTGACAGCCTGGATGTTAGACTGCTTTGCTTTGAGATTTCTTCTACCAGAATGTGTAGTCCACCACTCAATTTCAAGCATAGTCTGTGGACAGGGGCAAAAAGGCACCACACTTTGTGCCACAGCACAGCATGCGTGGCTTTTAGACAGCTGCCAGTACAGCGCTCCTCGTTATCTGAAACTCTTTGTCTTTCCAGTCCACATTTATGTCAGTGTTCTGGTTTTTTTTTTTTTTTTTTGAGACAGGGTCTCGCTCCGTGGTCCAGGCTGGTCCTGAATTCACTTCAGAGCCCAGGCTGGCCTTGGACTCATGGCAATCCTCCTGTCTCAGCCTCCCGAGTGCTGATATTGCAGGCGTGCGCCACCACGCCCAGCTTATGTGGTGCTGGGGAATCGAACTCGGGTACCTAGCGCTTGGCTTAGCGCTTGCTCAAGCGCTTTAACCGCTGAGCCATTCCTCCAGCCCAGTATTCTGTTTTTTTGAGTTCTGACCAGAGTCTCCCATCAAGCTCTGCTCAGAGCCCTCCAAGGCTTCTCTAACTGGAATCCTAAAATCTTTCCAAACTTCGGCTGCAAACCAGTTCCCAAGGCTTCCAAACCACATGGTTAGGTAAAGTCACAGCAACAACCCCACTCTGCTGGTTCCAGTTCCCTATGTTATCAGCAAACTCGGGGTGGGGAGTTGGGGGTGAGAGGGTGGAGTATGGTGTTCTCAGTGGGATTAATGATGGTAATATTTTACTGTAATAAATTTTAAAAACTTAAACATTCATTATATAGTTTAATCACACCGTGTATATCAATTTGTGTTTTATAGTTATTAAAAGTGGTAATTTGACTTTGATAGGATTAGGGTGGTTTCCCTTAGTGGATAATAGGCACACAATATTTATGAATAATTATGTAGATATATATTTAATATTGAATGCTCTTTTCTGTATGCCTCTCTCTGGCTCACATTTTTCTTAAACTGTCTTTCCCCTCTTTACCTCATTTCCTTTCTACCCAGCCTCCTCGCTTGTGCCTTCCCCTCTTCTGTGCTGGTTTCACTGAGACAGTGTGTTGCCACAGCCCAAGATGGCATTCATTTTATATGAGAAATTCAGTAGTCCTGAGTCTGGCCCTGTCAGAGCCAAAGGGCAGCCTTTTATTGCTTGGTTTGTCATGTCCCCAGTATAGTTCTTTCTGGCTTGGACTCCCTTCCTCTTATAAGGAGTAGGAGTCCAGGGGGAGGGATGGCCTTACAGGTTTCGGGGGGCAGGTAGGGTACAGCCGGACATTTAAGGGAGTGGATGTAGGGCCCTTCGGAGGGAAGCAGGGGTCGAGACAGCTTCGGTGCCAGATTCGACCCTGGTGGTGCTAATGACTTGGAGACAGTGTTGTGTGGGGTCACAGTGGCAGCTGGAGAAGACATACGTGGTGTGGGGTTTGAGAAGGCATAACATGGGCAGCAGTCTGTTTTTGAATGGAAATTCCTCTGCACAGTTTAAAGGGAATTTTGCATGTACAGGTAGAAGACCAGCTCTTACTTGATTTCCTTTTTTTTGTTTGTTTTTTAAACAAAGGGGGAGAGTGAGTGAGGGGGTGAGCGAGCTAAAAATGCCAGGGAGAGGGTTTTAAGGCCCAGGGTGGAGCCAGAAACAGCAAGCAAGGCTGCTCAGACACTGTTTGGTGGTGTACTTCGATACCTTGCGTGAAATTGCCAGTTTGCGTTTGGGCTTCTGACAGTTCAGAGCTGGGATACAGGGAGCCTGCTGGCCAGTGTTCAGTTTTTTTCTTCCTAAAAACCTGTAGTTTTTCTCTTCATTTTTTTATATCCCCGATTTTAATATTCTTAGCTAATGCAAGTGTGTTGTGTAATTGGTGATAATATAGTATAGTGTATATGCCACAAGTAGATCCAGGCACAGACCAGGCAGCAGGTGATGTGTGTGAGGCTGACATGGATAGACAGTTGGACCAAGTATGCACACTTTGGAAAGGGCTGGCGGGAGCCACAGATGCCCTACCCTGTGGATTCTGTGTGATGGTAGCAGGGAGGTGGTATGGTAGAAGGTGGGTTTAGAATGCTGGTCCAAGGATGAAAGGGAGGTCACTCAAATGGAGTAATCCCAGACCTCTGGGAGACTGAGACAGGAGGATCACCCATTCAAGCCTAGCCTGGTTATCTTAGAGTTTAGCAAGACTCTGTTTCTGCATTAAAACAAAGAAAAGAGCTCAACCAGAGCTCATTGTGGAGACGCCTCTGTGGTCAGTCCCCTGTACTACTCTTAGCACTTCATGGCAAATGCTGATGACACAGAGTTGCTCGGGTCTGTCTGGGGAGACCAGGAGGTCTGTAGGCACTGTCCAGGGTCATGCCCTGAAGGAGAGAGTGGAGTCACCGTGTAGTATCGTGCCTGAAGTCGCTCCCATGTTCACCGGGGAAAGATGATGCACAGTGAGGGGAAACATGTAAGGCTGTGGTCCTTACAGAGAGCTTTTTTTGTGTGTGTGGTGGGGTCTCACTCTATAGCCCAGTCTGGTCCTGAACTCACTAGGTAGCAACAGGCTAGCCTTGAACTCATGGCACTCCTGCCTCAGACTCTCGAGTGCCAGGATTACAGGCGTGTGCCACCACAACTGGCTTTATTAACTGGGTTATCAACTCAGGGCCTTGAGTTTGCTAGGCAAGTGCTTTAAATGCTGTTCCATTCCTCCAGCTCCTTATTAAAGAGAATTTCTAAAAGCAAACTACACAGTGACTATCTGAAGTTACAGAGGGTATAGACACTGGGTTTATTCTTCTGGGTGATCATTGGGATTATAGGTGGGTGGAAAGAGCTTGAGGTTCGCAACACATGGTTCACATTCTTAAGAGGTCTCTGTTCAGGCTAATTGAGTCCTTCCTGCTCAGCATAGGAAGAGAATTAACTCTGGCAGTCTCACATACCACCAAAAATTGAGCCAAGAATAACAAAAAAGAAAAAAAAAAAGAAAAGAGAAGTAACGTTGCTTGAGAGAAGAAGCTAAAGGTAGCCCTGAGTAAACTTCAAGTTCCCCATTAAGTTGGCGATGACACGAGACAGCAGTCTTCAGTCTCCTCTTATTCATAGACACACTGGCACGTGACCCATACTTTCGCAGCGCCTCAGACTCCCCGAGACAGTGAGAGTGTGTTCCTCGTGGCGTGTGTTCCTTTCTTCCTACCCCTGAAAACAGAGTGTGTGAAGGAGGGTGACACTGAGGTTAGCAAAGGGGGACTTTGGAGAAAAATCTAGTTTTTCTAATTTATGTGCCCAATAAAAACAGCTAAATTTGTTGTGCAGTTGTGTGTCAGATCTTATGTGGTTAGGTAAGAGATTACATTTAACCCGTTCAACAGCCTTGGGAAGCATTGGCTTCATTTCCCTCATAAACAAAGATGTGGCAGCCTGGGAGAGAGAGCCACTTGCTGGAGGGCACAGTTGTGGCCCTGTGCTGGTAGTTACATCGGGGCCAGTGCTTACTCAAGGCTGGCTCTGAGTCACAGAGTGACACCAGATAGGTATAGAGCAGAAATGGGAAACAGATGGGCATCTGCCCATGGGTCCCTGAAAGGCAGCTTAGAAAACAACTTTGGAGCTTGCAAAAAATGTGAGCCTCCCCCACAATTGGAGGGGGTCCCCACCAACCCTATCCAGGTAGTCTTAAGAGCTAGCATGAAAATCAGCCCAGGTTGGTGCAGGCCTGCAATGCCAGCACTCTGGGAGTCTGAGGCAGGAAAATCACAAGTTTGAACCTGGACTAGACAAAGTAGTGACATAGCAAGAGCTTGGCCTAAAAAAAAAAAAAAAAAATTGCTCAGTGTGAGGGCCCTGGGTTCAGTCCTCAGGGCTGGGGAAAAATAAAAAGGTCTGGATATAATAAGTGAGGCAGAGCACTGGACCTTTCTGCCGGGAACTTCTCTGACCCCATTGCAGTGCAACCATGCACCTCCTGGAGGAGCTTAGCACAGGGCCCAAGAGTAGCCCTCTGAGGGAACAGGAGGTATTTGGGGGCCCCTGAGGTGGGAGGCCCTTGGGCTGCTGAGCTGTTGGAGATACCACATCCCTGTCTACCCACAGCACCTGACCTTCACCACTAAGTCAGCCTCCAAGGGGTGTGTGGAAACCCCACAGCATCTCATTGCCCCCACCCGCCAGCCTTCCAAGCGCTGTCCTTGGTCCTGTAATGTTGGCCCTGGAGCCTCAGCAGGGTTTGTGCCCCCTTTGCCTGAATTGGTCAGGCAAAGGTTTTGTAAAAGACCCTTGGTATTTCACGTAGAGAAGGACAGTCCTAGGCCCCTCCTGACATCTGCATGGCGCTTGCATAAGGGAACTGCTGTCCTGTAAACCTGGGCCTGTGGGGGAAGTCCTGAGCTGCTTACGGACTGTCTTGGTTTTCATCTTCCACTCCCTTCTTCCACTTTTCCTCCTTCTCCTCAAGACCTCAGGTAAATGTGTAGAATTGGGCCAGTCCCGTAACAATCTGAATTCATGACACACACTTATCATTGACTTATGGATGAGACTTTTTTAAAAACGTCAACTTTGTATCATGTAGTAAATGACCCTCATGTCCCACAAAACCTAGCACCTTGACAGTACCCATTGTCCAGCCCTGTTTTCCACTTTCCCTTTTTTCCACGGGACATGGTCATTATCCTAAACCATGTTCTTCTTCTTTTTTTTTTTTTACTCATGGTAATTTTCATAAAAACCATGTATACAGTAATTAACTTTATAAAAAGTATACCCTTGTTCTGTGTAATGTTTTGGGACCTTTTGAGTGTTAACAGTGTTAGTGTATTAGTGACCCCGTTCCTGGTGTTGTCCTTCACTGCAGCGTACTGTGGATTGCTGGCATTTTGCCATATGATCTGCTTGAATTGGTCCGGCTGCTCTCCACTTCCTGCACCTGGAAAGGCTGTTTTCAGGTGTTTGCTGTTGTGAAAGTGTTAGAAAGGGCCCTCAGGAGTTTACCTGTCCAAACAAAGGATGGACATGGGAGGCATGGAGGACAGAAATATGAGGCTTTAATTTTCTTTTTGCAAAAAGAGGTGACTTTCCCACATGCAGGTGAAGAAAGCACACTGAAAGTATGATGGGTGGAGATTTTAAATCCCTAAATTGCAAGTTCCTCTTTCTGCCTTTTGCATGTTGGCAGGATGCAAGGTCTTCCCATAAGATCTATGGTATTGGATCAGGGTCAAGTCAGTCACCTTGCCGTGACCTTTATCCCTCCTCCCCACTTCTTAGTCTAGTCACCTGGTCAGGTAAAAACACGTGTAAATTGAAAGACATGCCATCTTTTTGGTTGGTTGTTTGTTTCAAAGGCATTATTGGAAAACTTACAAAAGGGGAAACAGAGGTAGGGTAAAGCTTCTGCTAGTCAGAAGGGGGATCCAGAAATGGGGTTTCCTCCACATGCCATTTCATCTGAAAAATGTGCCCCTGCTCCCCATTAGGTGGTGCTCCCGGGAGCGTACGTCGCTTTTCCCGTGCTTTGTGTTGTAGATGTCCGGTCGAGATGGCCAGTGGTCCCTGGTGCCCCTGCCACCTGAGGGTGGACTAGCAAGGTCCTAGACCACCCAGTGGATGGCTGATTTCAGGACAGGCCTTGCTGACGCCTGTAGTGGCTGCCCTGGCTGCCGTTCCTGTGGGCAGGGCAGGAGAGCTGGGGAGCATCTCACGTCAGCCCTGGGTGTTTTGCCAGCCGGGTAGTTGTGCGTGGTATCCCATGTGGTCTTCACTAGGAATTCCTTGGTCCACAGTCGGCTACAACTTGTTTTCATGCTTACGACATAATTTTTTTTCTAATGTTTGGTCATGCCCTGTGCATGTTACATTGGGGTACATACTGGGTGTGACCTGTTTTCTCTTCAGAAGTTTTAGAGTGTTCTCTTTTCCTTTGATGTAAAAATCCACCATACGTTCTCACTAGGCATTGGGTTTTCCTTTTTTCTCCTTCTTGGCCGGCTGTGTGTGCTCTCGGTTAATAGGTGATCCATATTTTATTTCTTGGAGTTACATAAAAAATCTTGTTCTTAGGTTGTATATGATTTTATGTAGAAGTTAATGATATTCTTTGCCAAATCTTGTCTTTTTGCCAGTTTGTAGCCTGCTTGCTTTTACCTTCTTTACTGAATATGAACACTAGCAGGTCGAGTTTATTAATCTTTTCTGTTACAATATGTCTTAGGAGATCTTTTTCTGCGTTAGAGGAATGGCACAACAGTTAAAGTGCTTGCCTAGCAAGTGCAAGACTCTGAGTTCATTTCCCTGGCACCACATAAGCTGGGCATGGTGGTGCATGCCTGTAAACCCAGCACTTAGGAGGCCGAGGCAGGAGGATTGCTTTAAGGCTAAGGCCAACCTGGGAGTTCAGGACCAGCCTGAGCTACAGAGCGAGACCCTGTCTCAAAAAAAATATTTTCCTGTGGTTTGGGACTTGGCTTAGCAGTTAAAGTGCTTGCCTAGCAAGCACAGGTCCCCAGGTTCAGCTCCCCAGCACCACCTAAGCTGGGTATAGTGGAGCACACCCACCTGCTAGGAGACTGGAAGCAGGAGGATCGCTGTGAGTTTGAGGTTAGTCTGGGCTACGTAGTGGGTTTGTGACCAGTCTGGATTGTAGAGCAAGACCATGTCTCAAAAAACCCCCCAAAAACCCAAAAACCTTTTCCTGTGTTAAGATATGAAATGTATTTTCTACTAAGTGCTAAAGTTTATTTTGTTTGGTGTTTACACCTTCTGTCAGTGTAGAGTTGTTTTGTGTGCGGTGGTGGGAGGCACCCAGCCCCCTCGTTTTGGCGTGTAACTGTTTTGTTCCCACCGTCACTTACTGAGCAGTGCTCTTCTTTCCCTGCTGTCTGTCCAAGCCCAAGACCCAGCTCACACATTGACGCTTTCCCCTTAGTCTGTTTATCTCTCCTAATCTGTTTTTCAGTTTATTCTTAGATCAACCCTTATACTGATTTAAAAAAAAATACTGGTGGTAGAATTCAGGGAGTGCTGAGCTACATGACACTTTATATTAATATTTTTTATTTTGGGACAGGGCTTCTCACTAATTTGCTAGGATTGTGTCAAACTTTTGATCCTCCTGCCTCAGCGTCCTTAGTGGCTGGAATGACAGGTGTGCACCATCACTTATGCCCTTACATTGGTTTTATATATAGATTTCTTAGTTCTGGATCACTATAGCAATGGCCCATGTAAGCCATGATGTACTTATTATACTTGTGGCCTTTCTGAAGAATTTTGATTTTATAGCATGGGTGATAAGACATAATGAAGTTGCTGCTTAACTGTATGCTCTGATTGCATCACATCGGGTGGGTGGGAAGGGTAACAGTGAGAGACAAGGCCACATGGAGGCCTGGGGACCAGCTGGAAAGCTGTGGCAAGAACGCAGGAGATGGTAGTGTATCAGTGATAGTAGAAATGGAGAAGTGAAGGTGGACTTGAGAAGGCTGTCCACGCGGCAGAACTTTCTGATGTGTCAGAAGTCGCAGAGAAGGGGAAGATGGGGCTACAGGGCCTGACAGCTGTCTGGGTGGGGATGCCATGCCTAGGACGGAGAATTTGGGGCAACACCGTTACGTTAGTCTGAGTGTTCAGGTAAGCTGCAGTGCCACTTCTGATGGTCTCATCTTTGGAGGCTCCTTTATCGTGATGGATGTCATGCCCCCTGTTCATTCTCTCGCTTCTCCATGTAGGTGACTCTTCTTTGAAAAGTGCAACCAGGTCACTTCTGGAATTCAACACGACCGTAAAGTGTCAGCAGCAGCAGCAGCAGCAGCACACAGACCACAGAGTCCAGAGCAGCATCACTTTCCTGTGTGGGAAAACCCTGGTGAGCCCTGCCTAATCCTCTCACAGATGCTCCTGTTGAGAACATCTGCCTTCTGGGCATTCCTTCAAATATCATTTTAGAATTTGGTGCTCTAACTGTTGCATCTGAGGACCTTTGAAAATAGAACCGATACTGTTAATTTTGGATGAGCCTGTCATTTACACTGTGGTTCCCATTGAGACCTTAAGGAGAAGAGCCTGTTTGCAGCAGCCTGATGTGTGCACGTCATAGAATGAGCTGATTGCCTGTGTGAGGGTCTTATTTCCCTTGTTTCCTTGCTCTCCAGACAAGAAGCAGAATTGGGAAGGGCTGCTAGGTTTTGCATGTGGGACTGGAGAGGTTCGTTCCTGCCATGCCAAGGGTTACTCAAGGCTGCCATGATTGGCAGGTCTGGAGTCAGCCCTGGTCAGGGGAGGCAGGAGGGACTGACCTCTCAAGCTGGAAACTGCTAAGTTTGTGGCACAGTGGAATGCACACGACTCCTAGGCCTTGGCGACCTTGTCGGGGCCTCCTCCTAGGAAGATGAGCTCACGTTCTGGCTTTGATTTTGTTGGCATTTGGTGCAGGAAACATTGGGAGTCTGAGAGCTGATGACTCAGAATTATTTCCTATGAGTTTACTGTACTTATGTAATTGGGTCAGTAGAGTAGTTTTGGACAAATTGCAGGAATGTTTGGGAAGCTTTTGTTTCCTCTGTCCTTTTGGCAGCACTGGGGATTGAACCTAGGCTTTTGCACTGAGCTACATCCCCAGATCATTTTCCTTTTTCATTTTGAGTCCAGGCCTCACTAAGTTGCCCTGGTAGGGTTCAAACTTGTGATTCTCTTGGCTCAGCCTCCTAGAATCCTGGTGACCTATCTAGGAAGCTTTGTTTCCATATATTTTGATTTGGGGAACCTCTTGATGACCTTAACTATTTACCTGTGGTTATTTTTGCTTCGTTCTCCTTAGCCTTTACTAAGTTACAACTTGAAGAAGGAAACTTCGTGCTATTTGGAACGGTCATTTACTTTATTTATTTTTAAAATAGGGAACGCCTGAGTTTGTAACGGCCACTGAGTGTGTGCACTACTTTGAGTGGAGGACAACTGCAGCCTGCAAGAAGGACACATTTAAAGCCAAGAAAGAGGTAAGAGGGAGATTGAAGATGGGATGATTAGGAAATCTCCTCTGGGCATGTTTATAATTTGAAATAACTGGTTTCGATTTGTGGAGTGAAAAATCCTTTTCTTTTTTCCTTTCCAAAATTTACTGAAGCAGAGATACTGTGTGATTTTAAATTTCCAGGTAGTTCTTGTTTGTAGGACAGAACATTGGAAGTTTCACCAGATGTGTTTCTGGTCCATGTTGGATGTGGGATAGATGGCCCATAGGAGGCGGCTTGGGTCTCACTTTGTGGTGCAGTGCAACTCCCTTTGGTGCTGCTGTGGCTGGGCCTGGCGGAGGTTCTTACTACACTTGCACCTGCCCTTGTACCCCCAGGGCCTTCTGCACCTGATTTCCTCCCTGAGCTTGGCTCAGCTCCCACAGCCCCTCTGCCTGCTTCATTGTTAACCCTCCTCCCCTCCAGGCCTTGGGGAGCCTTCCTCATGTGTCCTGAATGCAGGCCAGTGTCCCTACCCCTTAAACTCTTGGTTAGTTCACCTTAGAGGCAAGATCACTGTTGCTGGTGTGTTGCTGCATCTCTGTGTTGGGTGGCATCTGCGGGCAGGTTCATTTCCTCTCTCCCTCTTTGGCTGTTTTCCTCCCTCCTCCTTTCTTCCCTCCCTCCATCTCCCTCGGATAGGCCCTTTGTAGCCTTTCCTTTTGAAATGCATACACATCGCTGAATAGCAGAATTGAGCTAAAACTTTCTCCATTTCCATCTCCTTCCCGGGCCCCTCCCTGCTGTGTCCCCAGTGGGCAGAGTTAAGAATTTTTTGAATTTTTTTCTGGACCTCATTGGGTGGAGGTAGGGAGGGCGTGCCGGGAACCTGGGGGCCCTCTCTCCTGGTATTTTGGAGGGAATTTTTTTTCCCAGTGAGGACACTTGAAATTTACTCTCTATGATTTGCGAGAACACAGGACATTGTTATTGACTTAGGCACTGTGCACTGAGGGTGTCACCTGAGTTTGCTTCACCTTGGTGGTTAATGAAGTTCCTCAGCCTGTCCCTTTGAGTTGATTTGCCATTGGGCTGTCCTTAATTAAAAGGTGAAAGTGTAGCTCCACACCCACCCTGTCACTTTCCCCGACTGACGGCTCCCTGGTCCCCATTAGAGTATTGGTTGTGAAGATGGCTGATGACCTTCAGGCACTGCTGAGAGACCTAGGACTAGCAAGTGCTTGTGAGCAGGAATTTACCTGCTGGCCTGATACCACATAGTTCAAAAAGGGCAAAGATACTTGTTTTTTTAAAAATCAAGTTATGAATAAAAAAATTATCATTGACTTAGAAATGTGGCCATCATGATGAAGTGGAAAAACAAAATGCTGTCTTCTAGAAAAGGTCATAAAGAATACTTCATTGAAATTTTCATTTAACATAATTTAATTTAATTCTTCTGGTATTAGGGATCCAATCCAGGGCCTTCACACTGAATTACACCCCTAACCTATTTTTATTTTTGATTTTTGAGACAGGGTCTTGCTAAGTCAATAAGTTTCCCAGGTTGGCCTGGAACTTGCAGTCCTCCTGCCTCAGCCTCCCAGAGTGTTGGGGTTACAGACCTGTGACACTGGGCCTAGTCCAAAAAATAGGAAAGGATTAAGATTATTTGAGAGGTTCCAAATTTGAAGTGCTTAAGTGTAAGAAGTTACACTGTTGGCAGCCACACTGCTGGTGTGGGGACTTCCCCTACAGGGTGTCGTGTGGCCGGGCGTCCCATACGGCTGGTGCTGCGACCCTCTTCTCTTCTGTTAGCCCTCTGCTCAGGTCTCTCATCTCCACAGGTCTTCTCCTGGGCTCGGATTCCTCAGCCTGCTGCCTGCAGCACAGTGTTTTCTCTCTCTCTCCTTAAATCTGATAGGAAAATGCTTTATTGACACTTACGGCTTAACTAGAATGGATCTGCCTAAGATAAAACTATGTTAAGGACAAACAGATAATGACGGTGGTGCTGTGGCATTGAACCCAGGGCTTTTAGCTTGCTAAGTAAGCACTTTATTATTATTTTTTTGTTTTAAAAGTTCATTACTTGTATGTCACATCGCTTTACCCTTCCCACTGTCTCTTCCTCCTACCCCGTCCCCTTTCTACAAAGTCTGTCTTTCTTCCATCTGTCTTTTACTTTTTTATGGTTTAGCTTTGCATATTAGAGAAGCCATACAGTATTTAACCTTCAGTGTCTTATTCATCTCATTAAGCATAGGATCTGAAGGTATACCCGTTTTCCTATAAATGACTCTAATTTTTCTTTATGGCAGCATAATACTCCACTGGGTATATATATCACATTTTTATTCATTCAGATGTTGTTGGACATACTGGTTTCTTCCAAGATTTGGCTATTATAAGATTGTGCTGCTTTAAACATGATTATGCATGTACCAGTCTTGTATAATGACTTCAGCTCTTTTGGGAAGATCCCCATAAGGGTTATAGCTGAGTCAAATGCAGTATCTATTTTTTCAGTGTTTTTGAAGAATCTCCACACTGCTTTCCATAGTAGTTGTACCAGCTTACACTCCCACCAGTAATGTAGGAGGGATCTTTTTTTCCCCACAGCCTCGCCAGCATTTGTTTTTTGAGTTCTTAACAGTAGCCATTCTTACTGGTGTTACATGGAACTCAGTATTGTTTTGATTTGCATTTCTCTCATGGTTAAAGATGCTGACCTTTTTTTGTGCATTTATTGGCCATTTGGACTTCCTAAGAAGTATTCATTTCGGATTCCCATATTTTGATTGGGTTCTTTATTTTGGAGGGTCTAATTTTTTTGAGTTTTTGATATATCCTTGATAATAGTCCTCTGATAAGTAGCTGGCAAAGATTTTTCTTCCATTCTATGGGCGCCTCCTTTACTCTGCTGATGGCTTCCTTTACAGTATAGAAGTTAATTTCATATAACCCCATTTGTTGATTTTCTTGGTGTTGTTTCACATCAAGCAAGCATTTGAATTGCTGAGCTGTGTCCCCAGCATTCTCTTTTATCTGAGTTTCTCTCTTAACCCATGTCACTTTACTAAGACAGTGGTGTCTTCTGTCAACTAGGAAGCAGTTACTTTCCAAAACAAACACATCTCAGTTTTTTATTGATCAAAACTCCTGGACTATAGCCCATGGGTCAGCTCCTGCCCTTAGCCCTTTCACGTACAGCCCCAAAGCTAGGAATGGTATTTATGGGATTATATAAAAGCAAAATAGACAACAGAGTCCTGTGTGACCCACGGAGGCTGAAGTTTTTTTCCATGTGGCCCTTGGCACAAAACCTACAGTCTCTGTTCTCAGTAGTTTTTGCGGGAAGTGAGAGGTAATACACATAGTCTGTATTTTTCTCCAGAAGTAGCATTTAATTTCTCTTGGAAGCTGATCTGAAGATGCATGAGGAGTGTTGTGATCCATTCTCAGTTATTACCTGTTCCTGATGCTTGGCAGCTAGTTGTTCAGGTCCCATTTATAGACAGCAAGTTGTGGACAGAACAGACAGAATTTCATTACATTTCAAAATGATTCCAGCTTCCTGGGAGCCCACAGATGAATGGTTCGGGCATAGATCCCTATTTGCTAGCTCAGTGTTTTTCCTGCCTGAGGGGTGAGACTAATTAGGTGGAAAGAACCAGAGAGCATAATGACATCAGAAAGCATGCTGCTGTCACTGTTAGTAGATATTAGTGGGGCATGTGTCCTTTTTTCCTCTGTCTTTAGTGTGATGTGACTGTACCTTTTAGGCTAGGGCACAGTAACTTCAGAAAATACATTAAGTAGATTTTATGTACTTGTAAAACACTCGACACCCTTTAAAATCTTGATTGGTTAGTATGAGAGTCTTTAAACCATACCTGAATGTTACACATTTTCCTTCGTTTGTTTTGCTCTGCCAAATTTAGAATGACCCCAGGGGCCAAGGTCATGGCAGTTCCCAACCTTGCCTTGTAAAAGTATAGTTACTAGCCAGGCCTGGTGGGGCAGGCCTGTAATCCCAGCACTTTGGAAGGCTGAGGCAGGAGAACATCAAGTTCAAGCCCAGCCTGGGCAATTCAGTGTGGGGGTCTTACCACCACACAAGGGCCAGAGGAGAGGAAAGGTGAGTGCCTGGCTGGGCCCCCTCATCCCAAGAGTACCAGACCCAGCGGGGAATCTGTCGAAGCAGGAACTCACTTTATTCAGGAAGTGCAGAATCTTATATAGGGTAGAGGGAGAACGTGGTAAGGAGGGGAGAGCAGGCGATTGGATGTGGTGTCTATGTAAGCGGGCGTCAAGCCAATCTGCGGATGTCCATGCAGGCAGACGCCGGGCACTTGCAGCAACAGTATTGGGATCATGTGCGGTCCAGCAGGGTGGAAATGGCTTGGCCCAGTCATCTTCCTTGGTAAACACCAGAGGTGGCCACCCCCGGGATTTCCGGCGGGCGCCATCTTAGATATCACCCTACAATTCAGCCATTTAGTGAGACCCTGTAGCTCAGTGGGAAGGCTGTAGGTCCAAGTATGTTTCATTACTAGTATCAAAAAAACAAAAACAAAAACAAAAAAACCCCAAAACCCTACAGTTGTTAATGATGCGTACTGGATTCAGGGGTCTTAAAGACAATTCTTTCTTTAAAACATTGTGTATATCCCTCTACTCTCCATCGTTCCTGGGGATACAGATGGCAGAACTGGCATACTTCTGTTCTGCCCAAAATACCATAAGAGGTAACAGATACCAGTGGGTAACACTATTAGCCATGCCCCTTCTGTGGGAGGTGATTTGGGAGGCTGCCAAGAAAGCTCCCTCCCCAGGCTGTCAGGTTCCTGCTCTTAGGAATGTCTCTGTGGCTCTGCAGAGTGGAGTAGGGAGTGGAGTAAGTCCCGGCTGATGTGCCACAAGCACTCCCTTTCTGTGGAGTCTGCCCCTTCCTGGGGGAGTGACACAGCTAGTAGCTAGTTGCATCTGCCAACCCGGAGATCTCCCTGTGTCCTGGTGAAGTGGAGCAAGGTTCTGGAGCCACAAGTGCTTTCTGGGGTGACCCTGTCTCTGCCTTTTTGGTATGTGCTGTCCTGCTTCCGCTGCCACCGCATGTTCCATTTGGCTGAAGAATCAGTCTGTCCGTTCGTCCATCTTTACTTGAACCTGGGCTTTCATATTGACCTACATCTCCAACCCAATTTTTTCTTTTTCTTTCTTTCTTTCTTTCTTTTTTTTTTGTGAGACAGGGTCTCACTCTGTAGCCCAGGTTGGTCCTGACCTCATGATGGAGACCAGGCTGTTCTTGGAGTCATTGCAATCCTCCTGCCTCAGCCTGCTGAGAGCTGGGATTACAGGTGTGCCACCATGCCTGGCTTATGTGGTGCTGGAGAATCGAACTCAGGACTTAGCACTTAGCGCGTGCTGGGCAAGTGCTTTGACCACTGGGCCATTCCTGTCGCCCCCCATTTTTTACTTTTGATTGATTGATTTTGGGACAAGGTCTTGCTCTATTGGATAGGCTGGTCGTGAACTCACTCTGTAGCCCAGGCTGGCCTCAAACTCCTCTTGCTTCGGCCTCCTGAGTGCGGGGGTTATGAGGCATGTGCCACCACTCCTGGATTATGTGGTGCTGGGAAATACTTTAACTGCTGAGTGATGCCCCTAGCCCTTATTTTTGATTTTGAGATAGATTAGTTAGATAGATAGTTAGATAGATAGTTCGATTGCTGAGTTGCTAAGCTGCCCAGGCTGGGCTCAGACTGGCGATCCTCCTACTGCAGCCTTGCAGCAGGCTGGGATAATCGGCCTGTTCTACTAGGCCTGGTGACTGCCGTGTCTTGTCTCTCACCCTGGCCCGCCAGTGCATTTCTTTGTGTGAGGTGATAAGCTTCAGATTTGCCAGATTAGGGACGCTTGTCGTTGCTTCTCCCTGCATCCCAGTTTGAGTCTGTAGCTGTCCTTTCTTTTCATTGCCTTTCTATGTACTGTGGGATTGGGCACTTGAAGCAGGGTTGACTCCAGTCTTGTCCTGTCACTGGAGTCCTTGGGCCTGACAGGCATGCCCGATGGTGGAGGCTTTGCTGTAGGGACCCAGTTGACAGGAGTTCTCAGGTCTCTTGGAGCTGTGCAGAGTTGTAAGCTGTGGGACTGCTCCTGTAGCTATTTGGGGAGTCTCTGCCAAGAGGCCTGGGGAAAAGCCAGAGGTTAAGCCTTCCTGGGGGTTTGATAATGTCTTTTTGAGAAACCAGAAGGAAGTCTTGTACGCTGAACTTTTGCATCTACAGCTGCCTGGGAATTTTATCAATGTAAGACATCACATTTTAGGAAATATATCCAAGGGAAGTAATAAAACTGGTGTTTTATTTATTTATTTATTTTTTTGAGAGAGGCTCTCTTGCTCTCTATTCGACGCTGATCTTGAACTCACTGTATAACCCAGGCTGGCAGAGAGCTCATGTCAATCTTCCTACCTCAGCAACCTGGGTGCTGGGATTATAGGCATGCACCACTATGCCCAACTACTGGGTGCTGCTGGGGAGTCGAATTCCGGGCCTTGTGCTTCCTAGGCAAGAGCTCTGATCACTGTGCTATGCCCCAAGCTCTTTTCTTTTTGAAACAAGGTCTTATTAGGTAGCCCAGACTAGCCTCAAACTCATGTCTCTGATACCTAGCCTCCTGAGTGCTGTGATTGCAGGTGTACACCATCCCCTTGGCTCTACTGCCTTGAGCTGTAAAGACCATGCAGTTTTAGAACATTCCTGGGGGCAGTTAAGACTGGGTCTGTATCTTATGGTGGAAACATAGTTTCTGAGGTATTTCACCTAAAGTCCTGGCAGTAGATGACTTCCTAGTAACCCCCAGGGACCTTTTATATTCCTGGGCACATCTTCGGGTTTGAATCCTTCTCTTCAGAGAGAGAGAGAGAGAGAGAGAGAGAGAGAGAGAGAGAGAGAGAGAGAGAACTTTTTTTGTGATACTGGGCAAAGAGCCTTGGGCCTTCACATTGAGCTATATCCCTGGCCCATTTTTTTTTTCTTTTGATTTTGAGACAGGGTCTCGGTAAGTGACTGAGTTGCCCAGTCAGGGCTGGAACTTGTGATCCTTTTGAATCGGCTTCCTAGAAGGCTGCGATTCTATGCCTGTGCCAGCAGGCCTAGTGAACTGACAGAATTTGCCTGCAGTTTTACCTAGAACATGAGAAAGGGTGAGGGGTGTGTAGTTTTTGGCCCAGGCACCTGGGTGGCTGATTGTGATGTGTAGTGAGGTGGGGAGGGTCTGGGTAAGAACAGGTTTTGGGGCATCTCAAATGCTCATCTTAAATTTGAGCGTCTTTCTTGTGTCTGAGGACACTGGGGACTGTGACAGGTAACAACAAATAGCGCAGGGATGACTTGGCAGGCTCTTGGCCTGAGTGTCACATGTACTGGCTCACCCTGTCTCTGTAGTGGCCCAGGAATGCAGTTATTATCACTTCCTACTTGTCTCATAGGGAAACTGAAGCACAGGGATTGCATTTGCTTCTGGCCATGGTAAGTGTGAGTGCCAGGTTAGCACTGAGCCTCCTTTCTGGAGTCAGTGATCAGCAGCTCAGCTGCCCCTGGTGGCTGTGTGGGTCAGAGCTGGGGAAGGTCAAAGTGAGAGAAATCTCTGGGCTTGGTGCTGGGTGCTTAGAGCTGTTCATGGTACTGACAGGTGATTCACAGGGCACTAGGGTTTGTGGAAGGACCATGAGAAATGTCCAGGAGGCTGAGAAAGGGGCAGCAGACGGGGTAGGAGGAAGCAGCACCTCTGAGCATCCAGGAAATGGCAGGAAGAAGGGCTGCCGCAGGCATCGTGGTTGGTGGTGTGGGTGGCGGGGTCACCGCAGTGAGGCCAGGAAGGGCAGGCGAGGAATGGAGGAGTCACTGATGACCTGCGGGTGTGGCTTTCAGGAGGTGGGCTGCAGTGCTTAGGAGAGAGTGCGAAGGAATAGGAGGTAAGGAAGGGAAGGGAAAGCGAGGAAGGATGGGAGGGAGGGAGAGTGGAGGGAGGGGCAAGTGAAGAGGGAGTTGGGGAGCCTGGAGCCACAAGGAGTTTTGCTGTCACTCGCAGGAATGGGATGACAGCGAGGAGGTCTTCAGAACAAGGGAGGACAGTGGTAGGGAGCAGTTAGCAGTGACTGTGCAGCAGGAGGGCCATAAGCCAGCAGAAAGAGGAGGTTGGGTGCAGGTGGGAGGGGACCATTGCAGTAACACCGCCCCTACGCGGGAAAGGCCATTGAGATTCCACTTGGGCCTTTGCTTCTCTCATCCTGGGGGAGGCGTGTCATGGCTTGTGGGCCCTAAGGAGCTCCAGACACTGACCAAAGGGCCTGGGTGGCCTGTGAGTCCCCACAGAGAGGGGGCCTATCTCTCTCCTCTTTTCTCCCAGGTGCCATGCTATGCCTTTGATGCTGAGTTGAAGAAGCACGATTTGAACCCGCTGATCAGGATGAGCGGTGGCTACTTGGTGGACGACTCTGACCCTGACACATCTCTGTTCATCAATGTCTGCAGAGACATCGGTGAGGACTTCCATGGTATGGTCTGCAGAGTTAGCAGTGAAGACTTCAGGGTGAGGGGGACTGTAGAGACATCAGTGAGGACTTCTGCAACAGAAGGGTATAGGGTAGCCATAGAGACTTGGCTGCCTGTGCCCTTTCACCTTTACCCCAGCATTGGGTACCCATGTCCCCATTAGATCCTCTGAGAAAGCTTTTGGCCCAAAGATCGTCTTTGCTCACTCTACTCTCTTCCCCCATAAATTCTGATTCTGTGTGTCCTCCCCACTTCCCCAGTTCCCCTAGGCTGCGAGTTCATCCTGGGTATCCTTGCTTCCGAACCTTTGGGGCTCAGGGTTCTGCAGTGAGGAAGGCCTGCTTCAGTCTGCTGTGTGTCCCCAGGTTCCCTGGCTGGAAGTTGTGGGCTGCCTAGAGGGGACAGAATAGGGATAGAGATGAGGGCATGTGGCTGTTTTGGGCAGGGCTGACTTTTTCCCAGGCTTTTCCGCTGATGCTTGAACTGGTGTGAGCAGTGTGGGTATCTAAGTTAGCCAAAAGCTGTAGATAAAGGGCCTTTGTCTGAAAGGGGCCTTGGAGAGTTTTACTAAGCCTGTAGGTATACTGACCTCAAATTTATGCTTCCGTCAGGGGATAAGACTAGTGGCTGTCCTCCCCTGCACCCCCAGCCAAGGCTTGTCTCCAGGGCTGGCTGGCAGTGATTGTGCTTGTGATTAGGTAGTAGAGACATTTCCAGTGTTTGCGTTATGTTTCTCTTTCTCACATAGTATTATAAGACCTTGCCTTTTGTAAAATTTATAAAAAATTAAAAAAATCAGCCCAGTACACAAGGGTGTTTCTGGGTGGTAGGTGCACGAGTAGTAGTGCTTTGTTCTTTAAATTGTACATATGTGGTGGGTGATGGTGGTGCATGCCTAGTACTTGGGAAGCTGAGGCAGGAGGATAGCTGTAAGTTCAAGGCCAGCCCGGACTAGTGAGTTCATAGTTAGCCTGTACTACAGAGAAAGACCCTGTCTCAAAAAAGTTGTACATGTATGTTTTGTTATCTGTCATACTGTTTGTATATTGTTTCTAAACAGTTAAAAAAAAACCCCTCATATACTGCTCACCAGCAATAACCAGTGACAGTTACATGTCTTAGCTACTGATTTATTGATGGGGCAAAATACCCAATGTCTGCAGCTTAAGAAAGGTTTATCTTAGATCACAGTTTCAGAAGGTCTTAGTCCATTCGTAGGCTGCTGGCACTGTGGAAGCACATGGCAGAGGCTGAAGAGCTGCTCCCGGCGTGGCAGGCAGAAAGCCAGGTGAGGCAAGGAACAGCGGGGTGTCTGGAGACTCAGGCAAGGTGGAGGCTTCCCAGGAAGAAGCTGTAGCAATGTGCCTTATTCCTTTACTTAGTTCTAGCTGCCACTTGGGCCTCCCACAGGCAGCGTGGGCACCAGTCCCTCACTTCCTGGCTCACAGGTCAATAACAAACTTGAAAGCTGTGTCCTGGGCGTCCTCCAGTCTCAGCAAGCGGACACAATCTTTCCAAGTCAGACCCCACGCATCCATTCTTTCCACCCAGGCTCCACGTCCCTACAGCACATAGTTCCACAGGTGTCCCCCTACACCCAAGTACATGGGGCTTTGGGGGACACTGCAGACCCAAACCATAACGTATAGACTGTATATCAGGTCATCTTGTTATCTGTCCTGCCTTTGGGGACAGTCATTCTTGTTCAGATCTACTCTGTGTCCAACTGCCTCAAGAGCTCAGGTTGTATCCAAGTTAAGAGTCTCCTAGGTTACTGGCTTCTGAAATAATATGCTGCTTTGATTTGGATAACTTTAGATTTCTGGTCTCTTATCTTTTTGAGGATCATTTGAATTCACTGGACATTTTCTTATTAAAGTCGGTTTTTCTATCCATTTTTCTGACAGCTCGGGTTGACCTTGAGTGACTTTAGTTCCTATAGAGGGACTCCCCCGTCGCCCGTTTTGTTCACACTTTGTCCTCAGACTGACTCCAACCCTCAGACCCTTGTGGGTGGGCTGAGGTTTGTGACCTTGTGTACTGCCTTTCCTTTGCTTTGGGGGCCCTGGCCATCTAGCGGGGGCAGGAGCTGGTGACAGCAGCTGCTTTGCATGGGGTACATAGGGTTTTCTTCTGGTCAACCTGTGAGAATCTGTGGCACTACTGTGTTTGGAAGGTGCCAGAGCTGAGGGTTTGCTTCCCAGTTTGTTGGCTGGTGATGTGGCAGGAAGCAGGCAACCCTTTGTCTTTGACCAGTAAGGCCACTGAAATTCAGAGGACATAGCGTTAGTTCATCACTGGCGAGAGAAAAGAGTGTTTGAGTCAGACCCAATGGCACAGAGCCCTAGCACTCTGGGAGGCTGAGGCAGTTGGATAACAAGTTCAAGTCCAACCTGGCAGTTTAGTGACTTGTGAGACCCTGTCTCAAAATCAAAAATAAAAAGTGGACTGGGGATGTAGTTCAGTGTGAGGGCTCTAGCCTTGATAACCAGCATCAGTGGTCGAGGCCCTGCTATTTTTCTGGTTGCTGCTTTAAGAGCTGGATTACAGTGTTAAACACACCACAGTCTTGCCTTCTGGTACTTGTGGCCAAGTAGGAGAGGGTACCCGGTGAATGACAGAGTCATGTGTAAGATGCTGTCGGCGACAATTGCTGTGCAAGGTCCAGATATTTGGGGGACATAAGGCTGTAGTACACAAAGCTGCCCCTCTGTGGTCCATAGGGCCTGCCGATCCAGGGTACACTAGTTCTCTTGGTTAGTCCTCCCCCAGTTGGCTGCAAGACTGATCTTAGTTGAGAGGAGGTCAGTATTGGTCGTGAACCTCGACCTCCCTGCGCTCTCTCCATTCCTTTGCTCTTTCTACGTTTTGTAGCCTCATTACACCTTGAAGAGGATAATGCCAAAGTTAGCAGGCTTCTAAGTGAAGTTGGGACCTCTAAGTACCAGTGATACAGCTGTCCCTACCCACAGGGCCTCTTGAGTGCATTACCTTGGTGCTCCTTCAGTCCGGTGTTGTGGGCCCAAGTTCTCATAATGGCTGCTTATGGAGACTTTAAAAACTCAGTAATTTGTTTTCAGGCCCCTGGATCTGATGCTTGGAGGGAGAACCACTTCTGATGCCTCTACTCCCTTAATAAACCCTGTGATGTTTTACAGATGCCCTCCGGGACTCCAGCTCGCAGCTGAGTGCCTGTCCTGCTGGCACCTCTGCCTGTCTCCTGCGAGGGAACCAGGCATTTGATGTGGGCCAGCCCAAGGAGGGCCTGAAGCTTCTGAGCAGGGACAGGTAAGTCTGCCGCTTCTCTGGTAGCCTGCATTTAGCCCTGTGGGGACTAGCAGGAGCCCAGAGACCTGCACAGTTGCTGCCCATGAGTGTTCGTGAGGTCCTCAGGCCCACTGGGTCCCATCTGCCAGGGTGCTTGTTGTTCACTTCTGATCATGTGTCTCTTTTGTTTGTGGCAGTCCTAGGGGTTGAATCCAGGGCCCTTACACTGGCCTACATCCCCGACCCCTTTTTTATTTTGAGACAAGGCTTGCTGAGTCACTAAGCTGCTCAGGGTGGGCTCAAACTCAGTATTCTCCTGCCTCAGCTTTCCAGAGTGTTAAGATTACACATGTGCACTCCTATACCAGCTTTACATGTCTGTTATACCTGTCATGGTGTAATCCATAGCAGACCTGAGGTAGCTGCCTTCCAGTGTTTTCCCCTATTTTCTTTCCTGTCACCTGTGAGGTTGATTTTGTACCCATAGTTATGTGTTCTTTACAGGAGAGATAGGAGGGGGAGGGGTGGGGTGGTGGGGTGTGTGTGTGTGCGCGCGTGTAGTTTGCCAGTGACCTTGCAAGATGCAGGGTTTCCTTCTAGCTGGATATGGTAGGTGCTCTGGTTCCCATGGGATGGTGTTTACTTGTGTAGGAAGTTGTGCTACTGACATTTACCCTTGCATAGCCTTGGCATTGACTTGGTAAGAATATATTCTTTTCCAGTGCATTGTACGTGACCATCAGATTTGAATTCTCTTCAAGTGTTAGGGGCCTATGGTAAAATCTTGGTTTCTCTTGGTGCTGTTCTGCAGTCTGTGGTATGCCAGGGTGATGGTAGGAGCAATGTGCAGTTCTGGGTGGCAGGGTTTGGGTGTTGGGGGGGGGGTGGTGATAACTAGGAATTGGGCCTTTGCATTGAGCTACTTCTTCAGCCCAGCCTTTATTTTCGATTTCCAGACAGTGTTCCATGAAGTTTTAGCCTAGGCTGGGTTGGAACTTGGGATCCTCCTGCCTCAGTCTCCCAGAGTTCCTGGGATTGCAGGCTTATGTATCTGGGCCTGGCTTATAGATTGTAATGTTGTGCATAGAAGATACTAGAGCTTGACATAATTTGTGTGTGTGTGTGTGTGTGTGTGTGTGTGTGTGTGGCGGGGGGTACTGGGGATTGGATCCAGAGCCTACTCATTGAGTTATTAGTACATCTCCATCCCCTTTTCTTGAGACAAAGTCTCACTAAGTCACAAGGTTGCCCAGGCTGGGCTTGAACTTGAGACAGGGAATTCTGTATGTGTGCCTGTATTGATTTTCTCAGGCTGCCATGAGAAAAACCACAGATCAGGTAATACAAACAGCAGCAAATGCTTGGTGGCCAGCCTGCAGGCTGTGTGGGCAGGGCTGCTCGCCGTCCTCTGCTCTTGCCTTGCTGGATGGCTGCTTTCTCCCTGTATCCTCACGAGGTCCTCGCTCTGCATGTCTGTGTCTTGGTCTCATTTTCTTACAAGAACAAAAATGTTGGATTAGGTCCTGCGTGACTGACCTCATTCACTTACTGACCTCTTTAAAAGTCTGTTTCCAAGTCTAGTTGCAGCTAGGGTTATGCAGGTGGAGGGAAGTCATCCAGAGTGACATGTGGCCGGTTCTACTATTTGCATGACCTTGTAGAGAAAAATGTGCTGCTTGGTTGGTGTTTTTGTTAGGTTGTTTACAAAAAAATGTTCTAATAATCAAATAGCTTTTTTCCTCAGAGTATGTGTTGGTCATTTTATCTAAATGGCTTTAACAGAAGTGCTCATTAAGTTTAGTGTGGAGATGTTTTAAATGGAAATGAGGTCATCTTCATGCCGAATTTCTCATGGAGTTTGTTTCTTTGGTTTTCTCCATCCATGTGGCCATGCTGACCGACACCCTTAATTAATTCCTGCCTTTGTAATTCCCACTCTACGTGGGTCCTGCAGGCTCGTCCTGACTTATGTGAAGGAAGGGGCCATGAAGCCAGACTTCTGTGATGGTCACAGCCCTGCGGTGACAATTACGTTTGTGTGCCCATCTGAGCGGAGAGAGGTGAGTAGCTTCTCTTGCAGTGACTTCAAGTTGGGAACCTCAGCATGAGTCATGTGTGTGACTACGTAGGTAGGTTTGGAGCAGGTGGCCTTGTGCAGGAAAGGGTGAATCGTCCAAAGAGGCCTTGTGCTGGAGGGGACACGACGGTGACGGGATGGGCCACAGCCTCCCTGGGAGAGCTGGCCGCGTCTGTGGGAGCTGTACAGAGGACAGCTGTTCTACAGCTAGAAGGGGAACTTCTGCAGCTCTCAGGGTGGGTATGGGGGTGTTCTGTTCTAATCTACCTCCGATGATTTCTTTTTTATTAATGCTCAGCACCAAGTAAGTGTGCCTTGGTTAGTAAGTGTGCCTTCCATGCATATACCGACCTGCTTGTTTAGTTCAGCTCACTGAAAGACAAACCAGAGAAGGGGAAAAATGACCGAAAATTCAATTTGGAGACCAGCCTTCCCAAGCCTGTGACTCATTAGGGTTGAAGCAATTAAAAAGTAAAAAAGCCTGCAAGTTACCTGAGGTTTTTTTAATAGTTGGGTTGATTTTTGTGAGTAGTTAATAAACCTTCTTGTGTATAATTTGAAGCTGGGGTTTCTTTTAGTGCGTTTTATTTTATTTATTCATTTTTTGGTGGTGGTGGAGATGGAACCCAGGCCCTGCACATGCGAGGCTGGCTCTGTGTCACTGAATCACACCCATCCGCCTGTGGCTGTGCTTTCAGTCCTCAGGGCAGTGGACACTCCTGGGGGTCACAGCTGTGTCTTCCCTGCCCTGAGCCGCCTGGCCTCCCTTCTGGCCTGTGTGTGGTTTCTAAGTTTGAGCTGGTGCTGGGTCTGATGGCAGAAGCCTCTCTGGGAGGATGGGCAGGCCTTCCCTTTAGTGCTTCTCTGCCATCCTGTACTAGAAGGCAGCAAAGGGCTGGATTCTTCTGCCCGAACCCTACTCCCCTCTCCTCAGAATAGGTGTGTAGTTGACCTGGTTTCCGGCTTTTGCAGTCTGGAGACAAAGCTTTTTGTTGATGTGCCCAGGCTCCCACGTCCCTGTGACGCCGACTTAATGAGTTGGAGTGTGAGTGCTGAGGAAAGTTTACATTTGTACATCCACGTGCTAATGGAAGTGCTTTCTGAGCAAAGCCTGGTGCTAGTTTCAGAGTAGCCAAGTCTAATCTGGTCCATTGTTTTTTGTTATTGATTGTTATGCTGAATATTTTTAAAAATGAAGTTTTAGGACTTAAAATACATTTACTGTGTTATTTGTATATTTTATATGTGGCCCAAGATGGTTCCTCTTTACTCAACTCCCCTTCCCCACCAAAAAACCCCCCACAAACTAATGTTAAAAAAATGGTGGGCCCACGTTGGACGTGGCTCCTGTAGAGTTTGCTGTTTTATTTGTTCTGTATTTGCCAAGCATCATTTTACAAGGACTGAGGTATGAATAGATTTGAGAGTTTCCCTTCATTTTCCTCCTGGGCTTTAAGGATTTCCGGTGTTGGAGGAGGAGGCTGGTTGGTGGTGTGTGGGCTGGGAGGCTCCCTTCCCTAGGGCAGACCTTAGGTTCCCTGAGCTGCCCCATTTGCAGTACTTGAAGGGCGTGCCAGTGTATATATGCGGGTGCCTTTGCTGCTTTTGCCAGCTAGTATTTAGTAACTGTTTAACTTGTGTAGGGTTTTTTTTTAGCATTTTTTTTTTTTTTTGCATACTACATAATTCACCTGTCTTAAGTAGGGCTCTGTTGTCCCTATTATACTTAGAGGACTTTGCAAACGTCACCACAGGCTGATTCTGGATCCTATCCACTACTGTAGAAGGAAGAAACCTTGTCCCCATTAGCAGTTACCTTGTTCCCGCCTCCGGCCCTGGTGGCCGCACAGCTCCACTTTCTGTCTCTCTGGATTTGCCTATCCTGGCCCCTTCCCATGGAGGGCGCCACGCAGTATATGGCTCATGGGTCAGGTTTCCTCTCTTAGCCTGTGGCTCTGTGTCATTCTTTTGCAACTATGCTTAGACCTGGGCTGAAGAGAAGTGCCCCTTTGAGTCAGGCAGTAATGGTTTGGGCACCTTCCCTATTGTGGAGCTGTTCTGAACCAGCACTCAGTCCCAGAGCTAGCCTGGAGTGGAGCTCTGTAAGGAGTGACTCTACTGAGCCAGCACCTCAGGGACATCGTCCACATTCTCACCGAACATACTGTGGGAGCCCCTGCACGTGACAACAGTTGGGGAACTCTGGCTTCCCCTAACATGGTGTGAACATGAAGTTGACGAGGTACCAGAGTCCTTTAACAGCCTTAGGAGGGGCCTGCCAAGTGCATCCTGGGTGCGTGGTGGCGTTCCCTCAGCATGGGCTCTGATGCATTGTGCCCCCTTGTGACTCCCTGCTTGCCAAGGCCACTGTGTTTCTTAGGTGATGCAGAGTTAGGGTGGACGTTCTGGCTACATCTTTGGTGTCACTCTGAAGATGATGGGAAAGGGAATGGAGTTGTGTCTGTGGTGTTGTTATAAGTAAAATAAGAAGAAAAAAAAAAAGCTCCCAGACCAGTGGGACAGGCCTGCAATCCCAGCATTTTGGGAGGCTAAGGCAGGAGATCACAGCCCAGGCACCTGAGTGACTTAGTGAGACCCTGTCTCAAAAGACACAAAAAATAGGCTAGAGCTATAGCTCAGCATGAAGGCCCTCAGTTCAATTCCTAGAACTGCAAGAAAATGAAGGTCAAAAGCAAGTTGAAAACTAAAAGTAAGTAGAGCTGTTCTATATCACATAATCAGAATTTTAAGAGGTAATTATGATTTGAAAACCAGAAAAATACAGTCACACAGTAGTCCACCTGAGTCTTTAAAAGTCTTGAAACCTGCATTTAAACTGCATTTCCACCTTTGATCCTGTCCTTCATGTTGCTTCTGGCAGGGCACCATCCCTAAGCTCACCGCCAAGTCCAACTGCCGCTACGAAGTGGAGTGGGTCACCGAGTACGCCTGCCACCAGGACTACCTGGAGAGCAGTGCCTGCTCTCTGAGCAGCAGGCAGCACGACATTGCTGTGGACCTCAGTCCCCTCACCCAGCCCCCAGGTGTGCGGTGCCCCTGCTCTGTGCAGCTTCGGTCACATTGAGGAAGGACATGTGGGAGGTTGGGGGAGGGGATGGTGGGGCTGAAGAGGGGGCTCTGACTTTGGTTCTGCTGGGTTGGGATTGAGAACTGGGTTTGACTTTGGGTGCTGCCCTTTGGAATGCCTGTTGATGTCCCTTGTTTACCCTCCTGTCTAGGGTCCTCCTATGCTTCTGATGGGAAAGAGTACACATTTTATTTGAACATCTGTGGGGAAGTTAACGCCCCATCCTGTCATAAGAAAGAGGCCGCCGTTTGCCAAGTGAAGAAGAGTGATTCCACCCAAGTCCGAATGGCAGGAAGGCGGCAGAACCAGACCCTCCGGTACGTCAGTAGCCCTGGGGCCCAGAGCTGCGGCTGCACTGCATTGTGTTTGCACTTGAGGCGTCGTCTGCTCCCTACCTTCCCTGGGCGGGGAAGTGGGGAAGCCCTGTTCTTCCTCTGTGACCTCAGCACATTGTCCTTTGTCACCAGATGGCCGGGCATTTTCCCTGACTTTATATATGAGTTTGTTTATTAGAACCATTTGTTTTTTTTAACCTACTGTTTGTACAGAACTACATTGAAGGAAATTTATATAAGTTTAGTATTCATGTGACTTTTGGATTTCAGAATTAAGCTTTGGTATTTTTCTTGTAGTTTGTTATTCCCTAATGCCATCAGCAGGGTGTAAAAGTTTTCAGCAGCTAAAACCATTGATTGAGCACAGTGTTGGTACCCCTTGGCTAGGTGACCGCTCTCAGTAGAGCACTGTGACAATGCCCTCTGCCCCAGAATGTGTGGTGTCCAGATCCTGTGGTGACAGTACCGGGGCTGTCCAAGGGCTTTCTGATTCTGGGCACCACTTATTTTGTATAGAGTCCAAAGTGAGAGTGAGAGAAGTCCTTGTGCTCACAATACCAGTGGCTTTGGTGTGCTGCAGCCCATCGTCCCTGGACGCTAGAGGGTGACAGTTCTGTGCCCTTACAACTCCCCTGTAGGAGGTTTTCCCCAGCTGGCAGGGGCTGCCTCTTTTATACCAGTTGGGATTTAGTGGTGGTGTGCAAAGGGCCTAATGCAACAATCTTAAAAAATTCAAGTTTTTGCCAGGTACATACCTGTAATCCCAGCATTGTGGGAGGCTGAGACAGGAGGATTGCAATTTTGAGCCCTGCTTGGACAAAATAGGAATTTAGCAAGACCCTGTCTCAAAATAAAAACAAAAAATGGGCTGAGGTTGTAACTCAGGGTAACCTTGGGTTCCATCCCTCAGAACTGTGGATAAAAAAGAAGAAAAATTGAGTTTCTTTCTTGGTTCTCTATAACACATCTGTGTATCGCCAACTCCAGCTACTCCGATGGAGACCTCACGCTCATCTATTTTGGAGGTGAGGAGTGCAGCTCAGGCTTCCAGCGGATGAGCGTCATTAACTTTGAGTGCAACCAAACTGCAGGTGAGTGGCTGGGGTCAGCCCCTGATCTTTGTATCAGAGGGTATGTGTGTCTGTTCTTGGAAATGGACACTGAGTGGAGCAGTCAAATGCCCTCCTGTGGGCCTGATCACCCCCAGTCCTACTCCCTCAGCAATTCATGTGTCCTTTCCCCATCTTCTTCTGTTCTGTTTGTCTTGGGATGGACCAACATGGGCCTTGGGTTTGCTGCACAGTTTCTGCCTGGAATTCCAGGCTTGCACTCTGGTGCTCTGTAGTCCACACAGCCTAGCAGAGACAAGTTCATTCTCTAGCCTAGGTGGAGCCTCTTCTCTTTCTCATATGGGTTTCAGTTTAACTTCTTTTTGCAGAACAAGGAGCCTGTGGTAGAGTGTGGATTTGGGGATTGCAAGATGGGCAAATGTAACTCCCTTCTGTGGTTTCTCTGGATGATTACAAGAGTAGTGTGCCTGGCCGGTGGCACAGGCCTCTAATCCCAGCATTCTCAGGGGCTGAGGAGGGAAGATGGAAATGCAAGCCAGTCTGGGAAATTTTGTGACATAGGAAGACCCTGTCTCGAAGTCAAAAAGTGGTTCAGTGGGAAGGCGCGAGGCTCAATTCCCAGTACAACCAAAGGAAAACAAAAAACACACAGTGTCACTAAGGCAGGAACATTCTGCCTTGTGTTTTGAGGATTTCAGACATGTGCACCTGAAGAGAGGCGATAGTATCCTATCTTATCAGACACCTGTCCTATTCTTGAATCCCATTGAAGTGTTGAGGAAGGATGGCCAACCACACTCCAGGGGCTGTTTCAGTGAACTCCCTATGGACTATTAATTTCAGATGCAAAACCAGCTCACAGATAGGCTGAAGCAAGTTTAGTAGCTCAAGCCTGTAATCCCAGTTAGGAGGCTGAGACAGGGTGACAGCAAGTTTGAGACTAGCCTGGGAAATTTAGTAAGACTCTGTCTCTGGTTTGTGGACCATGCCCCGGAAAGGAAGGTAGGAGCCATTAAAGAGAAAAGAGAAAGTAATTCTCTCTTAACTTTCTTAGAGAGAATCACTTAAGATACTTTCTGAATAAAAAGCAGACAACTAACCCAATACAAAGCAAAGGGAAAAAATGTACCCCCATACATACAGTAAAATGGACAGAGGATGTAACTCAGTGCTCCCTGGGTTCACTTCCTAGTTCTACGAGGAAAATAAAATGTAGGACAAGTTCTAGAACATACCTGGCTTAATTTGTTTGCAAGCTTATTTGGTAAAGAAAATGCAGTGAATGTTTCAGTTTATGGAACCAGATCTTTTCCAAGTAGTAAAGTAGCCCAAGGGCTTAAGCTGCACATCTGGGAGAGAGAATTAGCCATTTTTGTAGACTTTGATGGGAGGTAGGAAGAGGTGAGGGCATTTCCTTGCTGTTGAGCTATGGCAGAGCATCCCAGCTAGGGACAGTGGGTAGCCTCTGGATTGTGGGCCATGCCTGGGGGAAGGAAAGTAGGAGTGATATTTTTCTTAAAGAAAATGGTTAAAGGCACTTAGTAATCAGAAAACTATGCAGCCAGCCAAAGAAAGACACAAAACAGAGGGGAAACACACATGACATATATACACACATGTGTAAACACACACACACACACACACACACACACACACACACACACACACACACACACACCTGGGAAGAAAGAAATGTCCCACGGTAGAACAGGGAGCTCTTGTGGGTATGAGCTTGGATCTGAGGCAGCACCACCTGGGCGGGGGGAACCCTTGCTGCCTCCCTCTTTAGCTTGAAACCATAGATGATTTACTTAGTTGCCTACAGCTACACACAAGATTGTAGCTCTCATGGTCCTTAGGGGTTTTGAGGGCCATGTGCTAATATGTACAGAGTTTTGCGTAGCCTTTCTCAATGCAGGCAGCCCCGGTGGGACCGAGAGGTTCTGAGCTCCATGCCTGGCCTAGATTGGGCTTGGCATAGAGCAGCTGCTATGGCTAGTTGTTGCATTCATTGTTATGACTTGGACCTAAAATGGCCTGAGTCTCCTGTGTTTAAAGGTACCTGGATCGTGGGGTGCTGTAGTTATCAGTAGATTGATACATTGATGAGCCCATGGCTGACCACACTATTAGTAGGTGGTGCCTGGTTGGAGGTCATTTTGGTGTGGCCTGGAAGGGTTTGTTCAATTCCTGGATCCTTCCTTTTCTTTCTGCTTTCTGGCTGCTCTGGGATGAGTACTTTCCTTTTCTTCCTTCTTTCCAGCCCCCCCCATGGAATGAGACTTCTAAAAACCATGAGCCAAAATGAATTTCTCCTTTAAGTTGCAAATGTCAGCTATCTGTCCCAGCAGTGGAAGCTAACCGATTTCCTCATGTATAGATTTTAGCAGTCAAGATTTAGTAGAAGTGATTGTTGAAACATCATTTGTACATAGCTCAAAGCCTACTTGCTTAGAACATGAGACAGCTCAGGACAGTAAACCTCAAGGAGGCAGGATGATCCTGTGGGTGATCCAGGCAAGGATACAGAAGAAGCAGGGAAGCCTTGTGCTAAGACCCTCTCTGGCGGGAAAGGCGAAAGGGCAGGTTCTCTAGCAGGGTTGGCTCAGCGCAGTCCACTTGGTCAAAGGCCCAGTGGCTAGGGACCAGCGTGGGTGGTGGATTGAATTGGGTCCCCCACATGTAGTGACTTGTAGGGTGATGTGGAACCTTAGCATGTTTTTGTGGGCCACTGGTCTGCCTTCATTGTAGGGATGAGCCCCAGGGGCTTTTCTTGGTCACAATTGTGTCATGAGTTAGCGGGGTATTCTTGGAACTGGAGCTCTGGCCTGTGTTTTCCTTTCTGTGAACCTCCCACCCCTTGCTCCCGGTCTCGTCTCTCTCTGAAAATATTATGAGCTGTGGGTGGCGGGGGTGGGGTGGGGTGGGCAGTAGAGGCCTTTTTTTGTCACTGGGCATGCCTCATTGGTTCTTTTTGAACCTCCTCTCCGGCTGTGTTGTGAACATTTTTCTGGGTGTCCTGCTTGGTCCTACTCTGCCAAGATGGAGGGATCTAGGCTGCTGTCCAGGGCTAACGTTGGCTTGCTGGAAGCTTTTAGAAGTTGCTGTAGTCTATGACTCCCAGAGTCTCTGCAGAATCCTCTCACTTGAATGTCATACCTCTGCAATCTTCCTTGGTCCTGGTGATGGTCTTTTTCTGCTCTTCAACTGGTCCTTGCTTTTGGTCTCATTAACACTCTTTTGTTCTCTTTGTACCATTCAGAGAACTCTGGGAAAGGAGTGCCTACATTCACAGGGGAGGTGGACTGTACGTATTTCTTTACATGGGATACCAAGTACGCCTGTGTCAAAGAAGAGGAGGACCAGCTCTGTGGCCTCAGAGATGGGAAGAAGCGCTATGACCTGTCTGCATTGGCTCGCCACTCAGGTGATGCTCTCTCCCCTTACTTCTGACCCTAGCCCTGTGTTCATGGGACTGTTGTCCCTGTGTGCTTTGGAATTGATGACCTATCGTGTTGTGACTTTCCCCCTGTTTGCGGAGCTGCGTACATTATAAGGAGCATGAATTGGGAAGAAAAACTTTACTTGGAGACCAGCATTGACATTTACTACTTGATTTTCTAGGATTTCTCTTATCTCAGTTTAATGAGAAGTGTCTAGTACCTACTGTGTGTCAGACACAGTTTTTTTGTTTAACTTTGTTTCTTCCAATGCTCTTACTCTTCTGGGCAAGGATAGAGGAGGCTGGTGGAACTGGGTCTCAGGTTTTATCTGTTGACTCAGAGCTGTTGCCCTTTCCTCTTGCTGCCTCCTTCCCATTCTAGGAAGGGGCCAGTGTGCCCCATCCTATTCTCTGAGAGAATTGGCCGGGGGTTGTTATAGTGCTGTGGCAGTGAAGGGAGAGCTTGTTCTTGGGCTGTGGCTCCAGGGAGGCCTGTTGGGCTTGCTGAATGCTTATTACAGGGAGAGCCCCAGAAAGGCATTGGGTGGCCATGCAGTAGCATCCCCTGATTGTACAGCCTCTCTTTTCTTTCTGTCTTGTTCTTTTCTTTTCTTTCTTTCTTTTTCTTTTTCTTTCTTCTTCTTATTCTTCTTTTTTTTTTTTTTGGTAAAAAAGAAAAGGATTTACTTAAAGCTAGCTCCTAGGAGGTGGAAGGGCCTTGTTGCCTCCCGTCACCATCTCCATGTGCAGGTGTGAGAGGGTCCTTTATAGTAAGGGACAGTGGGTGATGTATCCTGTGGGTTTCATCCCTTCTTGACCTGGCTTGTTTTTATGGAGCCTAGAATTTTGCAGGAAGTTGGAGATGGAATAGAAAGACTGGGGGAGTTCCCACCCTGGCTTGCCTGATCTTGCTAGGGGAGTGGGTGTGCCTTAGTGGCAGGTGCTCTTGTCCTGATGAGGTAGAGCCCTGGTTGATGCCTTGTGTTGTGATGTCTGACAGTATTGGCTTGGGTGAGTTTCCTGGGCCCAAATTATATACAAGGAAAAGAGTTTCAGCTGTAGATCCCCCTGACTGACGCTTTCTGTTGCAAATGTCACAACATACAGGACACAGCTTAGAATCTGTAAGAGATGTGGGAGACATCCATGTGCTTGGCAGACATCGGTTGGCACTTGCTCTTGGAGGAGTTTGGTAGCATTGACACTTCGGAGACACAAAGGAAGGAAGCTGTGGGATGAGGGCTATACCCTTGCTGCTTGCTGCTTGGGAAGTCCTGGTCCCTATTTCTGCCACATGTCCAGTGCTGGGAGGGGAGGTTACTGTTTTTGCAGGTGTAGGTGTAATGCAGTTCTCTCAAGATACCATGCCATTGCCAATGAGCCTTCTGAACCCTGGTCTTCAGCTGCAGGATTGTGTCATCTAAAGATGTTTGCTTCTAGATGTGTGTGTGCTTTACATGCCCAGCTCCAGCTGACTTCTCGTGGAGTAGTCTACTTGTGAGAGCTGCCCCTTGCTCCTTTCCTAGCTGTTTTGTTCCTGAGGCCCAGTACCTGCCCCTGGGCACTTCCTGTTAATTATTGATCAGTGTTTGTTTATTCTAGCAGGCGTGAGCCTTTAGATTCAGCAACCACTCATCTGCTCAACCTTTGGTGGCTCTAAGCCCTGTGTCCTGCCCTCATCTCTGTGCACTTAACAGGTTATAGCTTTCCTTTTTTTCTTTATTCCTTTTCTTTGTTATTTTTTTTTTTTTTGAGGTGAGGGGTTAGTGATTGAAACTAGGGCCTTCATACTGAGCTATAATGTCAGCCTTTTTAATTAATTAATTTAGTTTTTAATTTTGAGACAGGGTTTAACTAATTTGCTGAGTTTTCCAAGCTAGGGTAAAACTTGAGATCCTCCTGTCTCATCTGCCAGAGTGCTTGGAATACAGGTGTGCAAATGCCCTTCCCCTCCCTGCCACCTCTGTAGAGTTTTTGTAGGCTTCCTTAATGGCATAGGTCCTGAGGTCCTGTCTTAGTTCCTTTTTTTGTTGCTGGGACAGAATATCTGATAGCCATAGTCTTAGGGAGGAAATGTTTATTTTAGTTTCCAGTTTCAGAAGTTTGCAGTCCATTCACAAGTGGATGGCTGGAAATGGTGGAGCTATATGGCGGAGCCGAAGCCTGAGAATGAGCTTCTCATGGCATGGCAGGACAGAGCCACATGTGGGAGGAAGGGCTGGCACATAGCTCTCTTTGAGTCAAGCCTCAAACATCCACAATATTGTTTGGTTCTGGATGTCCCCAAAAAGCCTCATGCATTTGGATATTAGGGATTATGTATGGAACCATCTGTTGTTAGAAGATGAGGACCTGGTCTGAAAGGGTGGATTATGAGTGTGTGGTCGATCATAGATATGTGGTAGAAGACAAGCATGTGGCAGATTATAGATGACAGGCATGTGGGGCTGGAGGAGTGGCTTGACGGTCAAAGTGCTTATTTAGCAAGTGCTAAGTCAAGCGTGTGGATTGGATTATAGGTTACAGGCATAGGGTGAAGGCTTAGACTTGGAAGGGACGGAACGCTGAAGCTGGATCCAGAAGGGGCAGATCACTGCGGCAGGACCTGGAAGGATTTATGCTGCTTCCTTCCTCCTTCCTGCTGGGACTTGACTTGGCTCCCTGTTGGCAGTGCTGTGAGGAGCAGCCTCCACCTCCACATTGGTCATATACTTTCACTATTGCTGGCTGCCCGTCAATGAACTGTGACTTTCTGAAACTGTGAGTTAAAATAAATCTTTCCTGCCTAAATTTGTGAATGTCAGGTATTAGTCACAGTAACAAAGTCACTAAGACACACTTCCAGCTCGGTCCCACTGCCAAATGGTACAAGGCTCCTAGTACATCTAAATACATGAAACTTTTAGAGGGACACTCCAGATCCAAGCCATGACATTCTGTCCCTGGCTCCCAAAAGACTCATATCCACTTCCGTATGCAAAATGCATTTAGTTCTTCTCTGAGTTGTCCAAGTCTTAATAGTTTCAAAACTGCTAAAAAGTCCCAAGGCTAAAGTCTCTTCTGAGACTCATAGCAAACTCTTTAGTTGTGAATCTGTGAAAATCAAAGAGAAGTTAAATACTTCCTGCATACAGTGGTACAGAGTAAATAGTCTCACTCCGAAAGGGAGGGGTAGGAGGATAAAAAGCAACTCACAGGCTGTAATCGCAGCACTTGGGAGGCTGAGTGAGGAGGATTGCCATAGGTTCAAGGCTCAAGGCAATCCTGGGCTACATAGTGAGTTCAGGACCAGCCTGGACTACAGAGTGAGACCCTGTCTCCAAAAAAAAAAAAAAAAAAAAAAAAAAAAAGAATGCAATTGGACCAATGCAAGTTTTAAACCCAGCGGGGCAAGGGTAAATCCTGTAGTTGTTCTCAGCAACTGGGATAAAAGGTGGCCTCAGCAAAACTTGAGTTTCAGAAGGGCATGCGTGGCCCTGCCTCTGTAGTATGACTGCTGACTCCAGTCTCTGTCTTCTTTCCTTTGGGCTGACCCAGCCCACAACCTGTCTCTGGGAATGATCCATATTCCTGGCTTCTCTAAATTTTTTGGTCTCCATTGCACCTTAGGCTTGTCCTTCACAACTTCATACATTGCTCTCCTATGGGTCTCCAAGGCCTTCCTCTGAAATCGGGGTGGAAGCCTCCTTGACCCTATAACTCTTATACTCTGCAAGCCTGTAAAGTCATAATCATGTGCTGCCAAGATCACCACTGGACAATCTCTAGGGAGGCCTCTGAGTTCTTAGGTCTTTAAATTCCAACAGACATTTTCTGAGAAGTGGCCCTGGGGTATACTTCTCGGCAAAGTCAATTGCCTCTTCACTCTTGAGTTGGTAAAGGGTGGGGTCTTGTTGACTTACAAGACGCCCTCAAGACATTTTTCCTGTAGTCTTGATTGTAAATATTTGGCTTCTTTTTATTGCTAATCTCTTTAAATTCTCTGTGCTCTTCTGCCCCACCTTTGTGGGCCCTTTCAGTCTGGCAAAACTGCAAACTTTATATCAAAAACTCTTGCTATTTTATTTTCCTGCCTTTCACCATAGAGTTGGTTAAAAGTTGAAAGCAGTACCCAAATGGCAGTGTAAACATTGGGTTGCTTTGAGATTTTTCTCTACCGGATTAAGTAGTTTACTGCCCTTAATCTCAGTTTTAGGTAAAGTGTCTGGGCCAGGGCAAAATGCAGACACACTTTCTACCACAGCATAGCATGCATGGTTTTAGACCACTTGCCAATAAAGTTCTTCCTATCTGAAGCTTCTTGAGCCTGGATTTTCTATTCCATACTTCTTTTAGCATTCTGATCTTCTGAACTCTGGCCATAATCTCCCAACTAGCTCAGTTTATAGCATTGTAAGGCTTCTGTAGCCAGCATCTTCAAACCTTCCCAAACTCCTCCCACAAACCAGTTCTAGAAGCTTCTAAACCACATCATTGGGTAAGATCACAGCAATGATCCCACTTTTCTGGTACGAATTTCTGTCTTAGTTACTTTCTTGAGGTTGGGACAGAATACCTGATAACCTCAGCTTTAGGGAGGAAGAGCTTATTTTTTAGTTCACAATTTCAGAAGGTCACTGTCCGTTCGTGGTTGGGCAGCTGGAAATGGAGGAGCCACATGGCAGGAACCACATGGCAGGTTACTCTGAAGAAGCTAGAGATAAAGCTCCTCACCGCATGGCAGAATAGGTCCAAGTGTGGGACGAAGGGTGGAACTAGCACACCCCCCTCGAAGTCAGGCCTTAAGCGTCTGTGCCTTCTAGCTAAGCCCTGCCTCCCAACAGCATACCGTTCTTCCTACATCTAAGTATATGAGGCTTTTGAGGGGGTACTCCATATCCAAACTGGCCCATGAAGGCTTGGTACATTACCAGTGGCCTGTCATTCCACGGGCCTGAGGCACCAGACACTCCTGATGTGGTTCGTACCCCCTGATTTCATACTGTGGGAGCTGGGCGAGTTTTGCCATTTAGCTGTCTGTCCCCTGGCCAGCCTTCTCTTCTGAGGATGGATTGCATCATGGCTTATTTTCTGTCATCTTTAATGGAAGTTGACCTTGAATCTTGGAGCCTTCAGCCTCCCTGGACTTCAGAAATAGGAGGGCCTGAAGGTTTCTGGCCAAGTACTTAGTATGCCTACGGCTCTTTACATCGCTGGATTACCATTTATAGTGTGACCCCCAGGGAACGCGTTTACTGCCTTTGGGTGGAAAGACTTTCTTCTGGTTGTAGAATCAGAAGAGAACTGGGAAGCCATGGCCAGCAGCCAGACAGGAGCAGAAAAGAAGCACTTCTTCATTAATGTGTGTCACCATGTGCTGCGGGGCGGCCGAGCCAGCAGCTGTCCCGAAGATGCAGCCGTGTGTGCCGTGGGTGAGTGGGGCTTGGGGGGGCTTGGGGGCGTGGGCAGCTCTTCTTCTGGCAGTACTCCTGCAGCCACTTAGAGCTGCCTTTTCTGGGTTCATTTACGAAGATGGTAAGTTAATAGTTTAATGACACAATTGTTAGCAACTGACTGATTCACTCTGAAGAAGGGCCTGGGGACAAAATTTTAATATTTTGCAGTAAAAAGTACCTGAGCCCAGAATTCAGTGACCCTCTGCTTGGGTGGCTGAACAGGTTTTGGGAAATTTGTGCTTGCCTGATCCTGGTTGCACACTGGTCCCTTGGCTCTGCTCCGAGTGCTGGTGTCTCAGGGTAGGGGGGCTGGAAAAACCAGGATCCGTGGCTTTCAGTGACGTACCAGCTGCTGTCTGTCCTGGCCCCTGTTGAGGGCACTATCTACCATTTACGACAGTTTGCTCCTAGGCCTGCGCTGGGGTCCTCAGTGTGGCTGTTACTCCCCAGATTGGTCTCTCATGAGCAAACCCAGTCTGTCCTGGGCAGGTTAAGCCGGCTGGAGGAGCACCGAGCTGCGCCTGCTGGGCTCTGGCTGACTTTTGGTATCTACATTATGGCCTTATTCTTTCTCTGTCTGTCTTTTTTATTTTTATTTTCTCTTTCCTATGGGGCAGGATCAACCCCTTGGTATCACTCATCCATGCTTAGGCAAGTGCTTCAACCTTTGGCCAGCATCAGGGTCATTTTTCCCTGTGTCATCTTTTTTCTTTCTCTTTTTCAGATAATACTGGAAGTAAAAATCTGGGAAGATTTGTCTCCTCCCCCACAAAAGAGAAAGGGAACATTCAGCTGTCTTATGTTGATGGTGACGATTGTGGTGATGACAAAAAAATAACAACAAATATCACACTCGTGTGCAAGCCTGGTAAATACTTACAGACAGAAGCGTATCTCAGGGGTGTTGCCTGCGTGGCGGGCTTCTCATTTCTCTTCCTCATCAGTGTCTGCACAGGGGTGGCCGTTGCTGGTGTTAGGCCCTGTGTTCCTGAATCTTTGACAGTGGGGAATCCTAGGAACCCTGGTGTCAGTGGGGAGCTGTGGTGATATTCTCCAAATGAGCTCGAGTCCCCACATGGCATCCTGTTTTTCAGACTGGCTCAAGGTCAGTGATGTGGGTACTTAACTTCCTCCAAAGGGGAGGAGGTCATTAATAGTGAAAAGATGGTGCCCAGGCTGCCCATGCAAACAGAGCATTCTTTAGCTTTCCTTTATTTATGAGGACTTGTTGTCTTCACACTTCCTGGTGTCCCTCAGAGTGGTATGTTTTGTGAATGGTGTTCTAGATTGCAGTTAGTTCTCTTGACAGTTCATAGGGAGTTCCCAGCTGACACGCACAGTTTTACTGTTTTTTAATCATTTTGCTTCTTGTTGGATTCGTTACTGTCTCTAGTGTTTGGAGTTGTATGTAGTGCTATGTGTCCTTTTTCTGCCTTCCTTTGGAATGCTCTGTGCTGCTGGAGACTGTCAAAACCTGGGACTTTTTTTGTGGTAAAATATATATGATAACAAAATTTAACAAAATTTGCCATTTAACCATTTTTAGAAATTGTGGCAAAATATACACAGCCTGAAATTCACCATCCTGCCGTTGTTGGGGTGTACAGTTCAGCAGCACAACACAGCCCTGCTGTTCCCCAGCTGCTGCCACCATCCACCTGCAGGGCTTGTCCTCTCCCCACACTAAATCTGAGTCCTATTAAACAGTAGCTTGCACCTTTCCTCTCCAGCCTCTGGGTACCGCTGCTCTGTGTTCTCTCTCGATTCAGACATTCTAGAGACCTTTACTAGCCATTTTCCTATTGCTAGGCCAGAATACCTAATACCCATGACTTAAAGTGGGAGAGGTTTACTTTGGGTCACAGTCCTGGTGGAAGTGTCTCCAGGCTGGCTGACTCCAGGGCAGAAACCTCATGGCAGAATGACATGGTGGAGGGACCTTGGCTCTCTTACCCTGGCTATCTGTGACAGGGAGAGGAGAGAGGGCAACGAGGAGCCGGGGTGAGAATACTCCCTTCTCAGTCCTACCCCCGTGGCCTGCCTCTTGTCGCTAGCCTCCCTGTGGGAGGCCCAGAACCTGTTGATAGCTAATCTATTGGTGCACAGTGCCCCAGTCACCTTCCAAACACACAAGACTTTGGGAGGACAGTGTAGCTCTAAACCATAGTAGTATACCCCCACGTGAGCTGAATCAGAGTGTTCAGGGCTATTTTTTGACCTCTAATGTCTGAATCTCATTTCCTATGCTTCGTTGCCAATTTTTTTTTTTAAAATAGAGCAAAACTAAGGGAAGATTTTCTGAACAGACAGCTCAGTGATGGATTTCTTCCCTCTTGCCAGGCGATCTAGAGAGTGCTCCCATGTTGAGGACATCTGGGGATGATGGCTGCTTCTTTGAATTTGAGTGGCACACGGCGGCAGCCTGTGTGCTGGCCAAGGCAGAGGGAAACAACTGCACAGTCTTCGACTCCCAGGCAGGTGCGTGTCTGAGTGGTCTCCGCTCTCCAGTGTGGTACGCAGACACTCAAGGCCTTTCCCTGCATATATATACATGCATACATACATATATGTGTATGTGTATGTATATGTGCTTAGGAGTAACCTGCTTGAGAATTGCATTAATGTCATTTGACCAAAATTTCAAATGTGTCATGGTTGGGACTTGGTTTGTGGAAAGTACCATCTTCAGGTCATATTTGAGTTGGGTTTCTGTGCACCGGTTAAAAGGGCTTTTGCATGAGTCCTTGTCTGGAAGAAACCCACCCGGGGCCACTTTATCAGACTGCTGGACATTTGTTACCTTGCTTCCCACATGGAATATGAAATCAGTAGTCACACCTTTGAATAAGATTATAGGTATACACAGTAAAAAAGGTGTGGGACCACGTTGGCCTTGTCTCCACTGGAAACTTTAGGGCTGGTGGCCTCAGGCAGGGCGCAGCATGTCTGCTCTGTCCCTTTAGCTTCTCTTGTCCCTTCCCCAGGACGGTTCCTACTTGATAATGGGATGGGTCGCCTTGCTGACTGGGTCCTGACGGGTCTTACATGCTTTCATTGCTTTTTTTTAACCCCTCTTAGGGTTTTCTTTTGATTTGTCGCCTCTCACGAAGGAAAGTGGCACCTACAGAGTCGGCACAGAGAAGTATGACTTCTACCTAAATGTTTGTGGTGCCGTGCTTGTGGACTTCTGCCCATCCAACTCTGGGGCCTGCCAGGTAGCAAAAAGGCAAGTGACTTCTTCTTCTAGGCTTATTCAGTGGTATTTTGTGCTAAAAAGATACTTTATTCTGGCGTAGGCATGTGTTTTCCTCACCTCACTACTAAACACGGGTGTCTGAGCGCTGGCAAGACTTGGCCTAAACCCTCAGGAGTGCCAGGAAAAGGCAAAGCCTGTATTCTGCGGAAAGGAATGGGCCTGTAGGGTCTCATTCTTTATAATTTGTACTTTTTCAGTTTTTAAGGATTTATGATTGTATTTCTCCATCCTGTGCAGTGGTAGTTTAAGTGAAGTGAGTTGTGCCTTACCAGCAATGGTGAGAGTAGATTTGGGACCCATGTGGGGAGCTGAAACCCTTTTTCTTCTGCAGCTATTAATCCCAGCACTCTGGGAAGTCGAGGCAGGAGGACTGCAAGTTCAAGTCCAGCCTGGGCCACTTAACAACCTAGCAAGATCTGGTCTCAAAGTCAAAAACCACAAAATGGGTTGGGAGAGTTGTATAGTGCAGAGGCCCTGGGTGCCATCCCTAGCAGTGTAAATTTACAAAAGAAATTCATATGTGGGTCATGGTTGGTTCCCCGCCCATTCATGCTCCCTTTCATCACCATGTAGCCTGGAGCCCCTCTGCTAGTTGGGGCTCTTCTGAGAGACTGTGTCTTTATTTCAGTGACAGGAAAGCCTGGAGTTTGGGAGTGAGTAATACTAAGCTTTCCTATTATGATGGGATGATCCAGCTGACCTACAAGGATGGCACGCCCTATAATAATGAGAAGCACACACCCAGAGCCACACTGATCACTTTCCTATGCGACCGAGATGCTGGAGTGGGTCTCCCTGAGTACCAGGTAGAAGTGGTCCATGCACTTTTCCCTGGGGATACCTCATTGTGCTGTAGACCCTTTATTTAGAAGTAGAGCTGTTATTAGTCTGGTGTTCTGGCCAAATCATTCCCTTAATCAGCTCTTGTGGATTGGCGAGAGTGCACAGGCAGTAATTACTCATTCATCGCACCGTGTGTGCAGGGCTGAGCCCTCAGCAGCAGTCCACAGCCCCGTTGGTTTCAGCTACAGAACATGGAAAGCCATCAGAAACCACTCCGTGACTCCTCTGACTCAAGGCCAGATTCCCATCCCATTATGTGACCAGACAGTCTTACCTTTCATGTCATGGAAGGAGGTGGACAGTGTAAACCTTTTCTAATACTTTTTTTTTTTTTAATACAAGATGAGGTCTTTGTTATTTTTCAATGCCGTCTTAGTATAATGGCTCCTTTTTTCTTTATTATCTGTGTCAGTCACTGTCTGTCAGTGTAACAGATACATGTGATACTCAGCTTAATAGGAAAGGTTTATTTTGGCTGATAGCTTTGCAGGTTTCCTCTGATCCGTTGGCCCCGCTGCTTTGGACCCAGGGCGAGGCAGCCCGTTGTGGTAGGGGTGTGTGGTGGACTTGGTCACCTCATGATCAGGGAGCAAACGAGAGAGCGAGGAAAGGGCTCCCAAGGATCTGATGTCTTTCCCGAGGCCCCCATTGTCAAGATTCACCCACCTTCTAGCAGCAACAAGCTGGGGCAGGCCTTTACCCCTGTGCCTGTGGGTGGAATTCTAGGCTCAGATGGTGGCACCATCCGTTGCTGTTTCCTTCCTTGTCCTTTGTGTGTCATTAGGAAGAGGACAACTCGACCTATAACTTCCGTTGGTACACTAGTTACGCCTGCCCAGAGGAGCCCCTGGAGTGTGTGGTGACAGACCCATCCACACTGGAACAGTACGATCTGTCGAGGTGAGGAGGGTTAGCTGGCCCTTTGTGTGGTGCAGCTTCCGAGGTCATTGAGGTGTCAGCTAGTGAACACAGGCTGACTTGGCAGGGGTCACTGTAGTGCTGGGTGTACGGGACCAAGATGGCAAGACGGAAGCAGAGGAGATTGTGCGTCTGGTCGCGCCGTGGTGCCACCTGATCTTTGTCCCCACCAAGCCTCAGCCTGTAGCTTTACCATTTAAGACAGCACTTGTCAGTGCAGGGCTTTGGGGACATAAGTAGTTTGCATGTGAGCTTTCCTGAAGATCACACGTAATCATGGTGTGTCCCAAGTCAAAGAGAACCCACTTTTGTAGTTGGTAGAATATGTTTCATTTGATAAATCTTTATTTCTCTAACTAAAACTGCCAGTCTAAAATGTGTGAGCTGTTTAAAAGCGTGCTTCTGCTTTGAAATTTTAGTCTTGCAAAATCTGAAGGCGGCCGTGGAGAAAACTGGCATGCCATGGATAAAACTGGGGAACACGTCACCTGGAGGAAGTACTACATCAATGTGTGTCGCCCACTGAACCCTGTGCCGGGATGTGACCGCTATGCCTCAGCGTGCCAGATGAAGTATGAGAAGGACCAGGTATGTCTTCCTCCCCACGCCCCTGGAGCGTGGCCGGCTGGGTGGAGGTGGTTATTTTGGGACTTTCAGATCACAGTGCATCTGGCTGCTCTGTGAAGCCCACCAAGTGGGACCAGGGCTTGCAAGTAAACTGGCCACCTCTGGCCTCACTAGCATCTTGGTTCAGATGGAAGAATGTAAAGACAATGCTGGGCTGTGTCTGATCGAATAGAGAGTAGAAGACTCTTAATGGTTTTATCTGGCCTGAACCCAAGTGACTTTGAGTGATTTGACAGACTTCTATAGAAAGGATTTTTTACTCCTCAGCATGGTGGTGCATACCTGTAATCCCTACACTCTGGGAGGCTCAGGTAGGAGGATACAAGCTTTAGCCTAACCCAGGCAACTTAGAGGCTCAAAAAATGTAAAGGATTCGAGATACAGTTCAGTGCAAAGGCCCTGGTTCAATCCCCAGGACTGACCAAAAGAAAACAAAATTAGTTTTTATTTTCCAGAAACTTCACTGGGTCGCTTAGGTGAGGTGAGTTTGGGAGAGCTGCTCTGGATGAACCGGAGCTGAGGGTTACCTCTTGGCTCGGGTTGCTGAGTCGTTCTGGGTTGTCCAGCTGAATGATGTGGCTGCTGGAACTTTTGCAGTGTTCTTGTGGTCCTAAATTATGAATCTTTGAATAAAGAGAGGTATTTTTCTGGAAGTTGGCTTCTGTAGAACTTAGAAGTCAGGAAGGTACTCTTTTTGGGTATGTTATGGTGTACTTTGGTGGTTAACAACTGAGTTCTCTGGGCTGGGGCTGCAGCTCAGTGGTATAGCGATTACTTAGGATAGAGGAGGCCTGGGGTCAGTACCTAGCCCCAGAAATAAATTGAGTTCTTGGGTTTGTGTCCTTGAGTACATGGATGTGTTCTTTATTGCAATAGTGGCCTCCAGATGACCGGTTCTCATTGCTTACCGAATCTGCACTTGTGACTTTGCCTTGCTAACTTTTCCAACCCTGAAGTCCATATGCAGAGCCCTTTCCTGGTCATGTGGGATGTGCTGACTGGGGCCGCAGGCCTGTTTCTACTTTCCTGAGGTTGACTGAAGTGAAGCTCTGCCCTCATCCCAAGCTGACCAAGGGAGAGATGGTTCGGGGAGATAATGCCAGCAGTGCCACAACCTCTGGCTTTGGAGCCAGCTGAATGGGCCCTGAGTCCTGAGTTGGCACATGGTGGTAGGATGCCTCAGACTTCTGAACCTCATTTTTTCCTTCTGTAAATGAAAATGGCGTCTTTGAACATGAGTTGATTTTAGAATTAAAATCGATGTGAGATAAGAGATACAATAAAAAATTCAGTGAACATTTAAAATGTATTACAGTGAAAGATTCGCTGCCACTAATCCCCCTGAAAATCCTCCCCTTGCTTCAGATACACTTGTCCCATCATTCTTGCCACTTCCGAAGCAGCTCTGGACATCCTGTTTCGTGAATGTCTTTAAGGGGGGTAGTGAAAAATACAGTGAGTGAGCCGGGCCTGTTGGTGCCGTCCCGTGATCATAGCTTTCTGGGAGGCCAAGGCAGGAGGATCACAAGTTCAAGCCAAGCCTGGGCAAGTTAAGCAATTTAGTGAGACTCTGTCTTAGCAGGAATGGGGGTGGTGGGAGGTTGGGGGGAGATCTAGGGACTGGGGACATACCTCAGTGTGAAGGCCCTGGGTTCAATCCGTAGTACCAAAACAAAAATACCAAAACAAAACAAAGTCGAATTCTGCCCCCTAGTGCCATCCAGTGGAATAGCAGGCTACTAAAAAAAAGAGGGTGTGTCCTCATTCTCCTTTATCATTGGATCTGGCACCATGGAACTTTTGATTTTTTCCCCAAATTCAAAATAACCTTGAAAAGTCAGTGTTTAGAACCAGTTCAGGACATTGAGGCAGCCACAACAATGCAACTGAAAACATTCACAAAATAGAACTTCCAGAACTGCTTTAGAAAGTGGCAAGAATGAGAGGGTGTGTTGGAAGCAAGGGTGGGTATTTTGAGGAGGTTAGTTGCAGTATGTCCTTTACTGTGATAATTCAAAACAGTGTTTTAATCACCTTTTATGTGTGTACAATCTTATGTGATTCCCTTGGGAGCAATAGCTTAGTATTTATTTTAATTTTAATTTAATTTAATTTTATTGAAAGAGGTTCTCACTGTGTAATCCATGCTGGTCTTGAAGTCGCTTCGTGGCCCAGGCTGGCTTTGAACTCATTACAGTCCTCCTGCCTCAGCCTCTCAAGTGCTGGGATTATATGTGTACACCACCATGCCCTGCTTACATGGTGCTGGGAAATTGAACTCAGGGCCTTGTAACTAGGAAGGCACTCTAACCTCTGTGCTATTCCTCCATTACCCCACTTTGGTTTTTTTGCGTTCTTTTGGGGGCAAGGTCTCGCTATGTAGTCCAGGCTGGTTCTGAGCTCACTCTGTAGCCCACCTGCCCTTAAACTTGCAGCAGTCCTCCTGCCTCAGCCTCCTGAGTGCTAGGATTACAGGTGTGTGCCACCATGCTGAGCTTATGTGGTGCTGGGGAATCGAACTTGGATACTTCGCACTTGCTAGCCAAGTACTTTAACTGTTGAGTTATTCCTCTAGTCCCCCCACCTCCCCCCCCCCCCCCTTTTTTTTTTTGCAACAGGGTCTCACTCTGTAGTCCTTGCTGGTTGTGAGCTCACTATGTAGCCCAGGCTGGTCTTGAGCTCATAGCAATCTTTCTACCTCATGTTTGGAGTGCTGGGATTGTAGGCATTCACCACCATACCCAGCTAATCCCTGTGTGATGCTGGGGAACCCAGGGCCTTGCTCTTGTTAGGGAAGCACTCTACCTCTGAGCTACACCCCTTGCACTGATAATTTAGTATTTCATAGTTTATCGCTCATGGTTCCATTGTAGTGTGTGACCACCGTGAGTACTGAGCATGTCTTTAATTCCACGCCTGTGTTCCAGGGCACTGAGCCCGATGCTGTTGTTTTGTTTTGAGGCAGAGTCTTAACTCTGTAGTTCAGTTTGACCCTGAGCTTACTGTGTTGTTCTCTTTGGCCTTGAATACTCCTGAGAGTCCTGGGATTACAGGCTTATGTCACCATACCCAACTAATTTTTTATGTGGTGCTGGGGAATCAAACCTAGGGCCTTGTGTGTGCTAGGCAAGCCCTCTGATCACAGAACTATGCGTTTAGCTTTGAGCATTGTGCTGTTTCAGGACTCCTTTGCTGAAGTTGTCTCCATTAGCAACCTGGGCATTGCCAAGGCTGGCCCTGTGGTAGAGGACAGCGGCAGCCTCCTGCTGGAGTATGTGAACGGCTCGGCCTGCACCACCAGCGACGGACATCTCACCAACTACAGCACGCGGATCCACCTTGTCTGCTCCAGGGGCCGCCTGGTAAGGCACTACCTGGAGGCAGTTGTGGGGTTACCTTTGTGTCCCAGTGCCCTGGGCTGAATGTGGGCACCTCCACTTGCTTTCATTTTTAATTGTGGTAAAAAGTATGTGACATAAAGTTGACCATGTTAGCCATTTTGGAATTATTTAAAACCATTAACACATTTTTGGTATTATCAGAATTTATGCCCAGAATTTTTTTTTTTTATCATCTCAGACCCAGTTGCTTTTTTAATCAGGTGTTTCAGGGTTAGACCTGGGCCAGGTGTTTTTGGCTAATTATGTGGTGCCAGGGAAATCAATCTCCGGTACTCAGTGCTAGCCAAGTGCTTTTGGCAGTAGGTAAATCCTGAGTAAAGATACTCAAAGTCATGTTGTATCAACTAAGCTACTCCTAGTCACCTCATTTAGGTTTAGTTACTGCTTCCTCTGTGTTTTAGTCATTTTCTTATCTCTGGGAACACAATATCCAATACCCACAACTTAAGGAAGGGAGGATAAGGTCTGTGAGACGCGTGTGCCAAAGGGCTGGGGTGGCCCTCTCTCTGCTTTGTTACCTCTGGCTGCAACCTCCATAGCTTCTCCCTGGGGCTGGCTGTGCTCAGGCACAAGCTTCCTGGGTCTCCGCTGCACTTTGGGCTTCATCTTCACCACTTGATGTGTTGCCCTGCCTAGGGTACCCTGCCTGGCTTCCAAGGCCTTCCTCTGAAATCTGGGTGGGAGCCTCCTGGAACCCACAACTCTTGTCTGCATACCTAGGAAACCAGCACCATGTGGGTGACGCCGAGGTCTGTGCTGGCTTGAGCGGTAGTCTGGCCTCCTTGGACAGTCACTTCTTAGGCCTCTGAGTTCTGAGATGGCGAAACTCCAGCAAATACTTCTCTTTGGCCGTACAGGATGCCCCAGGGTATTCTCCTGGGAGCACAGGCCCTTGCCTTTCCACTTTTCAACGAGTCATGGGTGGAATATTGTTGACTTTTGAGATGACCTCAGGCATCTTTTCTTTAGTCCTGATTCCAAGTATGGCTTCTTTTTCAATACCATTTTCTTTAACATTCCTGTGTTCATTTGCCCCACCTCTGCAGGTCCAAAGGTTTGGCAAAACTGAAAAAATTGCACATCATTTTTCTCTGCCATTTTTTCCCCTGCTTTCAGTGTGGAGCTGTCTAACGGCTGTAAGCAGGACCTATGTGACAACCTGGTCATTGGGCTGCTTTGAAATTTCCTTCACCAGATTAAGTAGTCCACCACGCTTACTCTCAGTTTCAGGCAAAGTCCCTGGACAAAGGCATTTCTACCAGAGAATAGCATGCATGGTTTATAGACATGCTGATAAAATCTGCCTTTCTACCTGAAACTTGAGCCTGATCTTTATAATCCGCACTTCAGTCAGCGTTCTGGTCTTCTGAGCTCTGACCGGAGTCCCCCGTGAAGTTTGGCTCACAGCTATCTAATGCTTCGTTAGCCAGCATCTCCCAACATTGCCATACTTCTTCCACAAACCAGTTTCAAAGGCTTCCAGACCACATGATCAGGTAACGTCACAGTAACAACCCTACTTCTCTGGTATTAATTTCTGTATTGGTTAGTGTTCTAAGAAAGGCAGAGTTAATAGAACCTATTGAGATAAAGGGGATTTATTTGGAGGGCTTACAGGTCTGAGGAGAAGGATAGTCCGAATTGGCTGTGTCCACGTGAGAGCTGGAGGGTCTAGTAGCTGCTCAGACTTGTAGCAGAAGGACACTAGTCTGAGACTGCAGAACAGCGGGTGCAAGCCTTCCACGGATGGTTGTCCAAGTAGCAAAGTGAAGACTGGAGGCTGATAGGAGTCTGTGATAGAGATCAGTGAAGTGAAGGCTGGAGCAAGTCTTGATATCTGGAGACTAGAACTAAGGCCAGAGCTTTTTCAGGAAAAGCTGTAACAGTGTTTCTTCTTCCTTCCTTTACTCGGTCCAAGCTGTGAGTGTGGCTGCCCACACCTAGTGGACATCCTTCTCTCACTCCTGGCTGCAGCTCAGCAAGACACACCTGGAAACTCTTCCCTGGGCATCCCCCAATTTCAACAAGTTAACATAATCCCTCCAACAGTCACAGGTCCACTTGCTTGTGTGCCACCTACATTACCTCAGCAGGCTGACTCTTTCCTGGGAAAGGGGGAGGGTCCTTTGGGGAGACACATGAATAGATTATTAGTAACAGTCCTTTTCCACACCCATGTACTTACACACACCTTTATACTCAGAACCCACATCAAGAGACAGTGTATCCACACCTCCCCCCAGGCCCTCCTCTCCCCTCCTGTCACTTAGCCCTCTGCTGACCTTTGACACATTGCTTAATTCTGCCCTTGCATCCATGAAACCATAGGTACAGATGTCTTTTATGTATGTTTTCTTTCATTCAGCTGCGGCTTAGTACGTTTTTGAAAGTGCAGGCCTGAGCTCCTCCGAGGCTAGTGTCCTGACTCCAACACACTGCTGGCAAGGCGTTTGCTTTCTTTACATCCCCGCTCGTGCCGCTGGTCTTTCCTCCTGAGGAATGTTGAGGACACTAATTGTGACTAGATAGGAGTGCCCGTGAGGTGCTGACCGTGACATGCGTGGGGTGAATTTGAGCACCTTTGGGCCTGGGCTGCTCTTCCGTTGGCCACATGGCAGCTTGGTTAACTCTTCCCTGTACTTGACCTTCTAGAATACCCACCCTATATTCTCTCTCAACCGGGACTGCGTTGTCACATTCCTGTGGAATACAGAGGCTGCCTGTCCCATCCAGACGATGACTGACAAGGACCAGGTAGGTGTGCTGTCACCTGCCCTTGTGCTGAGCTGCTGGTGGGACATTTCCACCAGGTTCCAGCCCTGACCTGACCCTGTCCCTGCCTTTGAACCAGATGTCCCATCTTGTCTGCTTTGGCAGTTGATGTTTGGAGGTTACGCTGGATCCCTTTCCCTGTTGTGAATGCCCAGGTCCCAGAACCAGTATCTCAGTTTTATTCTCCTTCTTCCTGTTTCCGGTCCTTCCCTGTGGCCCTGGCATCCTGGTGGGCCCTAATGGTATCCATTACTGGGATATAAGTCACTGAGACATTTCGGTATCCGTCACTTACAGGGCAGAGAGTGTGTGCTCTGCGTGACTCCCACCTGAGGAGTAAATCCTATGGGTTTGTTTGTGTGAAGTACTGGGAATTGATTCCAGGGCCTTTGCACTGTGTACATTCCAAGCCCATTCTTTAATTTTTAATTTTGAGTCAGGGTTTCACTAAGTTGCCCAGACTGCACTTGAGCTCCTCCTTCCTTAGCCTTCCAGAATGTTGAAATTACAGGCCTGTGCCACCTGGTGTCACAACTCTATGTATTCTGGTGTGACCTTTTCCCTAGGGCAAAACCCACTGAGACCCTGTCTCAAAATAAAAATGAAAAATAGTCTGGGATGTAGCCAGTGTGAAGGCCCTGGGCTCAAGCCCCACTACCACAACAAAAGAAGTTTTATTTTTGCTGGGCATAGTGGCACATGGATATAATGTCAGCATTCTGAGAGACTGAAGCAGAAGGATCAAAATTCAGGGTTGAGCCTGAGCACCTTAGCAGCATAGTAAGACCCTGTCTTAAAATTTTAAGAGGGCGGAGGATATATATAGCTCACTGTGAAGGCTATAGGTTCAGTCATTAACCCCACAAAAAAAAAAAAAATGATTTTGAAACAGTGTCTCTTAAGTTGCCTGGCTGTCCTCAAACTTTATGATCCTCTTGCTTCAGTCACCTGAATAGCTGGTGTTACAAGCAGGTGACCCTGTATCTGGCCCTTGATACAGGTTTTAGAGGAAGCCCAGCCCTGTGGAGTGTAAACTCGCAGGCTCCTGTGTATGTGTTCTTCTTCCCTGGTTTCCTGTAGGCTTGCTCTATCAGGGACCCCAACAGTGGATTCGTGTTTGATCTGAACCCGCTCAACAGCTCTCAAGGATACGTGGTCTTGGGCATTGGGAAGACGTTTATGGTAAGCATGATGGTGATGAAGTTCCAGTTTGCTTTGGAAGGAGGGACGCTACATTAATGTCCCCTGGAGCTGGTGACAGGTGTGGCATGTATCTTGGGGGTTACATGGTGCAGCATGATGGCAGTTTTCACCTGGGAGAAGAGAGAATCCAGTATCACCCCTGCCCTGGTACAGTTCAGATGCAGGGACGATGTTCTCCTTGGTCTGCTAACTGTGTGTCCAGCAGTGGTCCACAGGGCAGGTGTATCAGTGTCACCTGGGATCTTGTTAGAAAATAGGCCCCACCCCAAATCAGAATCAGAAGTCCTGGAGTAGGCTTAGCAGTCTGGTTTAATGAGTCTTCCTGGTAATTGGTACTCACTGAAGTTTGAGACTCAACTGGGCAAGTCAGTGGGGATTAGTTACCCTGTGAAAGGAGTGACTTGGAGGGCCTCGTTCTAAAATCTTCTCAGCACTTCCTTCCTCCCCAGCCCTGGCAGCTTGTGTGATACTGGGAGGTGGAAATCTCCCGAGGACATCTGCTCTATTGGAGACAACGCTAGAGAGGGGGAGAAAGATTTCAAAAATAGCTTGATGTTGATTTATATTCTCATAACAACGTCCACATTGGAATAATGGAGTAAGCTTTAGAAAGGGGAAGTTGGGATGGGAATGTCCTAATGTGTCAGGGAGGACCCTGAGGCGAAAGGCAGAGGGCATGTGGTCCATCCCTCATGCAGGGGACCTCTGGGTAGGATTTGTCCCTCTGCAGACCCTGGCTTTGTCCCACGCCTCACTCATCTTGCAGTGTACGTCCACAGAGGCCCCTTCCATTTCATAATAAGCAAACAATTAATGGGTCCAATGTTCGAAGTTAATTCTCGTGCTGTGTGGTTTACCAAACAGCTGCCACAGTGTGCTCTATCCCAGGTGGCCTGTGGTAGCATTATAACGGAGAGGGCATGTGCCACCGTGCTGGGGTGACAGGTGAGTGGCAGTTGTGTTGAATAGGGAGAGAGCACGCTAAAAGCAGAGTGCAGAGGTTCTGCCTTGCCTGCTAGTCAGGGCATTAAGGACACCATGCCCTGACCACAGAGACCAGTAGCAGGAGGAGCAAAGTAGAAAGGGAGTTAGCTTGAAGGCTGCCAGAATACAGTGTGCTGCCAGGAGAGCATCAGCTTGGGATGCCACTGCCTGCTAGGTACCCACTAGACATATGGGCACAGCTCCATGGGCTCCCGCCAACCCCTGCTGCTGAGCACTTGACCTGGACAGCTCCTGGTGCCTTTCCATGCGGGCAGCCCGATTGACCAGTGCCCACAGCCTGGCAGGCCGTTTGCCCAGGCTTCCTTCAGCTCTGTTTCAACTCACGAAGTAAGGAAGGTGAACCTGTCTCCGGTTTCCATGACCCAGAAGTCCAACATGCTGTGAGAGTACTTGGGTGAGATCTAGTCCTTTTGGCACTCTCTTACGTAGGAAGCTTGGGTCTTTAAAGAAATCTCCCCACCCAATACCGACAGTGGAACCCAGGGCGTTTGCACTGTGCTACAGTCCCAGCTTTTTTTTTTTTTTTTTTAAGACAGGGTCTCATTAAGTCAGGAAGTTGTACAGGCTGGGCTTGAACTTGTGATTCTCCTGCCTGAGCTTCCTACAGTGCTGGAATTATGGATTATAGGCGAGTGTCACCATTCCCAGCTAAGAAAAATACTTCGATCTGTAGCTCTGAGCTCTGTGTTCACTGCCTATTAACATAGATACATAACAATGACATTTTCCTTTCTGTATCTTTATGCCAAAGAGCATATTTTGATTTGTTTTCATAACTGCAGTAAACTGATGTTTAATGGAATGTATTTAAATGTAGATGAGTAACATCTACATTTCAGGAAATATAGGAGCACCGTATATATTTGCTTATAATAAACAATAACCCCAACTTACATACTTTCTTTAGTGTAATTAAAAATCTTGTAAAGTTACAGGTTATGAATTTTCTCTCTATTATATGTGGTGCATCATTACATGCAGTATCTCTAATGAATTCATAGATAAGTACATAAAACCATGCGGATTAAGCCTTAGAGGAAATGGTCTTGCCATTTTCACTTAGGTTTTTGCCATATTTATTAATTTTAAGAGTTACTTCTCACAAATGGAAAGTATATGGTAAGATGGCTAATTAATAACATACTGAACTTGTGGGGCTTGGGGTTGCCAGGGTAGCTCTGGCCTGTGGTGCATTTCATAGCCTCACCCACACCTATGTGGTTCTTTCGCCTGTCCTCCAGTTCAATGTCTGTGGCACCATGCCCATCTGCGGGACTGTTGCTGGGAAGCCGGCTTCTGGCTGTGAGGCTGCGTCTGAGACACAGGACCTGAAGACCCTAGAGCCTGAGAGGCCAGTTGGATTTGAGAAGAGCCTCCAGGTGTCCACTGAGGGCCTCCTGACCCTCACCCTCAGCAGTGCTCCTGACGGAGGTGAGCTCAGGGCCCTGGGCGTGGACGGTCCAGACGGTCCTGTCAGTGGTGTGAGCTGTGCTGCATCTGGGGTTGGCATGCTCCTGGGTGGCTCGCTGCTGCCTTGGTTGTGCAGCCACACGTGACCCTTCTCTCTTGCGCTCAGTGCTCTGAGCAGCTCTTCTTTCCCCCATTTCATTGGTGTGCACACGTGCAAAACGTAAGGGTTACAGTGGAGTTGAGCCTTTTGTGCACCTACGTATCTTGTCAAGGTGACAGGGCTTGCCCTCTCTGTCCGTCCCTCCCCCACCTTCCCCTGAGCAGCTGCTCTTGGTCCATTCTGTGACCTTAATGAGGTGACCTAAGGTGCTGCTTCCTTGCCGCCTTCCCGGCTTACCCTCTGCCGGGTACCATTTCATCGTGCGCCTCCCCCTCTTCTCAGACTTGCAGTGGTTTTGAGAACTTGTCGGGAGGTTGTAGCAGGGGAGCACAGCTAATCGTTCACCCTTGAATGGAGAATGGTCCTCCTTTAGCAGGAAGGTTATCCTCTCGGACCAAGTGTGCGGATTTGGGAGGGATGCACCGGGAGTGGTGGGGGGGAAGAGGACACCTGCCTAGCCAGCCCGATCCGCCAAATCAACCCTGGTGTTCGGTGGGGTGACGTGTTGGAGTCATGTCACCATCACATTCTCAGACTTGTTTTTGTGCCAGTAGTTACTTCATTTCTTCATGGTATTGAAGCAGTGATGCTAAAGATCATAAAAGTTACTGTTTTTTCTGTATTTGCCTTTCTTTTTTCCTATTTTTCCTGTCAGTCCTTATGGTTCCTTACTATACTAAGCCCAGTTCTGTTGTTGTTGGTTTGTTTTTGAGACAGGTTCTTGTCGGTATCCTGGCTGGTACCGAACTTGCTACATAGCCTAGGCTGGCCTAGAACTCATGGCAGTCCTCTTGCTTCAGCTTCCTGAGTGCTGAGATTACAGGTGTGCACCACCACACTCAGCTGGTACGTGGTGCGGGGGAATAGAACTCAGGGCCTTGTTCTCTAATCAGCCTGGCACCCTCCTAGGCCCCGATAAATACAGTTTGCTGTGTTAAATTTCTCACATTTTGCTTACTTCTGCACCTGTCCTGTCCAGTGGAATCGGTGATGGTTCTTTGTGTTATGAAGTAGAAGGTGAAGTCTGCATCGTTCCTGAGGCCGGTGGCTGTGTTGGTGGTGACAGCAGCTGCTGTGCAGCAAGTGCTTCCTGTGCACTGGGTGCTCGGATCCTACTCCTGCTCTGAGTCCCATTCCTCTCCTGTGCTTATCGCTGACACATACAGTCATGAAAGCCACAGAAGCCATGTGCATGGGACAAAGTCAAGCAGTCTGGCGGTTGGCATTGGAAATAATACAGTCTCTTATATTCAGATCCTGACTCTGCCAACTGATGCCTTTCTGTTGTGCAGATGAGGATGCAGGCCCCTAGGGAGAAGTAACTTGCCAGGGTCCACACGGTGAGGAAGCAGCAGGGTTGGGTTGGTGCACACAAATCAGATGTCAGAATGTGTGCTGTGTCCATCATGCTGTGGTAAGTGGAGGCAGAACTGGGTGTGACATGCATGCTAAAAATGATTTTCCCCACTATTTTTATGTAATGCATAGTGTTTGCAATGAATTTGGGTGTTTCGTACACATATGTGTCATATCGACTTTACAGTCCCTTCCCATTTTTGACCCTCCCACCCCTTACCTATCCCTTCCCCCAACTCCGGCTATCACGTCATGTGGTTCTATAGAATGTCTGTGTTCTGGGTTTTCCAAGTCAGAGAAACTATACAGTACTTAACGTATTAATCTTCTGCACCTAAATCATTTCACTTAAGTCATCACTCTAACTCAGCTTCCTATATCTCAAATGGGTCGCAGCAGTCAAAACTTAATGCCTCTTCTCTGAATCCAATCAATTCCTTTTTTGGGATATTTACCAAAAGTTCTTGTTTTCTATATTTTGCTATATCTTTGTTGCTATTCTTAAACCTGGCCTTGCCTACCAGTTCACATTAGAAAATAACTACAAGCATATAGTTCAAAAGACTAGTAAATTTGGGAAAAAAGAAAAAAAAGTTACATTTTAAATGCCTTAGCTGAATACTGGAAGGTACATGTTTGTACATTCACAAGGTTATCTTTACATCAGTCAGTTTTCTTAGGATAAATTTTCATCAGTGACCTAATAAGTGAATGACTGCATGCTAAAAACGTTTCTGTCATCCCAGTGGACATCAGGTGAAATTTTGTCTCTGTTGTCCCAGATTTGATGTACCTCATCCTGCAGTCTTCTGTAACTTTTGTATCTTGTGTCTCAAACTAAAAGATGCTCAGGACTTAGAGAACAGCCAGGATACTGTAAAGGACTCTCTTTAAGGTATTTAAAGAGTTAGGTATCTAGATTGATGTTGGCAAGATGGCTGACTAGAGGTGACCGGCGTGGCTTTCTCCACAACAAAAGAAACCAGTGTGAAGACAAAATGGTTCCTTTGTTGGACTGTTGGAGGTCTAGAGCCAGAGTACATGTCAAAGGCAGGGCAAAGGTAGCGAGACACAGGTGGCCTTTTACAGACAGAAGTAAGCACAGGCAACTGTCGCTCAGTCTCCTCAGATCAGCCCAGTATGAGGAGAGACTTCACTCCATGGAAAGGGTAGGCAGGTGGCCCCCAGCAGCCTCACATTGTACCACCCCTATCAGAGGCTAGGACGCTGCTGCTGCCCCGCAAGCCCTGAGTCTGGCTGAGGCGGGGGCCTGCTGAGTTGCCACCCTGCTGCATTGGCCTAGACGAAGAGCCTAGACCAGTACTGTGCCCTGTCTACCCAGCACTTACTGCTCAGAGCTTCATGGCAGCCCCACTGCCCTGGCCTGGAGCCAGCCATGCACCCTGCTTACCTACCACAGCTCCGAATCACCTGGGGGCTGCCCTAACCCTCTGTTGTCCTAGAAATACCCAGGTGACTCAGCTCACCCATTCGTGGTTCCAGAAACCATCATATGGCCCTGTTTACCTTCCTATGCCCTCAGGAAGCAGCTGAGCAACCAGTTCTCAGAGGCTCAGCCCACAGAGGCCCTAGGAAGCTGATACTCAGCCCTATCCACCCTTCACTCAAGGGAGAAGCTGCACAGATTTCCCTGATCATGTGGACCCTGGACAGCTCTGTGAAGTTACCCATGCTGCCCTCAGAATGTGACAGGCGCCCCGTCTGGGCCCACTGATGGGACATGGCTCTCCTGTGGCTCTGAGACACAGGCTCTTCATCCTGCCACTGAACATGCTGAGTTGTACCCACCTGGGCAGACTGGTCCTGTTCTTCCATGACCCACAGAAGCAAATAGGTATGCCACACCTACAGCTGGGCACACTATGCCCAGGATTTTCAGAGAATTCACCCTACCTAAGGGAGCTGTATCCCAGCTGGTAGTACAGTCCCACAACCTTTACAGCCTAGGCCACTGGGACACTCACAGATATCACAGTGTTAATCATGGCTGGAGAAGCTACATGTACCTTGTAGTAAGGTGCCTGCTTATAATTAGTACAATGTATCTAATTAACATGCTGGGCTGGACATGTTATCAACATAGTCTTACTGTGAGAGCCACTCTACTATATAATTGGTTAGAGACAACTTATCCACCAGAGGGCAGGCACAAAAAAGCCAGGACAATGTCATGCTTCCAAAGAAAGAGGATAGCTCTCTAGCAGCAGATCCAGAAAGAAAGAAAAATCAGTAAATTGCCAAAGAATTAAAAGTAATGACTATAAGGAACCTCATGAGATGTAAGATAACATATACAGACAATTCAGTGAAATTGGAGATATTTCATAATATGAATGCAAACATTCAAAAAGTTCATAAAAGGCATCAATCAAATCTTGGACCTAAAGTCATAAAGGAATTCACAAGAAGAATGAATTGTGGACCTTAAAAGCCAGGTCTTTTGAAATAACCCTGCCAGATTCAAAAAACAAAAAGAAGAAAAAGGCATAGGAAAATCCACTCAGCAAAGCATTGCTGAAAACTTTCCAAATTCTTGTGATAGTACTGTTCCCTAGTTCCATGAAGTTTAGAGGACTACTAATAGATTTGAGCAGATTCTCTAAGGCATGTTACAGTCAAAATATTAAAAAGTATAAGGGAGTAGTTTCTGGAAAGAGCAGGAGAAAAGTATAATATCATTTGTAAGGGAATCCCCATTAGATTAACTGCAGACTTCTCTTCAGAAGCCTACCTAACTTGGAGACAGTGGGATGATATATTCAAAGCCTTGAAAGAAAAAGTCAGCCAAGAATATTATGTCTAGGGCTGGAGGAATGGCTCAGTGGGGCCTAGCAAGTGCAGAGTTCCCAAGTTCAATTCTCCAGCCCAACATAAGCTGGGCATAGTGGCACACACCTTTAATCCCAGCACTCAGGAGGCTGAGACAGGAGGATTGCTGTGAGTCTAAGGCCAGCCTAGGGTACAGAGTGAGACCCTGTTTCAAAACAAAACAAAACAAAGCAAATAAAAAGTCCAGCAAAGCTTTCTTGAGAAACAAGACAAATGAATTAAGACAGGCTAAATAGAGGGTGTTCTGAAGTAGTATTATAGATGCAAAGATAGTAATTGTCTTGAAAACATGTAAATGTATAGAACCCAACAGTCAAGCAAATATACAAAGAGGATCGTGCATTTCCACTACAGAAAATTGCGGAACCACAAACATGGATGTAAGAGGAAAAAAAGGAACAGAAGATATTTAATTTAAAAACAAGCATGTTGAGAGAACAGTAGAAGTATGCCTGTACTTCTCATTAATCACTTAGAATGTTAATGGATTTGATTCCCCAACTCAGAGAGACAGACTGGCCCTCTGGATTAAAAAACCTAGACCTAAGTGGGCCCAGTGGTGCAGTCCTATAATCCCAACAAGCTAGGAGTCCGAGGCAGGAGGATTACAAGTTTGAGCCCAGCCTGGGCAACTTAGAAACTTAGCAAGACCCTGAAAGAAAAATCAAAATAGAAAAATGGGCTAGTGATAGAGTTCAGTGTGAAGGCCCTGGGCTTGACCCCCAGTACCACAGAAAACCAAAATGAAAAGAAGTCTAGGTCCAGTGATAGCTTCTGACGAGAAGAAACTCATCAGGAGGACTGAGAAGGAATAGACAGGAATTTATATACTATGGAAACGGAAACCAAAAAAGAACCAAATATGGACAGATAACAGTAAAAACAAAAATCAACAACAAAAACCTTAACAGACATGGAGCTATACTTTGGTCCAGGGTAGCTATCAGGCATTCATACCAGAGTGTTTTATCCAGCAGCGGTAGGGTACGCATTGTCATTCACTCATGGAACATTCTCCAGAATACAGCATACATTAGGCAGTAAAACAAATCTCAGCAAACTAAAATAATAGAACTCATTGCAAATGTCTTCTCTGATCAAAATAATAAAACTAGGAATTAACAAGCAAAGCAACTGTAAATCATACCAAAACATGGAAATTAAAGGGTAGTCTCTCGCAGAACCCCTCTATCGATGAGGAAATCAGAGGGGAATTTTTTTTTTTTAAAGTTTAACAAATTAAAAACACGACACAGCTACCACAAACCTACAGATAGAGTGAAAGCTGTACTAAGGAAAGCGGACAGCAGTGAAAGGCTGCATTCAAAGTAAGTAGCTTGATGACGCGTTTCAAGGAGCTAGAAGAAGAACAAGCCAAACCCCAAATTAGTGGAATGAGAGAAGCAACCAAGAGATTTCATCTTTTCTATTTCTTGGATTTGTTTGTTTTTGCTGGGCTTTTTGTTTGTTTTTGAGACAGGGTCTTGCTCTGTAGCCTGCCTGGCCTTGAACAAACAATCCTCCTGCCTCAGCCTCCTGCATGCTAGTATTACAGGTGGGCACAATCATGCCCAGCTTATGTGGTGCTAGGGAATTGAACTCAGGGCCTTGAGCTTGTTAGGCAAGCAATTTAACCACTGAGCTGTTTCTCCAGCCCCATCTTTTTTATTTTTAATTGCGTCAATGTTGGATTTTGTCTTTTCTTCTTTTGTTAAGTTTGACTTGAGATTTATCAATCTTATTTATCTTTTTGAGGAACTAACTCTTTGATTCATTGATCTTTTGGGTTTTTAAAAATTTTTTTGTTTTGTTTTCATTGATCTCCACTCTGATTCTTACAATTTCTTTTTTTTCTGCTGCTTTGGATGTGGCTTGTTCTTGTTTCTCCAGAACTTTGAGCTGCATCATTGGATTGTTTACTTGAGATTGCCATGTTTTTTTCATACATGCATTTGTAGCTATAAACTTCTCTATTAGTACTGCTTTTGTTATGTCCCGTAGATGTCCGATAGTATGATGTGTTTCAATTGTCATTTGACTTTAGGAAGTTTTTGATTTCTATCCTGGTTTCTTCTGTGATTGCTGTTGGTTCAATAATATATTATTTGAACTTCATGTATTTGTATAGTTTCTGTAGTTTCTTTTGCTATTGATTTCTGGTTTCATTCCACTGTGATCTGAAAGTATGCAGAGAATACTTCAATTCTTTTGTATTTATTTAAGCATGTCTATGTCCAGGGATATGATCTATTCTGGAAAAAGTCCCACATGCTTCTGAGAAAAAGGTATATTCTGATGAGGTTGAATAAAACACTCTGTAGATATCTGTTAAATCCATTTGCTCAGTGGTATGACTTAGCTCTGATATTTCCTTGTTGAGTTTTTGTTCAGTTGAGCTGTCTCTTTGGTAGAGTGGGGTTTTGAAGTCTTCTTGTATGATTATATTGGGGTCTCTTTGACTTTTCATGTAATTTCCAGTAGTTTCTGTTTTATATAATTGGGTATTCTTACATTTGGTGCATGTATGTTTGTAGTTGTGAGTTCTTCCTGTTGGAATGGTCTTTCACCAGTATTCGGTGCATATCTTTGTCTCTTCTGATCTTTTTGGTTTCAAATTTTCTATGTCTGAGAATAGTGTACCTACTCCTGCTTGTTTCCAGGCTTCAGTAGCACATAGTATTCCTTTCCATCCTTTTACCTTCAGTCTGTGTGCTTCTTTGTGGGTGAAGTGTGTCTTCTTGTAGACAACAAATGGTTGGGTTTTGTTATTTGATCCATTGCCAATCTTTGTCTTTTGATTGGTGAATTAAGACCATTAGCAGGGAGAGTAATTATTGTAAAATTTTTAATGAATCCTGTTATTGTCTTGGTTTTTGGTGTTATTTGTTTTTTCTTTTGATTATACTTTCCCTTTCAGTGTTTCCTTTATTCTGTGTTTCCTGAAGCTGCTTTTATCTCTGTCTCTCTAGGATTCCTTCAAATGTTTTCTTTGGGTTTCTTGGTAGTGAGCAATTTTTACTTCTTAAATTTCCAGGGATAATTTTGCTAGACACAACAACCTGGGTTGACACTTATTTTCTTTTAAAGCTTGAAGGTTTTGTTATAGGCTCTTCTGGCCTTTTAATGTTTCTGTTGAGAAAGCATCAATAATTAAGATGGGGTTGCCTTGGTTAGAATAATCTGTTTTTCTCTTACTGCTTTTAATATTCTCTGTTTATGTTGAATTTCTGAGGTTTTGATTATGACATGTCATGGCAATATTCTTGTCTGGTCAGGGTTGTTTGATTCATAAACTTGTATCTGAATGATAATTTCCCTGATTTAGGAAAATTTCTCCCATAATATTAATAGATAAATTCTTTATGCCGTTTGTGCTGTCTTCTGCCCATTCCCACGCCCATAATTCTGAGTTTGGCTCTCTTTGAGTTATCCATCAGCTGTTGTGTCCAGCTGCTTGGCTCATTTCTTTTTCATCAACTTTGTCTTTGAAGTCTGAAATTCCTTCTTTGCAGTGTTTGAGCTGACTTCTCATTTTCACATAAATTTCTCAAATCCTGAACTTCAGCTAGATTTCTTTTCAGAGGGCCTGGGGCATTGCTCAGTGGTTAGAGCACTTGCCTAGCATACGTAAAGCCCTGGCTTCTATTCTCTAGCAACAAAAGTTAGCTGGATGTGGTGCCACATGCCTGTAATCTCATAACTTGGAGGCTGAGGCTAGGAGGATTGACCTGAGTTTGAAGCCAACTTGGGCTACATAGTGAGTTGAGGTCCAGCCTAGACTACAGAGAAAGACCTGGTCTCAAAAAAAGAAAAAAAAAAATGAATGTATAGATTTCTTTTTAGATATTCTATTTCTGTATGAAAATGTTCAATCATATCTTGCATTGACTTATTTGCTTCAGCCTCCTTTATGTTTTTGTCTTCTGTAACATCAGTAGACTTTGTAATTAGTAGGGCTGTTATTTGTTTAATAAATTCCTTTTTCAGTCTGGTGATCATTATTTGCGTTTGTTTCTGAATGTCTTGTTTGAAGTGACTGTTTGCATAAATCAGCTGGCCTACTTGTCTTTTGACTTCCTTTCCTATGAGTTCCACTGTTTCAGTACTCATGACATTAGCTTCTGCGGGGCCAGATGTTTCTACGTCTGTCCATTTGCTTTGTCTTCCTGGCTTTTTGTTGCTGTGGATCTTCACTTGAATGGCTGAGATGAGAGGTTTTCTTGAACGGGCATGAGGGTGTGTGGAGAGAACTGAAAGTCCAGTGGTTTATGTGGTGGGAGTAGTGGTGAGAGCACTTCACAGTCCCACACCTGAAGCTGTCTTGTTCATAGAACCACTCCCTTCCTGCAGAGCTTTCCTGCCTGTCCTGGCTTCCGTCTCCTGAAGGTTGGGCTCTGAGTATAACCCAAACTGGCTTTTCTCCCTTCTCTGCAAAAGTGTCTTCTGCTAGTTCCTTCCTAGACACTAAGAGTTTCCCCCAAACCCTAGTGTGTGGCCCATCTTTGGCTTCTTTTATCCTAAACACTTTGGACTCAGGTTGTTTTCAGAATGGCTCCTGTCTGCATCACTTCCTTGTATGACTGCTGAGCACTGCCTCTCCTGCACTGGCCTGCTGAGCTACAGGGACCCTTTCCAGGGGAGCTCGCAGTGCATTTGCAGTCTTGCGCTGTCTGCAGGCTCATTTCTGGTGGCTGGGAATACCAGCTGCTGTCAGTCCCTATGGCTCCTGCTTCCAGGCTTACCTTGGTCTGTGGCTGCCAGTAGCTCTCACAGCCCTTCCAGTAGCCTGGGCTCCTTCCTGGGCTGGCGTGTTCTTCAGCCTCCGATGCTCTCTGGGGTTTCCAGCGGTCCCACGGTGTCCTTTCATTTCCTGGCGCACTGTTCCCCAAGCTAAGTTGAGCAGCTAGTTTTTAAGTGTATCCTAACTTCTTGGATAAGACTCCTTGGCCACCGTCTTGCCTGGAAATCTTCCAGATGATTTCTTTAGATCTACTAAGCGTTTTCCCCGCTCCCTTATGCAGTAATGGGGTTCAAACCGAGGACTTGTAGTATGCTAGGCAAGGACTGTCTCTCTGTTTTGCACCCCTCTCCATCCCTTACTAACCATTAGAAAACTGCCAGTTTTTGTGAAACTACAGCAAAGTATTGAAAAGGAAATAATCCTTTCAAACTCATTTTCCGAGGCTACCGATCACTTACAGAAAACTCCGCCACTTCTTCCTCTGTGGTCGTCTTGTCCTGGCTCTTACACACAGTCTATATGTACTGCCCCACTCTCAGTCATACTATAAAGATGTTGGTCGTAAGAGTCACTTCCCGGCATGGGGCCTCCCATGGCTTTGTTAGTGCCCCTCTGGTGATCCTGGGTCACCAGATGCTCTTATGTGGTCTCCCATGGCTCTTCACGTGTGTCCCATGGTCCTGTATGTGTCTGGAAGGTTGGAGCACTTACACCCCCCCTCCACCCCTCTGCTCGCCTGCCCTCGGCAGCTGGGTGGCTGCCCCAGGCGGAGCCTCTGGGTTTTGCTTCTGTGGGTGGTAGGTCCTTCACAAGTGTTCGTTGAAAATCCAGTCCACGAGGGTGAGCTTATCTACTGCTATTTGGATTGGTAACTGATGGCTATTTCATTGGCTGCTTTCCAACATAGTAAGATGCCAGGACAATAGGCCCAGAACCAAATTCTTCATGACATGAGTCACGGCTGCCTTGAGGGTGGCCGGTCTGTGTTCACTTTCAGTCTCTGGACATAGACTTGGTGCCTGCCATGACTGGCCCTGCATGCCCACAGTGGTACTGTGTGTATAGGAGACATCATGATTCGTCCCATGTCTTAAAACCTGCCCTTCTTGTTCCACAGGTACTGCTTTCATCATCCGCTTTATTTGCAATGATGATGTTTACCCAGGAAATGTCCGATTCCTGCATCAGGACATTGACTCTGTACGAGGGATCCGGAACACTTTCTTTGAATTTGAAACTGCCTTGGCCTGTGTGCCTTCACCAGTGGACTGCCAAGTGACCGGTGAGGCTGCGCAGCCTGGGAGTCAGTGGGCTCAGTGAGCCATGGTGTGGGGAGTCTTGTGTGTCTGCCTGTGTGTGTGTGTGTGTGTGTGTGTGTACGGTGTGTATCTGTGGGAATATGTGTGTTTATATGTGCATGTGGCGTGTGTGTTTTGCTTCCTAGGAATCTCCTTTATGTTAAATATATTTTTAAAATGATGCTTGGTGTTGTACCATTTTTCTTCAAAGCACCTGGGTTGGGTATACCTGTATTTTATTTATTTGTTTTGCAGTGCTTGGAGTTGAGCTTGGGGACTTTGCTGAGCTGTCCCAAGTCCTTGTTTATTCCTTTTATTTTGAGACAGGGTGTTGCTAAGTTGCACAGGCTAGGCTCAAATCTGAGATCCTCTCGTCTCGACCTCCCAGAGTGCTGGGATTACAGGTCTGCACCTGTCTAGTGGATGGTTTTAAGCTATGATTTGGGGTCAGGTGCTCTTTAAGAACAGAGAAGAAAAGTAAGGGGAAAAAATCAGATACACGTGTCAAAGTTTTTTCATGGAAGGAATAAAAGTAATACTAGAGCTGTGTACACTGGGCTAAGGCGGTGCAGTGCCGCATGGCCTTGAGCCTCTGCAGGCTCCCTGCCAGCTTTTCAGCACTCGTTTCCTTGGGAGGGACAGCTTGCAGGGACAGCGTGGGCGGGTTCTGTAGGTTAAGCCCCTGGCCTCCTGCAGTCAGGACGTCACCTATGCATCCCCTGCTGTCTGTCCTACGGATATACAAGGTCCCAGAAGGAATAAACAGGCATACATTTTAGCGTGTTTTCTCCTGTTTCAGACCCGGCTGGAAATGAGTATGATCTGAGCGCCTTAAGCATGGTCAGAAAGCCATGGACAGCTGTGGACACCTTGGCAGACGGGAAGAAGAGAACTTTCTACCTGAGTGTGTGCAGCCCTCTCCCTCACATTGCAGGATGCCATGGTGAGCCCTGTGGATGTAGCAATCAGTGCTAGGGCATTGCTTGGCCCATGGTTACCTCTCCCGTGCCTCCTGACCCGTGTTCCAAACTGTGTTCCTGTTCCTCCAGGCAGTGCAGTGGGTTCTTGCTTAGTGTCTGAGAACAAAAGCTGGAACCTGGGCGTGGTGCAGATCAGTCCGCAGATTGTGGCCAATGGTTCCCTGAGCATTGTGTATGTCAACGGCGACAAGTGTGAGAACCAGCGCTTCTCCACCAGGATCATGTTTGAGTGCGCACAGACAGCGGTGTGTGTCTGGTCAGCCTTGGGTACTCTGCTGTGGCCCATTCGTGTTCCATTTCCCATGTTCCTTGGGTCTTCCCAGTTACTTAAGGGCCTATATGTCCATGCAGTTTGGCCATTGATAGGGTCTGATTGATATGTACTCTTCCCCACAGGTTTGATCAATGCTGTGTATTTGACTCACAGACTTGTGACTATCTTTAAATTTTTTTTTTTTTTTTAAACAATAGAAACAGAAAAGAAAGGTATTGGTTTTTATTGCAGGGATCCCCCACGTTTCAGCTTCAGGACAAGTGTGAGTACGTGTTTGTGTGGAGAACCGTGGAAGCCTGTCCTGTGGTCCGTGTGGAAGGTGAGTCTCACCCCTCCTGCCAGTGGTGATAAACATAGAGTGAGATGCTGTGGATAGCATCTGAGATATAAGCTCTCTCCTGATGTCTGTGTGGGGGACCATGAAACACAAGTGAGCAGGTCATTGCTTACCCTTGAGTTTTACTAATCGCTTTTTTCTTTTATACTTAGATTGATGAATTCTCAGCTTCTCAGACATAAAACACTAACTTGAGGTTGGGTTGGGTTGGGTTTGGTTTGACAAAGGCATTTCTTTTCTTTTGAGACAGGATCTCTTACTTTGTAGTCTGGGCTGATTCTGAGCTTGCTGTATAGCCCAGGTTGGCCTTGAACTCATGACAATCCTCCAGCCTTTGCCTTTTCAGTGCTGGGATAATGAGTGTGCACCACCACACCTCGCTCATTTTTATGTGATGTGGGGAGTTGAACTAAGGGCCTTGTACATGCTAGGCAGGTACTCTATGCACTGAGCTATGCCCTAGCCCTGATGAGGTTTTTCTTAAAAGCTGTTTACATTTGGCATAGTGGTGTACATCTGTCATTCCAGTGCTCTGGGAGGTTGAGAAAGGAGGATCATAAGTTTAAGCCTAGCCTAGCCAAGTTAGCAAGACTGTCTCAAAAAAAAAGTTTTTTTGTTTTTTTTTTTTAAAGGCTAGGTATGTAACTCAGTATGAAGGCCCTGGATTTAACCCACCAGTAAAGCAAATGAAACATTGGTAGTGTATATAAACAAAGTACAATACTAAGGAGATGGCTTATTGCACATTGTAAGACAGTAGATACCTGATTTAAAATTGTAAAACCTTGCTGGGCATGATGGCATATGCCTGCAATCCCAGCACCTGGGAGGCTGAGGCAGGAGGATTACGTTGAGTTTGAGGCCAACATGGGCTACATAGTAAGCTCAGGACCACCGTGGACTACAGCGTAAGGCCCTGTCTCAAACAAACAAAAATTGTAAAACCTCGTGCCTGGAGTCATAAGCGTCGCTACCATAGCAGTCGTACTTGATTTCTGTGTGTTTCTGAAGGAGACAACTGCCAGGTGAAAGACCCCAGACATGGCACCTTGTATGACCTGAGGCCCTTGGGCCACAGTGACACCATTGTGAATGCCGGCGAATACACCTATTACTTCCGGGTCTGCGGGAAGCTGTCCTCCAGTGTCTGCACCACCCAGGACAGGGTGGTCTCATCGTGTCAGGAAAAGCAGGGGCCACAGAGGTTCCAGAAGGTGGCAGGTGCTATTTGTCTTCTTTCTGCTGTAGTTGCGACGGTGTAGATGTAAGCTGTGATGGTGTTAGAGTGACATCACTGTGAAGTGGGAGAGTGGGTACATGTTCAGGTAAAGCAGTGAGTTAGTGTGAACCTTCTGATGGCATATGCTCTCCTAACCAGCATATGTACAGAATATCCTGCTTCTGTCTCTAAGGTCATATTTCTTTTTTCTCCATATTTTGTACTAATGCATATTGGTTAAGCAGGTTAATGGGTTTCCATTTGGCAGATTCATATGTGCATGTAGCATACTTTATCACCCCTCCCAAAACGTGTGCCCAGTGGATATGATAGCATGGGGATGCTGAGCCTGGGGATGATGGGCCTTTGGAGGTGATGCTTCCCTAGGCTCAAGCCAAAGGAGATGTGACACATTTGGTGCAGCGTTTGGCTACCAAGCTGCAGGTAGATATTTGGTTGGTTGTGTCACTTCAGTACCTGGGCCAGCTTCAAATCTGTGTCAGAATCTTAAACAGTGTGTTCGAGGCATGTACATGGTACAGCAGCACGTGGGCCATAGAGGAAGGGACGAGCTGTCAGTGATCAGCCTGAGTCATATCTGCATGGCACCAGGCCCATCATTCCTGTCTGCTGCAGCCTTGGACAACAGGAGATGTGGCCCTACTCCTCTATAAGGATGTGCCAAGGAGTGGGTGGTCCCCTGCCAGGTGCCAGGAATGCTTCATGTTTGACTGTTGAGTTACATGGTATGATGTGTCTGAGGATAGGCCCGGCAATCCTGTCGAATATGCTTTTCCTTGACAGGCCTCCTAACCCAGAAGCTGACTTATGAAAATGGGCTGCTGAAGATGAACTTTACTGGTGGCGACACCTGCCATCAGGTATACCAACGCTCCACCACCATCTTCTTCTATTGTGACCGGACTACACAGAAGGTGAGCGTGTGGCTGTGCCTCCCTCCCTCGGCTGTCAGTAGAATACTTCTTGGTCTCCTAAGATCTTGCCTGGGTAACTTTGTTCCCTTTATATGCTGAGTGGATGTGTTGAGGCCTCAATTCGTTTGTCTAGGGTTTGTTCTTCTGCTTTTTTTTTTTTCTTTTAATGTAGGACCGGGGATTGAACCCAGGGCCTTAGCACTGAATTATAATTTCCAGCCTTTTGTATTTTTTATTTGAGACTGTGTCTCACTAAGTTGCCTGGGCTGGGCTAGAACCTATGATCCTTCTGCCTCAGCCTCCTAACATGCTGGGGTTACAGGCCTGCACTGTCACATATGGCTCATGGGCATGGTTTTTTAAAATAAAGATAGTCATCCATAGTGTTCATGTTCTAGTGGAAGCTCTGCTCTCTGGGCTAATGGGTGTCTGCCATGACCTTTCCAGCCCGTATTCCTGAAGGAGACTTCAGACTGTTCCTACCTGTTCGAGTGGCGAACACAGTACGCCTGTCCACCTTTCAACATCACTGAGTGTTCCTTCAGGTCAGTGCCTCTGTGTGCTTACCCTGTGTGACTTGATATAAATTGACATTAATACCTGATGGCCTATGTGACAGGGAATTCCTTTAGCTAAGTTCTCCAGGCCTTACCTGCCTGGTATTAAAATGAGGGCTCAGTTAAGTCATCTCCGTGGTACTCTGGAGATTTTGTGATTATTGTGCGTCCAGTGTGTGGGGAGGTGACTGGGGCAGGAGCACAGTGGTGAGGCCCCTGTGGTTCCCAGTGAGCCGGGTCTCCTGTCCCCTGCCCCTTCCTCACACTCAGCTTCCGTTGGGATCACAGATGCTAGGATGGTGAGGTTCTTTGTCTAAGTGCTTGTGGTGCGGAGTGGGATGGAGGGACACAGTGGTGGGCGATGGGTGAGGGAGGAGGACTGGGACAACACCAGCCTGTGAGCGTTTCATCAGCTCCCTGGTCCGCACTGCTAAATTGCCCTGGCTGGGCTCATACTTGTAGCTGTCCTGCCTCAGCTTCCCAGAGTGGTGGGATTATGGGTCTACCTTTGCCACCGGGCCCAGTGTCTTACTTTAATACAGTGGGTGGCATGTGCTTGCTTCTTGGTGACTGTCCATATCTGGGTGTAGAGCAGTGACCTTCATCCTGAGCAGAAAGTCAGTGTAAGCCTGGTTTTATTACTGTGACTATTGGTGGCCTGCAGGTGGCCTGTGGGCCTACCCCTGGGAGTGGCCCAGGTGTGGGTACTCTTCGGTGCCTCAGCAGTTAACTGTCATCAGCCCTTGAGGCCTCTGCTTACTGTCACTGTGTGGGCAGCTCTGCAGTCCAGATTCGGTGTTTTGCACAATACTTCCTTTTGGCACATTGAGTTTCAGAGTCCCTGAACGCTACTGGGTTGTTGTTGCCAGCTCTGCCTGGAGGTGAAGAGAGACCATGTGCAGGTCTTTCCTGGGTGCAGTTTGGCTCTCTCATTATGCCTGGGGTAGACTGAAGCTCATCCAGATAGACAGCCAGACGTGAGGCTGGGTGCACTGAATCTGGCCATTGCTTCTCCTCTGCAGGGACAAGGCTGGCAACTTCTTCGACCTGTCCTCCCTGTCACGGTACAGTGACAACTGGGAAGCTGTGACCAGGACAGGGGCCAGTGAGCATTACCTCATCAACGTGTGCAAGTCTCTGGCTCCACAAGCAGGCACTGGTGAGTGGCGTCTCCCAGGGCCACAGACTGGGGAGCCTGTTGGGAAGGGGGCTCGGAGCAGGTTTTGGGGGACCTTCCTCTACTATGTGGCTTGTCGAGGAAGACTTAAGGGTATTAGTGACTGGTCCCTTGTGTGGCCCAACCTCTGTCAGAGCTGAAGGCTTTTCTGGAACTGTGCTGACGTTTTCTGAACATGAGGAGATGGTGTGTAGAAATCAAGGCAGCAAATCATTCTGAGTAGGATGGGAGGCAAGAAGGTAAAACAGGAATCCTGGTGGGGTTTTCCCCCTGGTCTCCGCCTTATTTATCATGAGAGTCTTTGATGCAGGGACTAGAGCCATGTGGACATGTGAGGCCCAGAGCTGTCCCAAGGAGTGTGGTGCCAGCCACCGTCTCTCTGGGCCCTGAGGGGGAGCCTCTTCCTGGAGGGAGACCCGACCCCACCCGTCCCGTGGAAGGCTCACCTCAGAGTGCTGCTGTTCTCACTTGAACAGGGTGATTTTTGTTCTTGGCTTTGGCTCAGGGCTATGGACACCTTTCTCTTGTTATGCTGGACAGACCATGATGCTGGTCCCATACTGGATATGAGGCTGGCCCTTCACCTCAGGCAGGTGGCATAGACATTTGGGGGGATGAGGAAGTGTGGGGGCAAGAGTTATTGGTAATTTATTAAATAAAGAGAGTATCGTTAAAAAATGCTTAGCTGATAAGATACGTGGGATTCAGAAATGATGTGCAGGGGTTCTCTAGCCTTGGACCAAGGCCATTACCAGTCTGTGGCCTATTAGGAACTGAGCCACACAGAAGGAGGTCAGCAGTGAGCCAGCAAGCAAAACTTCATCTGTTTTTACAACTGCTCTCCATCACTCACAGTACCGCCTGAGCATGGCCACCTCCTGTCGTTAGATTAGCAGTGGCATTAGATTCTCATAGAAGCTCAGACCCTACTGAACTGAGCACGTGAGTGGTCTAGGTTGAGCGCTTCTTTTGGAAAATCTTAATGTCTGATGATCTGGGGTGTAGCTGAGATGGCGATTCTAGTTCCACCCTCTCTACGCTGTGTGTGGAAAAATACTCATCCACAAAACTGGTCACTGGTGTCAAAAAGTTAGGGGACCACTGATGGAGGTTGCTGTTGTCTTGCATTTTCTACCTCATCACACATCCTGCCTGTTCCTGCCCATCTGTGAGGAAACAGCTTTTTTAGTGAGTGAGAAGCTATGGCATCGTTGTCAGTTGACTTATATGAAAGAAGTGGCAGATGTTTTGGAGTGATCATCATGGCAGGGTGTGTGTGAGATCAGAGACATTGATCACTGCTTGCTGGTAGAGCTGTATCCTAGATCGCAGTCACCAAAGGCCACTTCACTTGTTTCTGTCACATTGTAGAGCCATGCCCTCCAGAAGCGGCCGTGTGTTTGCTAAATGGCTCCAAGCCTGTGAACCTTGGCAAGGTACAGGACAGCCCCCAGTGGAGTGACGGTATACCTATCTTGAGGTATGTGGATGGAGAATTGTGTCCTGACCAGATCTGGAGAAAGTCTACGACCATCCGGTTCAGCTGCAACAAGAACCAGGTGGTGAGTGATGGGGCTTCTGGAATGGTGGGGCAGGGGAGCTTAGCATCCCTTTGTCCTTGGGTTATGAGTCCAAGAATACTTGGGGCAATGGCTGCAGAAGAAGGGCTGGAGTGTTGCACTTGTTGCCTAAGAGTATTTATCCTCCCTGACTTCTTGGGTGCTCAGCTGGCCGTTCTACGCTCAGCGATCACTTGTCTCTTTTCTGTGTCAGACTCTGCTCCCTACAGGCCCAGGAGAAGCTGGCCCCTGAGCATATGTCCTGCCTTCATGGAGGTAGTTCTGGGTCAGGAGCTGAGTCACAGGTGCCTCTTCCACTTCCTGGCTGTGAACCTGGGCTGGAACTTCAGCCCCCTCTACTCCTGGGCAGAATTGAGTCCAGAGCCTTTGTACTGAGCTATGTTCTCTGCCCATTTTTAGTTTTTGCTTGTTTGTTGATTTTGAGACAGCGTCTCCTTCAGTCACTAAATTGTCCAGGCTGGACTCAAACTTGTGATCTTCCTGCCTCAGCCTTCAAGGTTATTGGGGTTACAGGCCCATCTTTCTGATGGTTGTGAGGAGTAGAAACACGCAAGGGCTGAGTGTCACTGCTGGTGTGTGGTGGAACTACACTTGGTTTTCCTGGTGTGATTCTCTACCTAGTGCCTGACATATTTGGCTTGGCAGGCACAGGCTGGTACAGGGTTCCCTTTTGGTGAGGCTGCAGGGCAGGAGCGTGTGACTGAGCTGAGTGTGGCAGCAGGGCAGGTGGGAGCAGCCCTCTCTTTGTTGGGCCAGCCAGGCTAGCCCTTAAGCTTCCAGTTGCTGCGTTGTGCATATCCCCCTGCCAGCTGCAACTTCGCCCATGCACATGCTCACAGCCAGGCCTTGGGCTGCCTGGCTTGCAGGAGGGAAAGGTGAGAGGCCCTGCACCACAGCACCCAGGAGTCTGATTGCCATGTGGACTGTGTGGGTTTGTCAGGGAAGAAGGGTCCCGCTGAATAAATGTCCAGTTCTCCTTTGGTCAGGAAGCGTCTGGGACAGTGAGCCCAGGCCAGTGATGATTTCATAGGATTAACAGCTCATTCTCTTGGTGGGTCTTTGTGCTTGATCATAATAGATATTACCTCACTTGTTCAGAATTGTATCAGCTATGGATTTGACAGGGTCACCCCACGGCTGTTGCCCCCCCCCCCCCCCTTGCCTCTTGTCCTAGAGCTGTCCTTGGACCCTTCTGGGCCCTGTCCTGGTTTCTGTGCCCTGGGTGTTGAGCCCATGGTGCATCAGCTCAGCTTCTCTGCCTAGGCGTCTCCTGATCCACCCTGGTTCCCTAGCATTGCTGAGCTGCTCCCTTGCCCATGGAAAGGGATGGGAGGGGTGGGCCTGTGTCTTGGTGCGTGCGAGGTGCAACTTGTGCGTTGCCACAGAACTCCAGGCCGCTCTTCATCAGTGCTGTGGAGGACTGCGAATACACCTTCTCCTGGCCCACAGCTGCCGCCTGTCCTGTGCGGAGCAGCGTTCACGATGACTGCCAGGTCACCAACCCTAGCACAGGTAAGAGGCAGAATGTCACCAGTCTTAGTACACGTGAGGGGTGGAGACTGTCACCAACCCTAGCACAGGTGAGGGTCAGGGTTTCACCAACCTCCACACAGGTGAAAGGTGAGGACTTTCGCCAGTGTTAGCATAGGCGAGGGGCAGAGTTTTACTAACCTCAGCACAGGTGAGGGGTGGGGGCTGTCATCAACCTTAGCACGGGTAAAGGGGGGTTTGTCACCAACCACAGTACAAGCAAGGGATGGTGGTCACCAACTGTAGCACAGGCGAGCTGCAGGACATCACTAATTTCACTCAGGTGAGGGATGGGGCTGTCACTAATCTCAGTACAAGTGATGGACCTGGCCATCTCCAGTCTCGTCATAGGTGAGAAGCAGAGCTGTCATCACACCAGCTCAGTGTTCTCCAGAGCCAACTGTCTTTCACAGCCAGCCCGGAAACAGCCAGGAAGTTCTTGCTTTTCATGCCAGGGGCTCCATGGGCATTAAGAACAATGTCCCCAAGCCCACAAGAATACTTGTGAGTGCTGTGGGATGGTCTCAGGAAGAGTGGATGCTGAGAGCCACAGTGCTTGGGAAAGGATGGACTGCCGTTTTTTACACAGAGACTGGTGGTCATAGGATATAGACTGACTGACTGGCTGGGGATGTGATTGGATGTTGTCAATGAGAGCTTTTGAGTTGGAAGTCCTGACTCTAATGCTCTGGTGACAGTCCTCCTATGTCTGAGCTCTTGGAGTCACTGTGACGCTGCCTCTTCCACCTTGCAGGCCACCTGTTTGACCTGAGTTCCTTGAGTGGCCGAGCTGGCTTCACAGCTGCATACAGTGAGAAGGGGCTCGTCTACATGAGTGTCTGTGGGGACAACGAGAATTGTGCCACTGGTGTGGGTGAGTGTGTGGCTCTGCTGTCCCAGGGTTGTTCTCAGCCTGTTGCTGCTTGCCAGCGGCATAGATGAGTAGAGTTAGGAGTCACATTGTCACATCCAGTGGAGGTCAGGAGACTCGGGGCCAGAAGAAGAAACATCCCAGAGGGGGATTGGGAAGTAGAAGGAATGCTTAAATTTTAAAATTGCTTTACGGTAAAAGGCACAGTGCTGTGAATCCTCCTCATGGCATTCCTCCTCACTTTGAACACACTCATCCCATGGTTCTTGTCACTTCCTGAAGCAGTTTGGGAAGCCTGGTATTGTGAGCATCTTCGTGAGTTGTGATAAAAAAAAAAACACAGTGAGTGCTGCTGCCAGATGCCATCCAACAGAAAGGCAGACTCGTGAAAATGGTGGTGTGTCCTTATTATCCACCTTATTCTTCGGGTCTGGCACTCCCCCAAAGTCTAAATGACCATGAAAGTCAATGTTTTGAGTTGCTTCCAAACATCAAGTCAGCTATATTTGCACAACCCAAGACACTCAGGAAGCAGGACTTCAGAACTGCTTCAGAAAATGGCAAGAATGATAGATTCAGCGTGTCTGAAGTAAGGGAGAGGATTTTGAGGGAGATTGATGGCAGTGTGTCTTTTTATTGTAATTTATCTTTTTAAAAAAATTTAAGTGCCTACTTTATTTTCTGATCAGACTTGGTAACTGTATAACTTAGTGTGGGTGAATCTCAAGAGGGCACTCACAGTGGTATATTTCTGCTATAGACTGATAGACAGACAGTTTTCATCCGGTGGCAGGCCACCAGACCTCTAACTGTGCTTCCCTTGGCCTGCTGTATGTTACAGGGGCCTGCTTTGGACAGACCAGAATCAGTGTGGGCAAAGCCAACAAGAAGCTCCGCTATGTGGATCAGGTATTGCAGCTGGTTTACGAGAATGGGTCCCCGTGTCCATCCAAATCTGGCTTGAGCTACAAGAGTGTCATCAGCTTCGTGTGCCGACCAGAGGCCAGTCCTGTTGATAGGCCCATGCTCATCTCCCTGGACAAACAGACATGCACGCTCTTCTTCTCCTGGCACACGCCCCTGGCCTGCGAGCAGCCGGTGAGTCCGGGGATAAAGGTGTCCTTGCTAGTGCTGATAGCACCCTGCTCTGCTCCTACGATACCCCGGTGCCCAGCTAGCCTTGTCTGGTCCTGACGGTCACAGTTTTAGGGATGCAAAGCGCCAATGTCGTGTGACACAGTATTTCGAGATCTCTATCCTTTGTGCCTTTGTTGTTGTTCAGGGCTGGGGTGTAGCTGAGTTCCCTCTCCAGTGCTGGCTGGCTTGCTGTGGTCAGTGGTACAGCACTAGGCTAGCATCTTTAAAGCTGTGTTCCATCCCTAGCACTACAAAACCAAACTGAAATTCTTATGGGTGATAACATTAATGGCCATTAGAAAAATGTGTTTGTGCATTCAGATGTGCTCTTTCCTGCTGAACAGAGGGAGTGTACTGTGAGGAATGGAAGCTCCGTCATCGACCTGTCCCCGCTCATCCACCGCACGGGTGGCTACGAGGCCTATGATGAGAGTGAGGATGGCGCCTCTGACACCACCCCTGACTTCTACATCAACATCTGCCAGCCTCTCAATCCCATGCATGGAGTGGCCTGTCCTGCTGGGGCTGCCATCTGCAAAGTCCCCGTCAGTGGTTCCCCTCTAGTGAGTAGGACAAATCCCGGGGTGGAGAGAATTTCTGTAAGACTTGTGGCGGTGACCTGTGTGTTGAGGGTTACTCTTGAAGGAGGGTGGGGATGAATCAGGGCTGTATTCGTCGAGGAGGCAGTAAGGGAGGATGACGTAAGGATTTAGGCACTGAACCGTGAGCCACTAGCAGCAGCGGTAAGGCTGTGTTTGTGGTGTCAGGAAAATGTAAATATATATATATATATATATATAGATGCGCTTCTTGGTATTGTGTCAGGAACTTCAGGGTTGACCTTGACCAAGAGAAGGTACAGTGGCAAAAGGCACATTGGTGGAGCTTTTTTTTAAAAAAATTTGAAATACATGTCTTGTTTATTAGCTTTCCCATTGCTGTGAGGCGCAGTAGCTGATACCTGAAAATTAAAGGGAAAGAGAGTTTCTTTGGCTTCTGGTTTTAGGGAATTCAGTCCATGGCAGACCGGCTCCAAGGCCGAAGAATTATGGTGGAAGGGCAAGGCGGAGCAGAGATGCTTAGTTTATGGTGCTAGGCATCAGAGTAGGGGGCAGTGCCAGGGAGGAGGGGGTAGTACCCACAGCCATGTCCTCATGGCCCACTTAGGCACACCCTGCCGTGTGCTGCCTCCTTCCCATGGGCGGCTCCCATGCCAGTCAGATTGGCATGGATCAGACCTTACCGTCACTTTTCATATAATTGAAATGCAAGACCTTTCTATGGTATGATTGATATAATGATTAAAGGCAATGAGCAGGTTGGCTAATGGCTAAATAACTCTGCCTTGAAAACTTTGATTTTTATACTTTTTAATATAGATTTGGATCCTTAAACATAGTTTCTATGAGTTATATTAACATTTTGCCAGGTCCTTGAAATATTTTATTACTTGAATGTGTCTTCAAAATCTTGTTCCAGCATTATTTTTATGCTTTAAACAGGTGAGAATCCTTTGGTACAATATGTACATGTCTTTCTAAAAGATGGACATTATACATGTAGACATTCTTGCCTGTAGAGCCAGTGAAGTGTAATTTTTACAGTTCTGTGTTAGCGCTTGTTTTCCCAGATCTGGGGACACTTTCTTGAACAGCTCTTTGCTCTGTCATTTGTTTAGGACATTGGCCGGGTCTCGGGCCCTCCGGTTCTCAATCTGTTAGCAAATGAAATCTACTTGAACTTTGTGAGCAGCACTCCCTGCCTGGCGGACCCACATTTCAACTATACATCCCTCATCACGTTCCACTGCAAAAGAGGGATCAGCATGGTGAGTTGTGCCAGTAGCAGCCAGGTCTGGAGGCCAGAGGGTGTCCTGATCACATGCCAGCTGTGGGTCCTACAGCGTCTCTGGTGCGTCAGGAGAATTCACAGTCACTCACAGGGTGGAGTGATCAGCTTGAATTTGCAGCATGGAGAGGCTGCCGTGACTCAGAAGCGGAGCCTTGGGTATAGAAACAACACTCGGCGCTGACTGCTGCTGTATAAAGGGTTAAAGCTTGTTTTTTTCAACTGTAACATTCCCAGTTTTCTTCTTGATAATCAGACTCCCGAGCAGCTACTGTCTTTTGGGAAATGGCCTAGCTGCAGAAGTCAGAATAAAGCACACGATAGTAGAGTCAGCGTAGCTGCGGTGAGCTAGTACATTTTACTGATACGGAACTGTCAACAACCTCTGTTTTCTAAACATTTAAAAAGTAATGCCAGCTTTTGGTATAATGAGAACTGGTGTGTGGTAAAAGGGTTTTGTTCATGTATTCTCTTGACTTCCCCCCCCAACAGGACGTAAATCAGGAGTTCGGGCCCCTTGTAGTAGCACTTACCCTTAGTACAGGTTCCCATTGTGTCGTGTGTCCACTCACTCCCCCATGAGGGACGCCAGTTTCCTTGCACGGTTAAACAGGGAGCTCTCTTTGCTTGGAGCTGCCTTCAGCTCCACCCTTGAGACCCACCAGCATGGCTTAGCTGACTCGGAGCCGCTGCACCTGCAGTGTGGCCGGGGTACCTCACACTGTGGCAGGAGGATTATAAGTTGAAGACTGGCCTGAGTGACATAGTGACTTAGTGAGACCCTGTCTCAAAATAAAAAAGGGGCTGGGGATATAACTCCATGTGAAAGCCCTGGACTCAGTCCTCGTACCACAGAAACAAAATGAATGAGCTAAGTGGAAACCCTGACCTGTTGCTTCATCTCTTCCTGCTGCTCTTGAGTGAGGAGCTGTGAATAAACCTACTGAAGACTGCTTGTTGGCCTGTGGCTATCTGGCCACATTGCAGCTCGTCCTCCTTATAGCGTCCCAGTGTCCAGGTGTGGCAGAGTGAAGACCCTGCTGTGAGCATGGAGAAGTGCTTGCTGTCCTTTGCGGGGACGAGTGCCGCTCTTGTGGACATCTCTCGTGATATTTAAGGGACCCCTGTCCCCATGAGCCTGAAGCCCAGCATCCCGGTGCTCTCATTTCTGTTGCCAAGCTGTGGATGCAGACCGGCAGTTAGTGAGTGGGTTGGGGTTGCCTGGGGCAGTCAGAGGTCCTTGCCACGAGGACAGGCCTGGTCTTGCTCAGCATCCCTTCCTCTGGGAAGCAGCTGCTGTAGGTACAGGGTCCTGTGACCTCATCGCTACCATGTCAGGTGCACCATGCCTCTGAGTGTATGTTCCTGGCACATGCCAGATGGGAGTACGGAGTTTCCTGCTGTCCGTAAGCCTGTAGTCTTTATGACCTTTCCTCTTTCCCACGTCAGGGAACCCCTAAGCTGATAAGGACCAGCGAGTGCGACTTTGTCTTTGCGTGGGAAACTCCTATTGTGTGTCCGGATGAGGTGCAGATGGAGGGCTGCGCCCTGACGGATGAGCAGCTGCTCTACAGCTTCAACCTGACCAGCCTGTCCACCAGCACCTTCAAGGTAGTCGGCACGTGTGGCGCTTGCGTGGCACCAGCCATCAGGGCAGCCAGTGTTCCTTGGGAAGAGTGGAGGGTGCAGAGTCACCTTAGCTGTGCCTGCAGGATAGTGGCTGTCACGTGGGTGTCCAGGATCAGCATAGCAGGAAGGTGTCTGCCTTGTACCATAGGTCAGAAGGGTTCTGTACTTATGGCCATGTGAGAATCAGATGGCCTGGTGGGGCCAGCTGTGGGGCTTGGTATCACAGAGTAAATTGGGAGACATGCATGAGACTGTACCATCTCTAGGGCAGGGCTAGACCTGTGATGGCTGGCAGCATTCCAAAGAGAATCCCCATCAGCCTCAGCCTGGCTCTGGAAAAAAGAGGCTGCTGTCTGCCTGTCGCAGGGACAAGTGAAGGGAGCCAGGACATGCTCTTGGGGTGTGGCATTTCTTTCTGGCCTTTGTGGCAGTACACTGTTGGCCATAGTTCCTGGTAGCCAATCCTTGGGCCTCTTAACCTGGCAGTCAGGGTGTTGCCAGGTCATCCAGTGTGTGGAGCATTACCTGCCCATGTCCAGCAGCCAGAAAGCCAAGAGCTGTGAATTCAGCACTCAAACTGGAGCATTCAGGCTGGCATCCTGGCTCTAGGGACAGAGCCCTGGTGTTGGGCCTGCCTGGAGATGATAGCCAGTCCAGGTGGCCACCTTGGCCTCTGGGATGGAACAAGCTGCCCTGGGTATGAGGCAGGTACGACATTTTCTTATGGCCAGAGGGAGATACCCAGTAATCCCAAGTGCATTTCTACTTGCCTACTAGGGGTGGCCCTGGGCCTGGGGAGGAGGCCGATAAGCCCACTGCTCCAAAGCCTATGGATGCAGTGTCTGAACCCACCTCTGAACAGACTGCAGTAACCATTCTCCTCACCCAGAGCCCGGGAGCTGCACTCTGCTCACACCATGCGCGTTTGTCTATGCAGGTGACCCAAGACTCGCGCACATACAGTGTGGGGGTGTGCACAGCTGCAGCTGGCTTGGATGAAGGGGGCTGCAAGGACGGTGGTGTATGTCTGCTCTCGGGGAGCAAGGGGGTGTCCTTTGGACGACTGGCATCCATGCAGCTGGATTACAGGCACCAAGACGAAGCAGTCGTGCTGAGTTACGTTAATGGTGACCCGTGCCCTCCAGGTAAATCTTTACAGGGGCATAAATTTTAAATTCCTAGTAGATATGAAGTTAGTTAGCAGCAGGAAGAGCCCTGAGGAATGTAGTTCCAGATCAGCCTTGGATTTGAATGTGACTTGGCATGAGCATCCCATCCAGGTGTGTGTGTTTCTGCCGTGGAGTGCACTGCACACTCTCCAGTGCTGAGCAGGTGTTGGCGGTGACTACTGCTTGCCGTATGCTGAACTGGGTGGGCATCATTTTTGAGGTTCTGTGTTGGGTGTCATAGGAAGGCACAGCTGATGAGATACTGAAGGTGCATTTTCCCATATTCCTTTGCCTTCCAGAAACGGAGGATGGTGAGCCCTGTGTCTTCCCCTTCATCTTCAACGGGAAGAGCTACGATGAGTGTGTTGTGGAGGGGAGAGCGAAGCTCTGGTGTAGCAAGACAGCCAACTATGACCGGGACCATGAGTGGGGGTTCTGCAGGCAGAGTGAGTGGGGGAGCCCTGTGGAGCTGGGTTCATACTGAGACCTTTGGGGGAATTGAGTTATTTAAGGCTCTGATTCTGTTGCATAATGTTAGTTCTGGTTGGGCTGTTTGGCACAGAGAAATGTTTTAATCATGCTCTGGGAACATTGGCTGCTGGATGTGTGTGGGAACATTGGCTGCTGGATGTGTATGTAGCCTGCAGCAGAACCATCTGGAAATAGGGATGTTGGCAGATCAGCAGGGCCTGCTACTGTGCTGGAGGGCCAAGGGTCCGCAGACCAGCTTTGAGCCCTCCCGTTTCTGCACAGTTACTCCGTGTCAGGAGTCCTCTGGGTGACTACAGAGTATTCAGGAAAAGGAAAGACTTGCTCATTGCGCTCTGCACTGTGGCAGGCAAGGGGGTGACTGGGAAGAGCCAGGGCTTTTTTGGGAGCTAGACTTGGCACCTTAGCTCCTGCCATGCTAGGAGGTGGTTATCATGCAAGGGTCCTTCTAGTGTGATATAGGTGCCCAAGCAGAAAGATGGAATGAGTGCATGAAAAATTGTGGTATTCCTCTAAATGATCAGGGATAAATGGGATATATTAGGAGCATAGGTATTAAATTTTTAAGGGACTCTACTTTTAGGGGTCATTTTAAGACAATATTACCTCTGGTCTATCCAGTGACACTGAAGTTTTTAGTTGTGCTAGGGATCCCCAGTGCCTTGCGGCTACAGACCTGTATTGGTCCATGGCCTGTGAGAAACGGCCACATAGCAGGAGGTGAGCAGAGGCCAGCAGGAAAGCTTCATCTCTATTTAAGAGACCCTTCCTGTCACTCACATGACTGCCTTGGTCTTGTCAGACCCGCTGTGGCATTAGATTCTTGTAGGAGCACCAATTGCACTGTGAACTGCACATGCGAGGGGTTCTGATTTCACCCTCCTTTGAGGATCTCTTGCCTGATGACCAGAGGAGGAGCTGGGGGGGTGACATGCCAGTGCCCTTGCCCTCCCCTTCCCTCTCCAAATCTGTGGAAATGTTGTCTTCCACAAAAGCAGTGCCAAAAAGGTTGGGAGCTGCTCGATTGCGGGCACGTCACTGCTGCTTTCACGCCCTCTGTTATTGTTAGCGTGCAGTTGGATGCTGAGCGCCTCTGTGAGACGTTGTGCCCGTGTGGTGGATCTGAGGAAACTTGGTCTGTTGGGACTGAGACCCCCCCAGGAGCAGAACAAGCCAAGATTGGTGTGGGGAGCATCCAGGGGTCTGAGGGTCAGAAGTGTTGGTTGTGGCGGGTGGAAGACACTAAATGGGTCCTAGGCACAGGCTGGGTCTTAGCGCATTTGTACCTGCTGCTTCCTAGGCAGCAGCCACCGGACATCTACCATCGTATTCAAGTGTGATGAAGAGGAGGATATTGGGAGGCCACAGGTCTTCAGTGAAGTTCGTGGGTGTGAGGTGGAATTTGAATGGAAAACAAAAGTCGTCTGCCCCCCAAAGAAGATGGAGTGCAAGTTCGTTCAGAAGCACAAAACCTACGACTTACGGCTGTTGTCCTCCCTCACGGGGTCCTGGTTATTTGTGCACGAAGGAGCTACGTGAGTCCCTGCCCACGGCCAGCTGTGCTGTGCCTTCAGGGGGCGGGCGGGACACAGGGCAGTTCCCTGATAGAGTCTGCTCACTGCGGTTCACCCCAGTTTGCAGCAATGGGGTGAGGGTGGTGCTAAGTATGACTGTGCCCCTGGGAACCAGCTTGGATTGTCACTCAGGGTCCCTGAGTGGCACTGGGGGCAGAGCAGGCACAGGAGCTCTGGTGAACAGAGTCCAGGCCTTTGGAACCCGGGCAAGCTGGCCTGGCTGAGTTGGGCTGGTTTCAGTTTGACATTGTGAGGTTGGGTCCTGCTCAGACTTAGAAGCAGCGTGGGCATCCTCTCAGGTCTTTGGCAAGAGCTTTGCCTTTGCTGCCTGGGCTCAGCTGTTCCCACTACATATGCAGCATCTATCCTACCCAGTTCTTGCAGCAGCTACGGCCTGGTTGCAGAGCAGGACAGAAAGTAGGAGGAGTTAAGTAGCTTTTAAATTTAATTTAGTTTTTAATGTTTTTGTTATACTGGGAATTGAGTTCAAGATCCTCTTGCTGAACTACATACCTACCCTTTCCCGCTTTGATTTCTAGACAGTGAGTGTGTCTCCCTGAATTGTGGACTTGCCTGGGTTGGGCTTGAGTTTGTGGTCCTCCTGCCTTAGCCGCTCAGAGTGCTGGGGCTACAGGCCTGGCCACTGGGCCCATAGTAGCTTTAAGTGCTATAAGGGACTTGTGAGGGTGTGAGGTCTTGCCTTTTCTAGTTCTGTACCCACTTTCCCAAAACTGCTGTGCATGAGGATGCCATGGACTTGGTGCCCTACCTTGGAGCTTGTGTGGTCAACTAGCTTCATCGATGCCAGCTTGCTGTGACCTCCGTAGCCCTTGCAGAGCTACCCCAGAGCTGTGTTCAGCCACAGTGTGCACGTGGGTACCTCATGTGCTAGGACAGAGGCTTACCTTGGCTCTTCCCATCCCCGTGTTCTGTAGGTACTTCATCAACTTGTGTCAGAGGGTTCACAAAGGACCCCTTGACTGCTCTGACAGAGCCAGCATTTGCAAGAAGAGCTCCTCTGGCCAGGTGCAGGTCTTGGGACTGGTGCACACACAGAAGCTAGATGTCATAGGTAAGGCTATATCATCCCTATGCCCTGTTGGCAGTGGGCAGATGAGGCTGCCCTCGCTGTGAGGGGGATGGCACATGTGCTTTGGCGGGAAGCTCCTGGTGTTCTTGCCGGGGACTATCCCTCAGGCATTTCAGCAGTTCCTCTCATGCTAAGTTAAGTATTGCAGCTCACATTCTGGCTGCAGGTGGAGAGTCCTTTACATTTCTGTCTCTGCATGCATCCTTTTAGGAAGTTGGGGTGCGTACATAAGACTTGATAGGTGAATAAGTAGTTTCAGTAGAAAGTTCATTTTGCAGTTGGTATTGAGTGAAAGGTGTATGTGCTGTGTCTTGCTTTCTTCCGTTGTGTGTGTATAGTATTAGACAGTGAACCCAGGATCTTTGTATTGAGCTACGTCCCTATCCTATTTTTCTTTTTATTTATTTATTTTTTAATTTCAAGACAAGATCTTACTGAATTGCCCAGGCTAATCTTGAACTTGCCATCTTCCTGCCTCGTTCTCTCAGAGTGCTGGGATCAGTCATGTACCATCAGACTTTTCTGGCTTTTCTTTCATTATTTGAAGGAGAAAGGTTGTTCTTAGTTAGCTGAGAGTGAGTTGAGTGTTAGAGGGATGCAGAAGGGTTTTCCTCTTTGCACTTCAGGCTTAATGGGGTTCTCTGAATTTGCTGGTTAACCCATAGGTGTCGAAATGGAGAAAGGGAATTGTGTGGAAACCATTGTAACCTTTGATAAACATCAGACACCGAGGGTTGTAACCAAAGACCATCTGGAGGCACTGAGGCATGCTAGAGGTGTTCATGTGAAGGGGTGGGGGCAGGTTCCTCATCCAGGGCCGTGTTATTCTTTTCTGTTGGAATAACCTCAGGTCAGTCCTAATGATTCTTTTAGATAAATAGGTTCTTTTCCTGCAAGTTAAAGATTATTTTATTTTCAAATAAAGAACAAGATTAGGACATCATTGTCCCATCCTTTGATGTTATGTGTATATCAGCAGATGCCCCAGGTTCTATAAAGCCAGAGAAAAGGTACTGGTTAAGAAGTTGTAGAGCTCGCGTTATTTCACTTTCTTTGCTGGAAGTGCTAGGCTGGCCGGTGACCAGTAAGATACAGCTGGTTTATTTCCCAGAGCTAAGAAAGCAGGTGATGGCAAAAGGCAATAGGTCAGCTCTTCGGCTCCACTGCCAAGCTGGGGGAAGACCAAGAATGTGTTGCTTAATTGTGTTACCTCCAAAAATAGAGATGTTTCACCCACTGGTACTAGTAGTGAACCCAGAGCCTTTCTACTGAGCAACGTCTCAACCCATTTTAGTTTTCATTTTGAGACAGGACCTTACCAAGTTGCTTAGTTTCCCAGGCTAGGCTCAAATTGGTGATCCTCCTGCCTCAGCCTCTCAGTTTGCTAGGATTACAGACCTGTGTCACCACATCTGATTTATTTTTTATTTTGTAATAGGAGATCCCTAAGTCAACAGATTGCCTAAGCTGGGTTTAAACTTTGTTGTCCTCCAAAGCCACGTCCAAAGCTCATAGCTGGAAGGTTTAGTTAGGCTTTTCCTTGGTTACATTAGGACTCCAGAGTGACCCCTCACTGTCTGCCACTCCTTGGGCATGCTGTGGCAGAGCTCAGACCCCAAGGCCTCAGGCCCCCTGTACCTGTGACAGTGCTGGCTTAGCCTATGCAGCACCACTCTGGTTGGAGTCCTACATACAGCTCTCCTAGGCACACAGATGGCTCCACAGTTCTGTGGTCCTGGAAGCCACTCAGGTCCCACAGTTCCAGTAGGTGTTGCCCAGATGAGGACACTGAGGTAGCTTCTTCACTTTGGAGATATCTGTAGAGCCAGCATGGTGTGGATGCTACCAAGGCGCACCGCTTGGGTGCCTGGACTCCTTAAGCCATGAGCAGGATGGGGGGGGGCGGGTGGCGGGGGGTGGCTATTTTCATGCTAGGCACCTCTGGACTGTGAGCACCCAGCTCCTGAAGTGCCTCTCAACACTGCAAGTGCCTTGCATTCAGGTCCTGGCCTGTTCCATCTCTGGACGCCTTCGGGGTCGTTCCCCTTTGTCTTGGTGAATAACTCCAGCTCCTGTCTGTCCCTCCTGAGTGATCTGGTTAGCAGAGCACTCAGCTATTCTCCTAAAGTGACCTTTTTGTTCTGTATGTGGTCAGGCTAATTTCAAACTTTCTACTTTCCTCTTAATTATAATTCTGTCTTTAAATCATTTTTATCTTTTCTTTTACTGTAAGTAGCCAAAAGAAGTTACACAGTACCCCAGGCTGCTGGCTACTTGACATTTATTCTGCCGAATATCCTAGTCCATGGCTCTCAGGTTCTTTTCCAAAAAACTGGGATGCAAATACAGTTCCTGTTGGTTCTTTGTAACCCTGTAATAAGAGAGTGGCTTTTGATTCTGGTACCTCTTTCCTCACTTCCAACCTGGACTTTTCGTTAAGGCCTTTGCTGCCCACGTTTTTGTTTTTGTTTTTGTTTTTTTCTTTTTGAGATAGATTCTTACTCTGTAGCCCAGGCTGATCCTGAACTCACTGTGAAGCCCAGGCTGGCCTCGGACTCACAGCAATCTTTCTGCCTCAGTCTCCTGAGTGCTGGGATTACAGGCATGTGCCAGCACACCCAGCTTTTGTGGTGCTGGGGAATCGAACTTGGGAACTTACTTAGTGCTTGGTAGGCAAGTACTTTAACTGCTGAGCTATTCCTTCAGCCCCATGCTGCCCAAATTTTGACCAGCCTCGTGATCATAATCACTCTGATTAATTGGACTCAAGCTCTGTGTGTGGCTCACATGGTTTCCCTTTTGAGCTCTCACTAGAATTGCCCACAGGATCGTCCATCCTTTAGGCTGAGTGGGGCTGTCTCTAGCCTGCTCCTTCCTGTCTGGTTCCCACATGCACCCAGATTCAAAACCACTTCCTGCTTCTGAGTGTTGAATGTTTGTTGTAGCCATTCCCCCAGTGTCCCTACTCCAGCCCATGTTCCCTGCCGGCATTCCCATCTCTGTGGGTGTGGCACTGGGGATCGATTCCAGGCCTTCACAGTAAGCTGCATCCCTAGCCCTTGCTTGTTTTATATTTTGAGGGAGGGCTTACGTCACTAAGTTGTAGCCCCAGGCTCGCAGCGCACGTGTGAAGGTCGGTGCTTGATTACCCCTCCGCCCAGGAAACTCACCGGCCCTGTCCTGTTAGGAGGTTCAGGTAGGGCAATGATCAGGAAAGCACCTAGGATGAGAGAATTGTTGGAAGCTGGAGAAGTAATGGCAGCCGTGCTTATGGAAGACCTGCCTGGTGTATACCTCGGCACCTTCCCTGTACCCCAAGTCTCCTGGGCCTGTGCACTGTGTACTGTTGGGTACTGCTTCCTCCCGTCCTGTAGGCGAGGTGAGGGGAATGTAAAGTTTCGGCTTTCTGGCCTTCAAGCTCAGGAGCAGAGGGTTTGGGCTGGATCGAACCCAGGTCTTGCTGTTGCCATGACAATGTTGGTACAGGCCATTGTGACCACCAGTGCGTATGGATGATGCTGAGAACAAGTTAAACCATTAGAGCAAACAATTGTTTTACTGTGGATCGTCAAGTCAGTATTGCCTTCTGACATTGAGGCTTTTATAGCACATTAGGAATAACATTAGTTCAATCTAGTGCAATCATTTTTGTGTGTGTGTGTGTGTTTCAGATGACAAGGTTATTGTCACTTACTCAAAAGGCTATCCCTGTGGTGAGAATAAGACTGCGTCCTCTGTGATAGAGCTGACCTGTGCGAAGACTGTGGGCAGGCCTTCATTCAGGAGGTGAGGGGCGGGCTTGGGGAGTGCTGCAGAGGGTGCTGGGAGCCTACAGGCCTCCTGGGTCCATCGCAGGACCTGGGTGAGAGGGTGCTTGGGGAGGGGCTGGCTGTTGAGACCTGGGGCCTACGAGTCAAAGCCACTGACAGACCCATCACCTGCAGGGCTGCCTCCTACAGAGGGAGCTGTGGGCAGGGCACCCCGTGCCTCACTAAAGCTGGAACACCCCAGATGGGGTGGGTGCTGCCTGCCTTAGCTGACAGTGTTTGACTGGCCTCTGTCTTTGAATGTCATGGTACAGCCAAGAGAGCATTGATTGTGCAGCCTGTCCTGGAATCCTGAGCAGGCGGTGCTTAACCACAGGCGTCCTTGGGTTACTTTGGAATTCTCCAGGCACTGTCTCCTGGTGCCACGCGAGTTTGGCCAAGATGGGGAACATATGAGCTTCTTGGGAATAAACCAGCTCCTTAGGGAGTTGAGCTTGGGAAAGGACAGTCCTGCAAGTTACCAGAGGACTTTGAGTCAGGGAAGCTAATAAGTCAGAAACACAGAAATCAAGGAGCACATTCTTCAGCCTTAAATGCTGCGTGGTTTCCGAGTACTACAGCACGTGTGTCAGGTGCTTGTCCTTTCTTCCACACGACCAGGTGCTACACACCTGTCTCACTTGTTTTAGTTCTGGGGAAAGGTGAAGGAACCCCGTGTCTACCCTTCACTCGGTGCTGTGCAGTGTGAGGGCTGCCACTGTCCCTGGAGCTGGCGGGGGGCCTCTGCCCACGTGGCCAGGTCGTCGCTGGGGTTCCGGTAGGGTCTTTCTTGCGGTCCCTTCGTGCCTGGGCGTGGGTGGCCATAGTTGCGCTTCTCCCCTCAGGTTTGACAGTGCCAGCTGCACCTACTACTTTCGCTGGGACTCTCGGGCTGCCTGTGCTGTGCGGCCGCAGGAGGTGCGGGTGGTGAATGGGACCCTCACCAACCCTGTGAATGGGAAGAGCTTCAGCCTTGGCGATATTTATTTTAAGTAAGTGAAATGTTTTCCCTGTAAGTGTGAAACATACTCAAAAGAAACCAGCAGTTCTGGTCTTTCCCTAGTGCGAGCACTGGAGCAGAAATAGTTTTGTGTGTTTTAGTTACTGTTGCCTAAGTAGCCGGCATATTTTTCTTAAACCAAAGAAAAGCATGACTTAGCTTCTGAAGTTCTACCCCAAAGATAGTGAATTCTCCTAAGTGTGAGAATGAGCTTCTCTCTCTTGCCCCTCCTAATGGGCCAAGGATGCAAGCTGGAGCCAGGTGCGTCTAGCCTGAGGCCCAAGGGTGGCACTTCTTAGTCGTACCAGGGTGGAGCCCAGAATCTTCACACTGAGCCACATCTCTAGACCATTTGCATTTTAAAAAAATTATTCATTTATTTATTTAAGGTGGGATCTCACTCTGCAGTCCATACTGGTCCTACAGTCACTATGTAGCCCATAGTAATCCTCCCACCTCTGCTCTGCCTTTTGCTGAGATTACATGCATGCGCCACTATGCCTAGCTTGTGTGGTGCTGAAAAATGGAACTCAGGGCTTTTCACTTGCCAGGCAAGTGCCCTAATTGCTGTTACGCCTCCAGTGTTTTTATTTTTGACTTTGAGACAGGTTCTTCCTAAGTTGCCCAGGCTGAGCTTGAACTTTTGACCCTCCTGCCTTAGCCTCCCAGAGTGCTGGGATTACAGGTGTGTACTACCAAGCCCAGCTTCCATGGATGTTTTTCTTATTTTTGAAAAATACTTTAATAAAAATTTAAGAGAATTTTGTTACTTATATACATTAACTAAATTATGTATTTTATATGCAGCCCAAGAGAATTCTTCTTCACTTAAAAAACAAACAAAAACCCAGCAGGTTCCAAAAAGAACAGGGGCCACATGTTAGAGACAAGTGACCAAAGCCCTGAAGAAGGCTTGGTGAGCAGGGCCCTCTGTGAAGGGTGCTTTTTAGTGTCCCTGGGGCTCTCCGGGAGGGCCAGAGGCTGCTTACCAGTGTGTCCTGGCACTGTCTTGGCCCTGCTGGCGTGCAGGGGCAGAGTGAGGTCTGTGTGGGATTCTATGAGTCTCACCTCTGAGAAGGAGGTTTCCACTCCAGAGCATGAGGCCCATCATGAGGCCCATGTTACAGAGCAGACAGCTAAACTGGGAGTTAGTACTTCACGGTCTCTGTAGGGTCCCAGAAACACCAATGTGGTTTGGGGACAGAGGAGAAGAAACATCTGCACCCTGCAGTCCCTCTGAGGATTTGCGGTCCAGGGCTGTGTTTAAATGACCAGCCAGTTGAACTTCTTTTCACTCTTTCCTGCCTCTCAGGCTATTCAGTGCCTCTGGGGACATGCGAACCAATGGGGACAGTTACCGGTATGAGATCCAGCTCTCGTCCATCACCACCTCCACCAACCCCGCCTGCTCTGGGGCCAGTGTTTGCCAGATGAAGCTGAACGATCAGCAGTTCAGCAGAAGAGTCGGCACTTCCGACCGGACCAAGTACTACGTGCAGGGTAGCTTATGCCTCGGGAGTGGGCACTTGTGACAGACCAGATGCTCCGTGCAGGGTAACTTAACACCTCTGTAGTAAGCACTTCCGACCGGACCAAGTACTATGTGCAGGGTAGCTTATGCCTCTGGAGTGGGCACTTGTGACAGACCAGATGCTCTGTGCAGGGTAACTTAACACCTCGGTAGTAAGCACTTGCAACCGGACCAAGTACTGTGTGCAAGGTAACTTACGTCTACATAGTGGGCACTGCTGGTAGGAACGAGTACTATGTGCAGGGTAACCTAGGTCTCTGTCACTTGGATCTCACAGCAGCTTTTCTTTTTCTTTTCTTTGGTGGTATGGGGGATAGAGTCCAGGGCCTCATACTGGGCCATATTCCTGGTCTACTTTTATTTTTGATATTTAGACAGGGTCTTAAGAAGTAGTCCAGTTTGGGCCGGAATGTGATCTGCCGCAGCCTTCATAGTGCGAAGATATATTCAGGCCTGTACCCCCAGACTAGCCAAGACTCACTTCTTCCTTCTGTCCTTGCTAAGGCAGGGCTCCGGGAATATGCTGAGAGTCCTTGCTTTAAGTGAGGAAGCCACGGCATGGGGAATTCTCACGTGTAGTGTTAGTCTACACCAGCACCTTCCAGCCCATGAAAGGATCAACTTGGGCTGCTACCAGAGTGCATGGTAATGGTACCGTGCCTTCCTTTTGACAGATGGTGACCTGGATGTTGTGTTTGCCTCTTCCTCCAAGTGTGGAAAAGACAGAACCAAGTCTGTCTCTTCCACCATTTTCTTCCACTGTGACCCGTTGGCAAAGGATGGCATACCTGAGTTCAGTCATGAGACTGCTGACTGCCAGTACCTCTTCTCCTGGTATACCTCAGCTGTGTGTCCTCTGGGGTGAGTACAGAGTCCTGCATACTCAGCCCTGGGCCCTCTCTGGTTTTGGTTTTCTTTTTCTTAAATTTCATTTGTTGTCTCCTCCCCTCCTCCCTCTTCTCCCGCTTCTCCCTTTTCTTCTTTTCCCTGTGCCCTTTCTGAAACCATTGTGCCAGGGTAAGGGTGGGGGGGGGGGTGTGTTTTCCTCAGTGAGTTATTCACATGTATTCAGTAAAGTGGGGAAAGTGGTTATCAGATCTCACGCAGTCGGCACCCCCACTGGGATTTCAGCCCTCTGTTGCACTGGTCTATACCACTGTCTCTACCCTTCCCCACTGGCTCTGTGCTGAGCTGGGACCCGCCAGACCTCCCCATCTCAGCTGCTGGGGCAGGCGCTGGCCACAATTCTTCTTTGTTTTTTCACGTGTCTTTACCCTGTATCTGGGCCATGTCTTATATGGAAAGTCCTTGCTTTTTTATTTTGAGACATGGTCTCGCTACCTTGCCCAGGCAGGGCTCCAACTCATAATCTTCCTGCCTCACCCTCGTAGTGCAGCAAGTACACCACTGTTCTTGGAGGTGGCATCCTCCTCTGATCCCCACATCCCTGGTGCTCTTGAGCCAGTGCCTCCTACATGCCTCCTACCCATCTCCCTTCCTTCACCTCATTCTCAGAAACGGTTTCTGCTGCTCCTTTTCCCTGTCACATGAACTGGGCTTTACTGGGCTTGAAGAAACTTACTTGGAATTTGTCCCTTGAGAGCCTTCCTGGCCTGGAAATTCCTGGGGCTTTGCTGTGGGTGGCTGGACCAAGTGACATGGTTTCCTTTCTTGTGACATCTTCCCAGGGTGGGCTTTGATGGCGAGAGCACTGGAATGGAAGGGCAGGGCCACCAGGGGCTCTCCGAGCGGAGCCAGGCCGTGGGCGCCATCCTCAGCTTGCTCCTGGTGGCACTCACAGGCTGTCTCCTCATCCTGCTACTGCACAAGAAGGAGAGGAGGTGAGAAGGGGCCGAGGGGCTGGGTGCCTGGGGCAGCGGTGCATCTGGGGCTTATCTTGGGTTCCGGGGTTTTCTTTTGAGCCCAGCCACAGTAAAGAGCATAAAGTTCTTAGTTCGGAAACTCCCGATGGCTACAGCTTCTGCCCTTTCCTAAGTGTCTGCATGTCCAGGAGGAGGAGGTAGGACGGCCCAGAGCCACAGCCGTCCTGTCCACAGGGTCTTACTTCAGGTCATGCTGGGCACTCATGAGTCCCTATAGGTGTTTAGGACATTGGTCTCTGGGTAGCAAATTTAGCTTCTGTCAGGACTAGACTTCCTCCCAAATCCTCTGCCCCGCCTCTGTCGTGAAAGTGAGCATCTTCTGAGCACTGGCTGGCTTGTGTGGTGCCATCCTGTTGGCTCTGCTTGACTTAGAGTGGGACTCATCGCTTGACTGTCAGGCAGGTTTTCATGGTAAGATCTTCTACACCCAGAAAGAAGTCCAGGAGTCCAGGAGAAGGTTTGAGTCTGGGGAAGGGCTCAGGGCATGTGTGGAAGCTGCGCCAGTGGCCCCTGCATGTGGCAGGGCTACCACCCATCCCCCATCCCCTTGGGGGCCCATGGGTGGCTGGAGGCACATGCAGCGACATGGTGAATGACCCTGTGACCCTATAGGACAGGACAGGGTGAGCCCTCCTTGATTCCTGTGCCTGTGCTCCTTCCACGGAGTATAGAACACAAGTGCCTGTGTGTGTGCCTGCTGGCTGACTTGGTCATTTGTGGCTCAGACCCTCTGTTCCTTGGAGGGTGTCTTCATGGCGCACACAGCCGTCTAGCTTAGTCACTGAGAGCAGCACACATTGGGCTTGGGCTGTCCAGGAGACTGACCCTGGTCCTTCTGTTTTGAGCTAATTAGATCGCCCTTTTTGACAGGGAGAATGTGATCAATAAACTAACGAACTGCTGTCGAAGGAGTTCCGGTGTGTCCTACAAATACTCCAAGGTACTTGTTTGCTGAGTGTCTTGGGTGACTGCATCTCCCCGTCTGGGGCAGTGCTGTGTGTTTGGTGGCAGTAGTTTCTGAGAGGCTGGGGAAGAACAGTACAGGCAGCTTGGAACCTGGGGGGGGTTAGGATTAGAGCTAGGACTTGGGTTAGGACCGAGACTGGGGCTGGAGTTTGGGTTAGGACTGTCTGGATTGGGTTGGGTGTAGGGCCAGGGTTAGAGCTGGGGCTTGGGCCTATAGCTAGGGATTGCCATTGCCCTAACCACTCGTCTTAGAATGTTTTCATGTTCTTTTCCTCCAAGTTTGCCTCAGCGTGATTGTAACCCATTTCTCCTGGCATGCTCACTACTGATGTTGCACGTTATTGGATAGTCTTAAAAGCCACGGTGATAAAAATTCCTGTGCCTCTAGAGTGATTTCCTTGTCTGCATCATAAACGCTTTAGTGGCCCTCAGTATGTACTGCCAAATTATTCTGTAAATTAAGATTCTGACAGAAATACTTTCTTTGGCTTCTCTTACATACCACTTGTCTCACCCTGCCACAGTCAGCCCCCCTGCCCCCAAGCCAGTAGCTACTGCTGTGTAGCCACAAGCTGACTAGGTGCCTCTACTTGGCCTTGCCCACTTGGATGAGTGACACCAGTCACGATTCCCCCGTGACCACCTGCAGCCCTCCTGCTGGGTTGGCTTTACTGGGCGCCGGCAGTTGCTGCCATCGGTGGTGGCGACTGTCTGGTCGGGATTGGGACTAGTGGGCACTGGGTTCTGTCCTCAGCTTGTTCTAGCAGGGAGGGCTCTGACGTGGATAGGGCTCTCACGGTCACTGTTGTCACTACCTGGCAGGTGAATAAGGAGGAAGAGACAGATGAAAATGAGACAGAGTGGCTGATGGAAGAGATCCAGCTGCCACCACCACACCTGGGGAAGGAAGGGCAGGAGAATGGCCACATCACCACCAAGTCTGTGAAGGCTGAGGCCCTCACATCTCTTCATGGCGATGATCAGGACAGTGAAGATGAGGTCCTGACTGTTCCTGAGGTAAAGGTTCACTCGGGCCGAGGAGCCAGGGCAGAGAGTTTGCATTCCACCAGGGACCTTGAGCAGAGGGCCCTTGGGGACAGGGACGACGATAGGGCCGGGCTGATCCCAGGCGAGAAGGCCCGCAGAGGGAGGCCCAGGCCCATCGCACGGAAGACAGTGGCTGCTACGAAGCTGGTATCCTTCCACGATGACAGTGACGAGGACCTCTTACACATCTAACGCCATGGTGCCTAGTGGAGCACAAGGACAGCCAAGCACCTCCAACCAAATAAGACTTCAGCTCAATGATGCTTCTATAATTTTGCCTTTAACAAAAACTGCTTCAACAGGGAGGAGTTTTTGTGGGGGGAGAGGGTGCAGGAGATCAGACGATGTGCCTCTGGGCCTCTTCCCAGTTGTTGGGATAAGGAATCCGTGGTATTGGCTCGAGGATGGCGCTTGTGCCCAGGGTCCTCCGGCCCTCCTTGGCCCGCTGAGCCGCTGCTGCTGTGCTGGTGCGCAGCACAGTGTGGTGCCGTGCAGAGGCCAGGCCCACGTTGGGGAGAATCTTGCTGCTTCAGACCCGATGGGGTATCTCACCGTTCTCTTTTAGCATCTTACTTCTCTCCCTCTATTTATTGACTTCAACAATTACTCAGGTTTGCTAAAAAGGAAAATAAAGAAGAAAACAGCCAGAGTCTCTTCCTGCTGGCAAGGTGTGGTGCGCTGGGCATCCCAGGGAGCCAGGAGGCTGTTAGGGTCCTGGGACTGTTTCTTAAGGAATCCAGAACTGGTCACCAAGTTGTCCTCTAGTTGGGGGACTTCATTCTTTATACTCCTCCTCTTTTTTCTTTTTTACTCTGTGTTTCTTAAGGGCACCCATGGTACGCAGGGTTCCCTAGTGCCTGGATTTGGGAGGTTCGCCTGCTCATTGCCTTTCCACAGTGACATCTCCAGTCTGGGTGCACATACATCTGTCAGTATTCTTCTGCCAGCTGTTGACTCATCCAAAGATTTTTTCCTTGTGTGTGACATGGAATTGAGGTTTCAAGAGAAAGAAGGAGCTTCATTTCTGATTTAGGCTGTAGTTCTCATCTCTTCAGGATCTCACAATGCCACCTTTGCTGTGCATATTTTTTTAAAGGAAAAAAAAAAAAACATCAACCACCTGACTTAAGAGAAGCCTTAACTTGCACAGTGTGTGACTTTGGGAGGTGGCCTGTCGCACCGTGGTCTGATTTCACCCCAGCTGGGCATGGTCTCATGCCTGGCAGGAGCCTGGGCTCGGTGGCCTGGCAGGTCCGAGGTGGAAGGTCTGTCCGGTGTCCCTGCTGGCTGTGGAGTCCTTCTGGAGGTGTTTCCCGAGTGACTTTCCTTGCATTGTAGAATTGTACATAGATTCCACATAGTCATAGGCGAAGAGCAAGCTGCCCTTCAGGCCTCTCGGTCTGTGTCCCGTTTGGCTGGCTTTGATTTCAACATGAGTGTATTTTTAAAAACTGATTTTTTTCTCTTCATTCTTTTCCAGTCACCTTTACTGTAGTATACAGTATTCAACAATTTCAATAAAAGATAAGTTATTAAGTGAGTGGCATCATTTTATTCCTCCCATGATAGTGAAAAATTGCTGAGCAGCCTGTCCAGCTTTTCTTTCTACTTCAAAAAATCTCTGAGTGTGGGATTTAGTTTTAGTATGTACTTCGGCTCTCAGCTTCTCCCTGGAGGCTTCCTGGCTGCCTGTGTTAACGGGGGTCCTTGTTCCCTCTCTTAGCCTTATCTAGACCTGAGCCCTTTGCTCTTCCTGAGGACCCTTGGATAGCTCCTGTTTCTAAAAACTAACCTGGGGACAAGTGTCCACTGCTGCAATAATTAACATCTTGAGCTGGGCCCAAGGGCACTGTTCTGTAATCCCAGTACTTTGGGAGGTCGAGGCAGGAGGATCACAAGTTTGAGTAGAACCTAGACAACTTAGACCCTGTCTCAAAATCAAGAAAGATTTTATAGCCTCCTTCCTCCCCGAGGTAGGTGTCCCAGGATCTTGTGAAGGACCAAGTTGTTGGTCCTCAGGCCAAGCTGAGGGTACTCTCTAGGCCCTTTCTGAGGCCTGCTCTGGGAAGCTTCTTAGTAAAATGTTCGCAAGGACCTGCCCAGGCTAGCCTTGAATTTTGTGATCCTCCTGCCTCAGCTACCTCCCAGCATGCTAGGATTATAGGCCAGAACCACTGGGCCTGGCTGGCTTTGACTCTTAAGAACCTGCATAGTTCTGAAAGAGTTAACTGTCCTTTTTGGCTCTTGTTTACATGTTTTTAGTATAAACTCTGAGAAGGAAGAATTCAAATCTTAGCAGATTTTACTGATTACTGCAGCACCTTAGTGCTAATTTTTTTTTTTTTTAACCACATCTTGGGTGTGTTTTTTGTGAGCAGAGACACAGAATGGAGGTGGTAAGGTTGACCTAGGGTGATCCACACTAAGGAAAGGGTAAGGGGGAAGCAACAGCCTTTCACGTGAGCATTTCACAAGCATCTGGAAATGCCTTAGCCCATTGAGGGGAAGGAGTCAGAATGGGCATGTTAACCAGCCAGGAGCCCATTGTCACATGTGTACCACAAATCCATTTGAGTTTGATCTGTTCCTGTAGCTCAGTGAAGCTGGAAGCACTAAAAATCAAAAGATGAGGAAGGCCAAAAGGAAATCAGTACCTGCCACCCAGAAACTTGCTCCCTTAGCCCCGCCCCAGTTCTCTTCTGCGAGTCACGTGTTGGCAGGGCTGTGGCCTTGTCCTTGAGTACTGGGGCCATCGAGCTGATGCTGCCCACGTACTGCTTTATTCATGCGGGTCATTTGAGTGCTGGGGCTTAGAGCTTGTTAGGGGCCACATTGTGTCCTGTATGGGTTGAGCTCCTGACCCCTCAGGACAAAGCCCGAAGCTCTGTGGAAAGGAGGCCCTGGAGGACATCTTGGCTCAATAGCAGGAAAAAAGTACCAAAAGGAAGAGTGACGCTTCGGCAGAGAGGCGCCTTTAAAAGATGTCTCCTCATTAGCAGGAGTGTTCACATTCGGAATGGATGAGAGTTTTATAATAGAAAACACGTTTCATTGCAAGCAGATTCTAGGAGGAAACGCTGACCCCAGAGCCCCCACAGAGGGATGTGAGTTTTCTTGGGCTTGGGATGTGACTTTGTTACAAAGACAATAAAATTAAAGCGAGAGTGCTCCACTCAACTGCAGTCCTTGAGGAAGGAAGGGGCTGTGCATGCGTGTGCGTGTACGTGTTGCCTTGGACCCTCCCACGGCCCTCAAAAGGAGCCTACCCCGCACGCACCTCCACTTTGGAAACTTGGAGCCTCCAGAACTGGGAGACAGTGTATTTCCAGTGTTTTTTTGTTTTCATTTTTTATTGTTGTGGGTTCCCCCTCCCCCATGCTGGGAACTGAACTCAGGAAGAGCCCTGTGCCTGCAAGGTGCATACCCTACTTTGAGCTACATTCTCTAGCCCATCTTTATTTTTGAACTTGAGACAGGTTCTGTCTGTCTCCAAGTTTCCCAGGCTGGGCTCAAACTTTGTGATCCTACTGCCTCAGCCTTCCAGAGTGCTGGGATTACAGGCCTGCAGCGGCTACTGAGCCCACCTGTGTAGCATCTTAAACATTTATAGAGAAAGAGTTTAGATACAGGGAAATGATTGTAGGTTTCCATGCATGGAAAATGGGCAAGTTCCGTACTCAGGAGTTCTTCCTTATCCACAGTTCTGCTTTCTGCAGGCTCAGGTCGAGACCATCTTCTGCACAGAGCCAAAAGTATTACATGGAAAGTTCCAGAAAGCTTAAGTTTTAAACAGTTTTATTACAGAATGGAAGGCGTGTGTCTCAATGCCAGGCTGCCCAAACACCTCTTAAAAGTCTCATTGCTCTTTGATACCTTTACCCTGCCATTAAATTTCGACACAGGTTCGCAGGGATAAACCACACCCACCTGTGACTGACACTGCCTCCTGACCTAGCTCTGAGTCCTCGGCTCAGCGGAGAGCCCACTTTCCTCTCCTGGATGCCCAGTCCTTACTGGCCCATGGCTCTCAGTCACTTCTGCCTGTGTCATTTCAAAGACCTGGGTTTTCTGGCCGTCCCTTGCTAAACCTGAACCTGCAGGTGGGAGACAGCAAAAAAGAACTGAGCAGAGCCAGGAGAGGGCCCCTGCTCCCTGGTCCAAGCCGGAGAAAGAGGGCCCGTGGTGGTGCGTGACCGTCATCCCACCACTCTGCGAGGCAGAGGCAGAAGGATCACAAGTTCTAGTAAGACCCTGTCTCAGAATCAAAAGAAAAGGCGGGCTGGAGTGTAAATCAGTTTGAAGGCTGTGGACTCCGTGCCCAGTACCACAAACGAGTAATCGAATGAATGTATGAGGACCTGAGCCCACTGCAAAGTGGGAGGGCAAGCCCTGCCTGGGCTGGGTTGTGACTTTTCTGCAAGACTCGGGGCAGGGGCTTCGGCTGGCCACTGAGGGGAGGTGTGGGAGAGCCTTGCTTCCTCCCCAGACGGTGTTGAAAGAGAAATCTTTGAGCCCTGGCTGTCTCCGAAGCATGCTGGGTTAGGGGTATTTTGGGGGCAGCAGACCAGGGCGAACAGCTGGCTCTCAGTGCACCCCACACCTTCCTCTGGGAGGGCTTGGCCCTCTCTTGAGGCAGGCCACCAGGCTGAGCACCTGCGAAGGAGAAAACCCCAGAGAGGGGAATTTGGGTGCAATGGCTCGCCACCCACCCCTGGGCCGTGCTTGTGACACGGCAGCTGGGAGACTGCAGCGGGCGGGGCCAACTCCCCGTGCTCGCCTGGTGGAGAGAGCTGGGGAACCGCGAGCAGCTCTCTGTCTTATCCATTGTTCCGCGCGCACGCAGGGGAACCTGCGCACGTGTCACGTGTCTCTGGGGGGTTGAAAAGCAGGCAGGTGGTTTGGTGCTGAGTGGTGCTGCTTTTCTCCCCCCTCCCTCAGTACTAGGGATTGAGCACAGGACCTTTCCAGTGAGCTACATTCCAGCCTTTATTTTTTTTTTAAACCTTTGATTTTGAGACAGGATCTCACTAGGTCACTCAATTGCCCAGACTGGGCTTGAACTTGCGATCCTCATGCCTCAGCCTCCCTGATTCCAGGCCCACACCAGGGGGCCTTGGTGCTACTTTGGTGCATCTCACCTGCATGTTGGTGCCACAACTCCTGGCTGGAGGGTTGGGTGTGTGACACCTGTGCAGAGCTGACACTGGCTGGTTCACAGCCAGGTAAGCCCGCCAGGGTAGGCGGTGGTTCCTCTTGGCAGCGCTTCTAGAAGGCCTGGCTCTGCTGGGCTTTTCTGGATGGAGCTTGGAGGGGTCTTTAAACCCTGTGAGCCCAGGTTAACTGGGATGGAGACCAGAGGACTGCCTGGCTCCTGTTTGCCCCGTGGTCAACAGCCCCACGCAGCCTCAGCCCCACAATGGACTGAAAGGCAGAGGGTGGCTTCCGCATGCTGGCCTCCACCCTACCTGGCCACAGGGCCCCTGCGTGCCAAAGCCAGCAGCACAGTGGAGCCCAGGAGTGTGCTGCATAGGCCCGGCGGAGGGGCAGATCTGCGCTCACCTCTGCAGACCTTGCGTGTGCTCGATGCCTGGAGCCCAGTGTGTCCTGCCACTGCATACTCACCTTGCTGCAGGTGTGTCACTGTGAAGCTGTACCTGCCTGATTACTGGTGTCTGTGGGTTGGCAGGGTGGCTGCAGCGCAGCTGGTTATGGCTGTCGGGGCTCATCCATGGCTATAGCAGCATCACAAGCTTCATCTGGAGACGGCAGCTCTGCTGAGCCCGTGTGGTTGTGTATCCGTGTGTCCTGGAATTGGGATCTCAGCTTTCTGCCCGTAACCTGCTGGGGCATCCCAGCTCCTGCCCATGCGAACTCCTAACAGGGCTCCTTGCCTCATCAAGCCAGCAGTGGAGAGGGCCTCCTGGAAGGTGACTGCTACGATTTTATGGAACATTATCACAAAGGTTCTTGTTGATATTTGTGGAGTTTTTTAGTCCCAAAAAAATCAGGACTCCTTGCCTGCATAGGTGGTGGTATAGGCCCGTAATCCCAGCATTCCGGGAGGCTGAGGCAGAAGGATCACAATTCAAGCTCAGCCTGGGCAACTGAGTGACTTAGCAAGACCCTGTCTTAAAAATGGGTCAGGTATGTAGCTTAGTATGAAGGTGGTGGTGGGCTTGATAGTCAGTCCTCAAAAAACCAAAAACAATTCCCCCCCAAAAAAACCTCCCAGAAAATCACAAATTCTCTTACTGCATGGGTGATGGCATTCTGTGGAGCCAGTGACAGTAGGTGGCTGCCCCCTACTCATCTCTCACCTCCTGCCCTGTTCTGTCACTGTAAGGTGTATGTTTGGCTGAGGGGCTCAGGGCCTCCCTTGGGGCCCTGTGCTGGCTGCCATCTCTGTCACGGTGGCTGTTCCTTTGCAAGTGTTGGTCATCTGCTGGACTGTTAGCTTCTTGGAGCTGGGGACTGTCTCATCTCACTGGCCCAGAGCCTTAGCATAGTGCCTGAAATGTATATGAGCTCGGCAGATATTTGTGGGGTAGACAGAGGAACCAACAGGTGATCTGGTGACATGTCCCTAGGGCAGTCAGGAACTTTTTCTGTGGAGTGGAAAAGCTCAAGCACTGTAGAAGGTAGCAATGGCTTTTATCTCCCATAGACGCTGTTCTTCCAGGTGTGGAGTAAGGACAGCAATGGTGCCTAGCCTACTACCTTGGGTGTACTGAGCCTTGGGACACACATGGATACTGGTCAGTGGGCTGTTAGGAATAGGGCCACACAGGAGCAGAGCAGCAGGCCAGCATGCAAAATTTCATCTGTGTTTGCAGGTGCTCCCTGTCCAAGCTGTGCCTCCTGTCAGGTCAGCCTGGCATCAGATTCTCATGGAAGCTGGAGCGCTGCTGTGAACCGTACACATGCGGGATCTGGGTCACATGTTCCTTATAAGAATCAAAAGCCTGGTGATCCAAGGCAGAGCTGAAGTGGTGATGCTTGTGCCATGCCAAAATTGTCTTCCACAAAACTAGTCCCTTGTGCCAGACAGGCTGGGAGCTGCTGAGTTAGAGGACAGGCGTTTTGGCCCTCTTCAGGCTCCCAACGCACAGCCTGGAGTTTTTGTCAGGGAGAGTCACCAAGGGGCTATTCCTCGGGTGGTGCTGATTCCAGCTGTGGTAGCAGCCTCTGGTTCAATAGTTGGTTGGCCACCTTTGATTCATTTGGGCTATAAAAAGCTCTGTACTGTGGCAACTGCCAGTTGGCCACCTTTGATTCATTTGGGCTATAAAGACGCATTACTAGAAACTCTCTTTGGAAGGACCTTGGCTGAGAGAGGAGAGGGACCGAGTCCCTGAATCCTGCTCTGCATGTAGACTCCATGCTCTCAGGCTGCTACCAGGTGACTCCAGCAAAGCAAACATGGCACCCAGCCAGCCTTGTGCTCTCTCCCTGGCTCCTCGTGCTGCGCCGGGGTGAAAGGTTATTTCTGGTTGGTTGCCTTTCCGATGTATTGTGCTTGGACAGCAACTTGATCTCCGGCCACCCCATTCCAAAGAGCTTTAAGTGAGACCTTGAATGTGGCCCCTGCAACCCAGAACATATTTGGCCAGTGTAGGAAGAGTGCGGCTCAGCGATGCCCAGCGTGGATGAGGTTCTAGAGCAGGTCGGGGAGTTTGGCTGGTTCCAGAAGCAGGCCTTTCTGACCCTGTGCCTCATCTCGCCTGCCTTAGCCCCGATCTATGTGGGCATCGTGTTCCTGGGCTTTACCCCCGACCACCACTGCCGGAGCCCCGGGGTGGCTGAGCTGAGCCAGCGATGCGGCTGGAGCCCGGCAGAGGAGGAGAACTACACGGTGCCGGGCCAGGGGGCTGCGGATGGCGCCTTCCTCCGCCAGTGCATGCAGTATGAGGTGGACTGGAACCAGAGCACCCTCAGCTGTGTGGACCCGCTGTCCAGCCTGGCTGCCAACAGGAGCCACCTGCCGCTGGGCCCCTGTCAGCATGGCTGGGTGTATGACACGCCTGGCTCCTCCATCGTGACGGAGGTAAGAGTGAGATTTCTGAGTTGGAGGATGTGGAGGTTTCAGAGGCAGGACGGAACTAGGAAGCAAATCCTGTGTGGCTCAGGTGCACAGCAGGGAGGGGGAGGGGTCCCACGGAGGGTCCGCTTCCGTGGCAGGAAGCCACAGGGCTAGCCCTCTGCATTCCATGCCACAGACTTGGTAGTAGAGGAGGAAACCGAGGCTCTGAGGCCAACGCAACCAGGTGTGCTGAACTGTGCCTTGTGAGTTTACCAGGGGCCTCCCAGACCAGCAGACTTCACTTAGGGACCTGCTTTCTCATGGTTGGTGCCGTGGGCCCTTTCCCTGTGCTGGCCAGTGACAGGTGACCCATACAATGGCCTCTAGGTGGTGTGGCAATTGCTCTGGCTTTGGAGTTCAGACTCTGTGCTCCCAGCCATGCCCTTGCTAGGTGCTGGGTAAATCAGTCTCTGTGCCTTCGTTCCCTCATCAACAAGCAGCCTCCTCACAGCCAGCCCCACAGAGCTGACGCATCAGCTGAGAGCCATGATGGTACCACCAGTGCAGGCGATGGCGTGAAGTCCCGGGAAAGTTTACATGGAGCATTTATTACTGCCAAGATGTGCTGCTATTAGCCTTCCCTAAAAATCCTCTCCTTCATTCCAACACGCAGATTCTGTCATTCTTATCCCTTTATGAAGCAGTTCTGGGTGTGTCTTTCGTGTCTTTACAAGGAATGATCAAAAATTCTGTGATTACTATGGCTAAGTACCACCCAATGGAAAGGCAGGACAGACTCAAAAAAACATGACGGCGTGTCTTCATGCACCTTAGTCACCGAATCTGGCCTCTTGCAACCTCTGGCTCTTCCCCAAAGTCAACTGATTATGAAAAGTCAATGTTTTGAAGCGATCTGGCCAGCAAGGCAGCCATGACAGTGCAATTAAAAACCTTCATGGAAGAGGACTTCCAGAACTGCTTCAGAAAGTGGTCAGAACACTGGGTGTGGGGTGTAGACCTGTAATCCCAGTACCTCTGAGGCTGAGGCAGGAGGATCACAAGCATGAACCCAGCCTGGGCTGTCTTACAACTTAATGAGACCATGTCTTGAAAAAAAAGCTAGCTAGTAAGAAGGCCCTGTGTTTTATCCCTAAAACCCGAAAAGTAAAGTGACAAGAACAGTGGGATAAGTGTGCTCAAAGTGAGGGGGGTCCGTGGCCCTGTGACTTTTACTGTAATATATTGTCAAAATTTAAACATACGCTGTAAGTTTTTCACCATACCTTGTATGAACAGAGTTGTGCTGTGTCTGTCCCCTGAGGGGCGGGGCAGTGGCATCTGGGGGCCTTGCCTGGATAATTTAATTGGCTATTTGAGCATTTCTGCATTTGGGCATCTTTGAGTGCAAGATGGTACCAGACCTTTTCGCTTCACGAGCTGTCTGACAAGAGTGGATGCTTGGTCCCTGGAGCAGTCCCAGACCACCTGAGGGGCTGCATCAGCAATTTTCTGGCTTCTGCAGGGACAGTGTTACCAGGAGCTCAAGGCACCAGTCCTCCCGTTCCCCTCCTCCACACTCCCTCAGCTGCAGGGCTTCTGGTGTGCCCTTCCTCCACCCTTCAAGCCTGTGGCTAGCGGGAGGCCAGTGTCCCCTCTCCTCAGTCTGGTCTCCCTGCTGTCCTCCAGCTATAGGTAGCTCACTTTGCAGGGTGCCTGGCTCTGTGGGGATGCAGTAGGGATTGAGCTGGGGACATGCTTATTCCTGGGGGTGAGACACTCGCCGCTCGCTCATTCATCCACGAGGCCATTCAGGCGGGCTCCACCCTAGCACTGGGGCAGAACAGAGGCTGCCAGGCCCCCTCCAGGCACAGTCCCAGGGGGAGTGAGGGGTGGGGAGTCCACCTGCTGCAGCCTGTGCCCCCCTGCTGGTGCGAAGGCTGGTGGGTCCTAAGAGGCACAGCTCTCCGCTGATGTATCATGGGGATTGTCCGGAGGAGGCACGTGTGAGCTGAGCCCTGGGTGGATGTGACCAGCAGGGAGAAGGAACCGGCTGGAAGAGGAAGCAAGTCCCCCAGGTCCCAGGTGGCAGGAGCCATGGCACACAGAGAGGCGAGTTTTTGCTTCCTTTGGGAAGTTGTGAAGCTTATTTAAATGCAGGGGCTTGCAGAGGAGTTGTATGGGAGAATTTTGGCAGTCTCTCACCTTAGGGTCCAAATATGGAGCCCTTAGCTTTGCCGAAGGACAGGGGGCCTGGTTAAATGTGAATTTCAGAAAATACTCTTTTGGGAGGCCAAGACAGAAAGGTGGTAAATTCAAGTACAGCCTGGGCAACTTAGCAAGACTCTGCCTTAAAAAAAAAAAAAAAAAATTCACTGGGCATGGCACATGCTGTAATCTGTAATCCCAGCATTTTGGTAGGGTGAGGTAGGAATTTTAAGTTCAAGGTCAGCCTCTACAATTTAGCAATTTAGTGAGACCTTGTCTCGAAAAATAAAAGGACTGGGATGTAGCTCAATGGCTCAGTACAAAGGTCCTGAGGTTCAATCCCAAGTACCGCCTAAATAAGTAAATAAATGGATAATTATATCCCAGGTACTGCATCATATCTTATGCTGCTCATAGTGCCTGGCTTTATGAATACCAATATTCTATGAGATATTCATACATACACTCAACAATTGTTGTTATCTTAAATTCAACTTTAACTGGGCACTCCACGTTTTTGCTAAACCTGGTAACCCTCCCTTAGTGTCAGATGGAAGAGTTTGTTTATCCCACATGCACCTACCTGGTCCAGAAGCAGGAGGGGACTGGCGGCTTTGGCTGAGGTAGGAAACGCAGGAGGCTCAGAGCCCAGGTGGAAGTGCCAGTCAACATGGTAGTCTGGGACCAAAAGCAGATGAGATACAAGAGGTGCCGACGCTGTGTGGGTAGGAGGAGGGGCCCAGATTGGCTGAAGTTCTGACTTGGTGGGGAGCACACCCAGGGCGCTATGGGGCTCTGGGTGGGGACCCATGGAGAGTAGCAGAGTAGGCAGGGGAACTGGTGGCATGTGGCAGCAGGAAGAGGAAGGAAGGATGATCCAACCACTCCTCCACGAATCTCTCAATCCAGGCATTGACAACTGAGACTAAGCAGCATGTTTGCTTAAGAAAGTATTAGTATGAGTGGTCCAAGAGGTAAGGTTTCTTACAGACACTTTGAAATTTTAATTCCAATTTCAAGTCAGGGACTCGCGCTCAGTCGATACTTTATACCACGGGCCAGTCCCCATAACTATACTAAAGGAATGCTTATTTTCACAATAAAATTGCAAATAGACTGAAAAATAAAAGGAATAGAGAAGAGGGAACAGATATAAAAGGACAAAAGAATTTTTAAAGGATTGGGTTTCTATATAGTAAAGAAGAGAATTTTTGTATATGTGTCATTCTGGAGATTGAGCCCAGGGCCTTTGCATTATGCCACATCCCCAACCCATTTTTGCTTTTGATTTTGAGATAGGGTCTTGCTAAGTTGTCCAGGCTGGGCTCAAACTTGTGATCCTCCTGCCTCAGCCTCCCAGGGTAGTCCCAGCCTATACCACTGAGCCTGGAGGGACTTTGGAATGATTCCAAGAACTCGAGCCTTGGGGCAGGTTTTGAGGGTCCTGAAGCTATTCTTGACAGGCACCGGGAGGGGAGCTGGTGGCAGGGAGAAGCACTACCGTGCGGGCTGGCTTTGGAGGGCAGCGGGATTCAGTTGGAGAAGTTCCCAAGGAACTCACTGGCAGCCAGGGTGCGGCAGGGCTGGGGGATGGGGGTGGGGGGAAGGTCGCCCTGTGTGGGTATTGTCCCCCCTTCACTCCCCTTCCACCTGTTTTCTTTCCACTGCCTTTGCCCCACTCCTCGTCCTGCACCAGGGATGGTAACTGAGGAATTGATGGAGGTTACTCATTTTTGCAGAGCTAATTTTTAATTTTTAACTCAGTGTTGCCTTGGACATTGGAACCTGCTTCAGGCAGGAAGTCAAGAGAGCTGGGTGCAACGGCAGGCTTCCTCCCTCCCTCTCAAGGCTTAGGGACTGGGGTCCGTTGCCCCCATGCCCCCAAAGGAATGTGGCATCCATTGGCCTTTGACTCCGCTCATCTAGAGGATCTGCTGTGCCTGCTGGGGCTTCCGCCCCAGCTTGGCCCCATGCTCGGGGGGCCAAGGCTCCCCTGGCAGGGTGGGTTGAGCAACAGGCAGAGGTGAGGCCAGGTGACCAGGTCATTCATGTCCATGTGTTCCCGACTTGTCAGGTGCCCTAGGTCCCCTGCCTTCCTGTTCCTGATTCAATGAAGCAGAATCCATAGAGTGGGGTGTTTATTAAGGATCCCAGAAAAACAGCAAACACGAACAAGGACCCGCAGTGATTTTTGTGCTGAGGCAATGATGAACCTTTTTTTTTTTCCTTTCCCTTTGTGTACTGAGGATGGAACCCAGGGCTTCTGTATTGGACTCCATCCCCAGCCCAGTTTTTCATTTTTATTTTGAGACAGGGTCTTGCTGAGTTGCTGAGTTGCCCAGGCTCTTCTTAAACTTGTAGTCTTCCTGCCTCAGCCCCCTCGAATGCTGGGATTATAGGCCTTTGCCACCAAGCCTGACTGTCCTGTTGTTTCATATACTGGAAAGAGTCGCCTCTGCACCTGAGAAGCCCTAGCAGAAGCAGCACATGGGCTCAGGAGGCCTCTCCTTCCCCTTCCTGCCCTTTGTGCAGTCCTGGCCTCTCTGCAGGGCCAGGCCTGTCACTGCGGGCGCACACCTATGTGGGGTGCAGTGGCGGGGCTGTATTTGGGAGCAGGGAGACAGAGTGGGGATACAAGCTGAATGTCCAGCCAGGGGTGGTTAGTCCTCTTCAGGTGGAAGCCATGGAGGGGTGTGTGTGTGTGTGTGTGTGTGTGTGTGTGTGTGTGTGTAGCCAGGCCTCACGGGGAGGGGCGTAACATCTCACAGAGATACTAACTTGAAAGATTAGAGTGAAACAATGGCGAAGAAGGGGCCAAGCCGAGGCTCGGGTGGAGGAACAGTTCTACGCAGAACACTGTCCTGAGAGACAACAGAGGGGCTACAAAGAGACAGTTGGGCAGTTGGAGACGAAGGTCCTGGGATGTCCAGATAATGTCCTATCTGCCCCCAGGCTTGTCTCTTTGTATGGTGGGACTGAGCCCAGGCCAGGCCTTCTCATTATTATCTCTCTTGCTCATGTTTTGGTGTTTGCATTTGAGACAGGGTCTCACTAAGTTGCTCAAGCAGCACTCAAACTTGTGATACTCCTGCCTCAGCCTCTCAGAGTGTGCCCTGTGTGTTCTTACGGGAGAGCACGGGGTAGGCAGGAAAATGCTGGGTCCGTGAGAATGAGTGTTGGGGGTGGGGGTGCAGGGTGGGGAGGGGAGACTGTGGGTCTGGGCAGCAGAGGGTTGACAGTGAGGCTCCTATTTCTGAAAGTCATTGGGAACTTGCTCTCTTGGTCTTTTGTATTTTGGGTATCTCATGTAAGTGAGACCATGCCATCTTAGCCTGTTGGGTCTGGTTTACTTAAGCATCATGGTCCATTTTCTTACAAATGCTTCAAATTTAATCTTCCTTTAGGGTAATACTCCAATGTGTATACGTAGCACATTTTCAGTCCACGTACTCGTCTTTTTCCGTCTCCTCCCTGGAGCCGTCCCCTCTCCTGGATCTTGGCTCAGGGGAACAGACTCTCCCACGTCCCAGGCCCCAATCCCACACCGCTGAAGGGGGGCACTCCCAAGACACCCCCTTTCTCATCTCTGTCTCTGACCCCTTCTTCTCTACCAGCTTCACCAGTCATGACAGACTCTCCAATTCCCCCAGAGAGAGGAATTTAGTGAAATACATCGTATTAATACATAACTAAAGAAGGATCTTTGACACACGTTATAGTTCTTCCACTACACTTGGTCTTAGGTAAGTCCTGGGCTGTTTTAGAAACTTACTTGGCAAGCCTGGCCTGGTGATGCAGGCCTGTTATCTCATACTCTGGGAGGCTGGGTCAGGAGGATCGAAAGTTTGAGCCCAGCTTAGGCAATGTAGTGACTTAGCAACACTGTATTTCAAAATCAAAAATAAACATGGGCTGGGGATGTAGCTCAGTATGAAGTCCCTGGGCTCCAACCCCGCTACATAAATGAAATAAAACAAACAAACAAACAAAAAATCAACAAAACAAACAAAACCCCTTACCTGGCAACCATGTCTCTTTTAAGGTTTATCTAAGTTCTTATTCCCTCACCATTTTATCCTTTGATAGACAGCTGTCAATCAATATGCAAATCTGAACAGCTGCTGTAATTAACATCTGCTGAGGATGATCCAGAGGTGTTAGGAATATATTTCTGTTTACCAAGAGTCGCCTGAACCTCTAGTTGTGTCTTAAGAAAATGTCAGAGAAATTGACGCTGCTGGCAGAGGTGGAGCTCTGTGTGAAGCGCCCGCCTGGTCGGGGGGCTGGAAGCAGGGGCCTGACTGACCGGAGCTGTGGCCTTGTCCCTCCTGCTGTGCCGCAGTTTAACCTGGTGTGCACCGATGCCTGGAAGGTGGACCTCTTTCAATCCTGCGTGAATCTGGGCTTCTTCCTGGGCTCCCTGGGCATTGGCTACATCGCAGACAGGTAGGTAGAGGTCAGACTGTCACCCACCTGCACCACCAAGTGGGCAAGGATAGGCACGTGAGGCGGAATGGGGCAGGGGAGACGGGGCTGGAGAAGCAGGAGGAGGAGCTGGGTGGCACGGGGCTGGAGAAGGTGGTGGAGATGAGGCACCGGGGCCGGGGGCACGGTGTGGTGGGCAGCTGGGCCGGAAAGAAGTGATCGGAGCGCGGGGGTACAGGGCGAGCTTTGTGCAGGTGGGCGGGGCCCTGGGGGCAGCCAGTGTCACGGGGTGTGGGGAAGGGGGCCTGGGAGTAGGACCCCCTCTCAGCCGTGTGCCATGTGGAGATAGATGCACTGCTGTTCTGAGACAAGGTCTCCCTGTGTAACTCGGGCTGGCCCAGAACTCACAGCCGGCCTGCGTCAGCCTCCGAGTGCTGCAGGCACGACACCCGGCTTGGGACACCGTGAGAAGGGCATCAGCAGGCAGGAGGGGGCGCGTGTCCGGCCCTGGGTGCTCAGCGGCCCTCTTCCCTACCTTCCTGTCTCCTAGATTTGGCCGCAAGCTCTGTCTGCTGTGGACGGTCCTGGTCACCGCTGTGTCGGGAGTGCTGATGGCTGTGGCTCCCGACTACACGTCCATGTTGCTCTTCCGCTTGGTGCAGGGCATGGTCAGCAAGGGCACCTGGATGGCTGGCTACACCCTGAGTAATTCGCGTGGCGCTGGGGGCCAGGGGCGGCGGGGCAGGAGACTGAGCCAGGTGCATATAGAGGGTCACAGCTTTATAGAAATGGTGATAGGTGGCCAGTCGGGTGTGCACGTGAAGCCTAGGCAATGTGGTGACATAGCGAGATCCTGTCTTAAAAAACATACAGCAGGTGGGGTTATAGCTCAGTGTAAAGGTACAAACTCAATCCCCACTACCACAAAAAGAAAGGAAAGAAGGAAGCAGGAGGAACAGTTAACTGTACATGGCCAGGGATAAGTCACCCACAGTTCCCAGGTCACCTGTGCACTGCATCTCATCCCCACACAGGTTATAGGGCAACAACTTCCGAAGCGAAGAGTAAAGGAGTAACTGTGATTTTAACCCATATTTTGGATATGGTAACTGTTTATGAATCCTTTCAAATTGCTACACAGGATGCAGTCCATGTTTCAGGCTCCTGGCTGGGGGATTTACATGAATTGTGCTGTATGTACTTTTTAGGGTGATTTTACCTGTACATGTAGTTCCCATAGTTCTTTGGGCTTCCATATGTACCAGCTCTTAATAAGCTCAGGCTTTCAAACGATGTTGGTGTCCCTGATGTAGAAAAGACACATTGTTTCTTACCTCGCTTACAACTGCCTAACTTCCCAGGGGGTGGAAAAACATTGTTCCTTGGGTTTGCTGATGGCCTTCCGGTCCTCCCTCCTCCCACCTTTCCAGCTCATGCCACCCAGACGGCCTGCTTCACAGGATGAGCTTGCTGATGGCCACAGTGTCCTCACAGACAGGAGATTTTGGGGGACAGTTTAGATCTGAGCCATAACACCCCCGCACCTCCTCCCTCTGAGAACTCACTGTTCTCACCTGCCCCGACACTCCACCTCTCCTTCTGGCTCCTGCTAGACCTTGCTGAATGCCTGCCTCCTGGCGCTCACTCTGGCTGTCACCTGCCACAATGACCCCTTCCCTTCCCACCTCTTCCCCACCTGCCCATCCCCCACCAGCCCTGGGTAGAGCTGAGTACCTCCCGGCGAGGCATTCCTGGTTTTCTTTTGCCCACTGGAGTTCAGGTTCTCTATGGCCAGGTCACATTGTAACTCAGTGACATGAGTGGCCGGCCCTGTGTCAGAATGGGAGGCTGGCTGCTCATGTCCTCGGTGTATCCTGAACACGAGGGCAGTGCCTTGTCTGCTCACTTGTGGGGACCAGCTTAGGGTGTGGAAGAGGGCTGGACCTTGGGAAGAGGAGTTGGGCATGGACAGCAAGGACACAGAGAGGGCCGGGACAGGACACGAGGAGGCAGCACAGCCTGAGCCTGGGGACTCTGGGCCAACTGGTTGTAAGGATATGGTGAAGCAGGGCCTGCTGGTGCAGGCCTACATTTGCAGCCCTCTGGGAGGCTGAAGCAGGAGGGTTTCAAGTTTGAACCCACACTGGGCATCTTAATGACTTAGTGACACCTTGCCTCAAAATCAAAACTAAAATACAGGCTGTGGTTGTAGGTCAGTGCGAATTCTATCCCTAGTACCACACGCGCACACATGCGCCCGCACATGCACGCGTGCACGTGCACACACACGGTCTGGGGATCCAGGTGCCAGCAGGCATGGGTGCTGGAGAGGAACAGTGAAGATTGCCCAAGGAGAGCGGGTGTAGGCCGGAGCCCACCCTGGGCACTGGGAGGAAGGGGTGGCAAGAACATACTCTCCCTGGACCTCACGTCTCCAGGAAGCTATGTGGCAACTGTGTTTCTGCTTTAGTCACAGAATTTGTTGGCTCGGGCTACAGAAGGACCGTGGCGATTCTATACCAGGTGGCCTTCACGGTGGGGCTGGTGGGGCTCTCCGGAGTGGCATATGCCATTCAGCACTGGCGCTGGCTCCAGTTGGCTGTGTCCCTGCCCGCCTTCTTCTTCCTGCTCTACTACTGGTAATGCCCCCTTCCTGGGTGGGAGGCGGCTCTGTATAGCTGTCCTGATCCTTGCCGTCATCTCCTGGTGCCAGGCTTGGGATGAGGTGGCCCACAGTGTCCACATGCATGAGCTGCTTAGTCCTTTCCCGTCACTGAAACGCAGTACACAGAGCCCACACTGAAAGCTCGCAGCTCCAGAGGTCTCAGTCCAAGCATGTTGGCCGTATCCACCTTAGTGTGATGGAGGGATCTGGTGTAGAGAAACTGCTAACCCCAGGGCAGCCAGAAAGCAGATAGAGACAGAAGGAGCTGGGGGCAAGGTCACACCCCAGTGGTACCACCTCCTTCTAGTCCCCGCCTCCCAACATCACAGAAAACCACCTGTGGATGCATCTCCTGATGGCCACAGTGCCCCTGTGATCCAAGCACATGAGGCTGTGGGGTATATTTTTGATCAAATCATAACAGAGAGCAAGGTGAATGTTTCTATGAATTTATTATATTCGTTCCTACGAATATGTCATATGCATCCACACCTAAGAAATATTGCAAGCAGTGTGTACCAGCCCTCACGGAGCCTGGAGGAGGTCCTGATGTCATGGGAGGGCAGGCAGGAGCATCTGTGTGGGTGGGGACGGAAGGACAGGGCTGCTGCTGTTTGGGAGAGACAGGGTCTGTTCTAGAGAAAGGGGCAACCTGGGAATCGGTATCTCCTCTTGTCCTGAATCTGTGAAAGAGGTCCTGAGGATGAGAGGCCCGCAGGTGCCCAGGATCTTGTGGGATCACTATTGAAGCAGAGGAGGCTGGGATGCTGGGGGCCACTCTGTGGGTGGTCAGGGCCTAATGCCAGATGGGCTCTGGACAACATGTCCTGTGGTGACATGCCGTGGCTACAGGTGTATCCCCGAGTCACCCCGATGGCTTCTGTCACAGAAGAGGAGCTCCCAAGCAGTGAAGGTCATGGAACGCATCGCCCAGAAGAATGGGAAGCTGCCTCCTGCTGACTTGAAGGTGACGGAGCCGGGAGGCGGAGTTCTTGCCTTGGGAACTTAGGGTTGGTAGGGTTGGGATATGCTTCAGGGTTGTGAAGCCTGGGCTGGCCGTGGCCCACCTGGGCTCCCAAGGGACTGTCCCCTGTGGCAGCTCTGTGCAGTGATGTTCTGACTTCCTCCCAGATGCTGTCTGTTGAGGAGGACAACAAGGAAAAGCTCAGCCCCTTGTTCACAGATCTGTTCCGCTCACCAACCCTGCGGAAACACACCTTTGTCCTGATGTACCTGTGGTGAGCGGCCCTTCCCTGTGTGCCTCAGGCCCCAGGCCCCACGTCTCTGTGGCAGGGTTCCTTTCTCCCCAGGCCATAGACCGGTACTGTTTCTGGGCCTGTCACGCCGGGAGGTGAGCAGCTGGCCAGCATGCGAAGCTTCACCTGTATCTACAGCTGCTCCCCTCCCATGACGCCTGAACTCCACTTCCTCTCAGGCAGCAGTTGCATTAGATTCTCATAGGAGTGGGAACCCTACTAGGAACCGCACATGGCATGGATCTAGGGTGCACGCTCCTTATGAGAACCTAATGCCGAGTGATCCGAGGTGAAGCTGAGGGCCTGTTGCTAGCGCCACTGTGCCCTCCCTCCCATCTGCAGAAAAATCATCTTCCGAAAACTGCTTCGTGTTGCCAAAATGGTTGGGGACCACTGTTCTAGATGGTCTGTCCGCGTCCACACCTGCCCCTAGGCCTACCCTCCACCAGGCAGGCAGAGTTTGTCATTCCCTGCCCACCTTTTACCCTGGCTTCCCAGTGCTCTGAGAGTCAGCGCAATCCCGTTAGGGGCCTGGGAAGCTGTCATTGAATTGGCACGGACATCTTTTCCCACTGTCCACTTGGTCCCCCTTGTGTCCCCTTCACCTGCTGCGTCTCATCACCGTAGCCCAGGAGAATACCCATCTCCTCCTGGCTGTGACTGCACAGAGTGCTGTATCTTGTGTGACTTGGTGTCCACAGTGCGGCCGTCTCATAGCCAGCTTGTAGGTGTGCTTGGGAGATGGATGAGGTAGGGAGGGTCAAGGGCTTGAGACAGTGTCCAGTGTAGTGGGCACAGGAAATGATCAGAGGTCACAGGTATTTTTTTCCCCCAAGGACTCCATGGTATTTTTTTTTCAGTGACCCCATGTAGTTCACGGTTTCTGCCAAAAGGTGGCAGCCTTGCCAATTTATTACCAGGTCTGTTGCGTGAGAACCTCACTCTTTTCTCTTACATCGTCCTCTTTTCATTTAACTGTGACTAGGTAGGGTATCTCAGGCTCATCTAAACCCATGGAGTCCGGTGGTGCAGGCCTGTAATCCTAGCCTGGGAGGTCGAGGCAGAAGGATCATGAGTTCAAACCCAGCTTGGGCAACTTAACAACTTAGAGGGACTCTTGTCTCAAAATTAAAAATAGAAATGGGCTCAGTAGGCAGGCTTTGTGTTCAATCCCCTCTAAAAAACAAAAGAACAAAAACCCCTTCCACAGTGCAAGCGAGCACCTTCCTTCTGTCCATCCCCCTCTCATCAGGTCTACAGGGACAGGGGAGTGGAACGTGCAGCAAGTCGGCTTCCCAGGGTGGGAATTACACGAGGAAGGACGTGACAATTAGGACTTCTGTGGGGATCTTAGTTCTGGGCTGGCTGACGGGCGTCACGCTGGACAGGCATGGGCCACATTGTGCGCTGTGAATACCTACAGGGTCCTGGATGTTTGCAGCTTCCAAAGGAGTATCATTTCCCCCAAAAGGACACACAAGACCCTTGAATTTTTGCTTCTTTGGTTTGTTTATACTGAGGATTGAACTGAGGGCCTTGGCCATGTTAGGCAAGTGCCCTGCCACTAAGAGACATTCACAGATCAGGCTTTTTTTTTTTTTTTTTTTGATTTTGAGGCAGGGTCTCACTGTGTGGCTAAGCTAAGCTTGAGCTTGTGATGCTCCTGCCTCTGGCTCCCAGAGTGCTGGAATCACAGGCGTGCACCATCACACCTGGCATTTTTGACTCCGATGTGAGCGATTTAGGCCTGGGTGCCCTGTGGCTATGCTTTCCTGCAATCCAGATGGAGGGCCAGGGCGGGATGGAAAACAGCAGAGAGCGCCGGTTAGAGACAGTGCTGAGTGCTGACGGGGGCTCCGCCCTGGGGTCAGAGGGACCCTGCGCGCCTCTCTCTCTGCTGTGCTCTGCATCCCTGGCCATCCGTCCATGCTTGGAAGGGTGGCGATGCCAGCAAGAGAAGCTCGTCTGCATGGAGCTCTGTGCCAGGAATGGAAGAAGCACTCTGTCCTTACGAACTCTCAAGAACAGTGTGCTGTGCACTGTTACTGTCTCAGCTACAGAGGAGCAAAGTGAGGCTCGGGGAGGTTAGTTGCCTTCCTGAAGGTCACACAGCTTATAAGGCAGCCTGCTGCCAATCCTGCTCAGCGGCCTCACCTGCCTACTTCCTGTGGGCCTCTTGGCTTGCTCGGGGCAGTGCCCCCTATCTAAGCAGTGGCTTGCAGTCCTAGTTTCCATGTCCAGGAGTCTCAGGTGCGTCCTAGAGGGTGTAATTTCACATCTGTTGTGGAAGAGCTTTCTCACCCAGGTCCCGCCTAGGACCCCTTGCCCGTTCTGCTCCCTCTCCCTTCCAAAGGGGCAGTGCAACTCTCCCAGGCTGCAGCGATAGGGGCTGCCCGAGCCACCGACTCTCCGGCCCCGCCCTAGGTTTGCCTGCTCCGTGCTCTACCAAGGCCTCATCATGCACATGGGGGCCACGGGTGAGAACCGCTTCCTGGACTTCTTCTACTCCTCGCTGATGGAGTTCCCCGCAGCCCTCGTCATTCTCCTCACCATCGACCGCGTGGGCCGTATCTACCCGATGGCTGCGTCCTACCTGGTGGCCGGGGCTGCCTGCTTCCTCATGATCTTCATTCCACAGAGTAAGTTGCACATGTTCCTGTCTTCCAGGGAACTAAATTGTGGCGAAAGTGGTGTAACTCACTGATAAGCTTCTGAAACAAGAGCCATTTTGTTAAATTGTGATCTAACAAAATATGGTAAACAGATTAAAATGTGTCATTCAATGAGGTTATGTATGTGTGTGTGTGTGTGTGTGTGTGTGTGTGTGTGTTTCTGTGTGGTACTAGAGAGTGAGTCCAGGGCATTTGCACTGAGCTATACCCCTACCCATTTTTTTTTTTTTTTTTTTTTGAGAAAGTCTCACTCAATCACTAAGTTTCCCAGGCTGGATTTGAACTTGCAAGCTTCCTGCTTCAGCTTCCCAGAGTGCTGAGATTATCGGTCTGTGCACCCAGCTCCAGCCTCTCTGGTGTTTTCTAGGCCCAATGAGTCCAGCTTCATTCTTTCCTCTTCACAATAGAGCCTTCCACATGTGTCAGTGCCATGTCCCCAGGTCTCTTGGGACTCAGTTTACTTACCCAAAAGAGAAAAGGTTGGCGAGGACAGCCTTTGGAACGATTCTGCAGGCGGCTTCTTGCTGTCGCTCAGGGAGCGGGCACCAGCCCTGTGCGCACTGACCTTGTTCATCCACAGATCTGCACTGGCTGCAAGTCATCCTCGCCTGTGCGGGCCGCATGGGGATCACCATTGTGCTGCAGATGATCTGCCTGGTGAACGCAGAGCTGTACCCGACCTTCATCAGGTGACCCATGGTGCAGGAGGACCCGTTGTCCAGATCCTCCCTCAGGATGCCATGGGGTGGGTGGCCCTGGCCTTGAGCGGTGTCCTGAGGAGTTAGCTGAGAGGTGCGGCTGGGCATCTATGAGAGGAGGCCCCTAGTAGGGGTCCTTGGGGGGATTGGGTAGATTACGAGTTGTGCTCCGCTTATAGACAGAACAATGGGCCTAGGGTAGAGGAAGGAGACCTGAATTTGAACCCTGTCCCTTTAGCCAGCACTAACTAGCTGGGTTGGCTTCAGCAGCTCCACTGACGCCACGGCCCTCATTTCCTTAAACACTTGCCATTTGTCAGTGACGCTCAAGCATTTCCACGCAAGTGACACTGGTCCTTGTGATTTTGAGGGTTATGATTCCTGCTTCACAAGAGGAAGCTGAGGGTCAGGAAGGGACAGGCCCTGCCATGTCACCCAGTGAGAGAGCGGCAGGCCCAGGGGCAGAGCCATGTATTTCTGACCCGAGAACTCATGCTTTCTCCATGACAAAACATGACTATTCTGCAAACTGGGAATGTTGCTAGAAAATTATGGTAAAATACACTCAATAGCTGGAACTAGTGATTCAGGAGTGTAATTCCCGTACTCTGGGAGGCTGAGGCAGGACGAACTCAAGTTCAAGACCAGCCTGGGCCAGGTTAGTGATTTAGCAAGACCTGTCTGAAAAAAAAAAACAAAAATGATATGAAGCTGTAGCTCAGTGTGAGGACACTGGGTTCAATCCCCAGTACCAAAGTAAAGACACAACAAGTACTCCCCCCTCCCCCTCTCCAATCAACCAACCAAACACAATGAAAACTTTACAATCTTCAGTCATCAAATGGAAGGTTCTGTCTGGGGTGCTAGGTACAGTAACAAGGAGCCCCCTATCTCCAGAATTCTTATCTTGCAAAACACAAACTGTGCCCATTTCATTGTTCCTGACCTTTTTGACACTAGGGAGTGATTTAGTCCTTCTTCAAAGGACACTAAGAGTGAAGCTCCGCCTCCTGCCATGTCAGCAGGGACATTAGAACCTGAAAGGAGCCTGTTGCTTGGAGGCGGAGCTTTGCTCACCTGTCCAGGAGGCTGGGTCGGTCCTTCAAAGGCCACAGGCTGGTGCCTATAGTGGCCTGAACTTTGGGAGGGGGAGTTGAGTAGCATCTCTTGTCTCCCTCCCCAGTGGCCCTGGCAGCCATCTTTCTCCTTTCTGTTTCTATGGTTCTGACTATGCTAGAACCTCATAGAAGTAGAGTCATACAGTGTGTATCTTTTTGTGACTGGCTTCCTTAGTGTGACATCTTCACAGTGAGTCCCTACTGTAGCCTGTGACAGGATTCCCTTCTAATTTTTTTTTTTTCTTTGAGGTAGGGTCTCACACTATAGTCTAGGCTGGTCCTAAACTCACTATATAGTTCAGGATGGCCTCAAACACACTCAGTCCTCTTGCCTCAGCCTCCCGAGAGCTGGGATTACAGGCGTGTGCCACTACGCCCAGTTTATGTGGTGCTAGAGAATTGAACCCAAGGCCTTGGGCTTGCCAGGCAAGCACTCTAACCACGAGGCTATGCCCCAGCCCCAGGATTCCCTTCTTGTCAGGGCTGAATGCTGTCCCACAGTGTGCGACCCCCTGCTTGCTCGCCCTGTCTGCCATCCGTGAACACGGGGAGGGGAGCTGAGAGCAGCCTGGTCTGGACGTGGTCGTGCACACGTCTCTAGGTGTCACTGCGTCAGTTCTTCTGGATCTGTATCCAGAAATGGAATCACTGGGGCACGTGCTGGCACTAGTTTTTGAGAACCCGTTGCACTGTGTCTCCACAGCCACAGGGCACAAGGGTCTTGATTTCTCCACATCCTCGCCAACGCTTTTTTTCTTTTCTCTGTTTTGTCAGGGCTGTTCTAACAGGCATGAAGTGCGCCTTTTTATGGTTTTGGTTTCTGTAATAATTAGTAATGTTGGGCATCTTGACCGGTACTTGCGGTCATTGGTCTATCTCCAGAGAAATGCCTAAAGCAAGAGTAGAGAATCTTTCTTCCTGCTAAGAGCCATTGAACATTTGCGAGTTCAATTTGCAGGCCACACAAAATTGTCAACTTAAAAGTTAGCCTCTGTATTCGGTAATACACTTAGCTGGCTCACCCCTCGTGTGACCAGTGCCACGGTGGGCTGGACCACAGGCTCCGGGCCGGGTGCTCCCTGCCTCCGGACTCTGATGAAATGTTTTTCCCCCCATTGGCTTGGGCAATGGGGTCATTTGCTTTTTTATTGTTGAGGTGTAGTTCATTTTTATCATACAGATTAATGCCGTACCACTTCTATCACTTCCCAAATACACGAGGCTTGTGGGGAACATTCTAACCACCACCTTTAAAACCAAGGTAACCCTGAAAGACCATGTTTAAAAGAAAATGCCTCCTAGTGCAGTGAGACTTCAGGGGGCCCGGGGGGACCACGGGCGAGGGCGCCTGTCGGGTGAGCCTGAGGCAGGGTAGGGTGTGACCAGCTCCAGTGTGTGCAACACCAGGGGTGCCTGAGCTGGAGATGCGCTCCTTCCTTGGACATTATGAGGCTGGTGTAAAGCAGGTAGTCAAGGCTGTTACAGAAGTTGTGTAGAACTGTTTAGCTAGCAGAGCTTGGGGGGTGGGGATGGGAGAGACGGTGTCCAGAGCACAGTACTGTCAGTCCTCATAGGTTAAGAAAACGAGAGCTTAAGGCACTTAATCACATCCAACCCTCATAAATAGAATATCACAGAACATGGCCCAGCCCTTCCCACAAATCCTTCTAAAGTGACCGATGTAGGAAGAAATTGAAGTATAAAAAGATGAATAATAAAAGTAATTCAGGAGCTAAGCAAACACCAAAAGGGAGAAAGAAGAAAAAGCAAGTGACAGAAAGCTCACTGAGCTTCTGGCAAATACTGTCACAAAGTGTATAAGAATTGTAACCCAACACACTACCGCAAAATGCAGACAAACTAGTCATCTTTATAAAGTAAGACATTAAAGTAGAGAGACAAGTTCTTGGAAGAGCATGTGGCAGAGGACTGGAAAAAACTGAAGCTCTCTCTGGAAAGACAGAACAATGAGAAACCGAAACGCTTGAGAAATGAAAACCACTCTTACGGCAGTATACAGGGAGCAGACACACCGGCAAGCCATTTGTTGCGGGCCAGCGACGGACCCTCGTTCTCATTCACCTCTTCTTCCCGGTTTTCCTCCTGTAGCGGTCACTGACAGTCTGTTGAAGTGGTGACATGGTCTGGTACACATCAGTCAAGACTTTGCTCCTGGCTTGCTCCCCATTCCAGGGTTCAAGGACAGGCATGAGCATAGATCTTTCTAGGTAACTAGTCTCCTGCAGATGTCGTCTTTTCTCAAGTGATAAGTCCTGGACAGGACTGAAGTGTAGGGCAGTGGGCACGTGTGCTTGTTATCTTGGTTATGCTTCTGTAGCAATCCCTTGAGAATTCTGTGCCTGAGAGCTACATGTCTGGATGGAAAATTTCAAGGAGGCAGGGTCTCTTCTTCAGCTGCGTGGATGCTTGGGGCTTGACCTGGAGGGGCGGGTGCTGGTTCCACCCATCCTCCCCGGCTTCTTAGTTCTGCCACACTGCATGAGGATCTCTATCTCTGGAGCTCCAACTCTGGCTCTGGCTCCAGCTGCGGCCCCACCCTGTGATTCCACCATCTTCTACCTGCCCACCCGTGAATGGACTGTGACTTTCTGAGACTGTAAGCTAAAATAAATCTTTCCTTCCTAAAGTTGCGGATGTCAGATGTTTAGTCACAGTGATGAAAAAGTAACTGAAACAATGGACAATGAACAGTCATAGCTCTTTCTTCTCTTAGGCCAGTATCTCCTCTTGGTACCATGTGGCCTGGTCCTGCTCTCTGTAGTTTGCTTACAGGGGGTTGAGCACCGGACACCTCCACTAGCCACAGGGATGGACATCGTATTTGCTCTAGGGTAAGTTAACATTTGAAACATGGATTCAAAAGAAGTAATCTTGGGTCTCTGTCTTTTCTCAGAAACTTGGGGGTGATGGTGTGTTCTGCCCTGTGTGACCTGGGGGGGATCTTCACGCCCTTCATGGTCTTCAGGCTGATGGAGGTGTGGCACGCCCTGCCCCTCATTCTGTTTGGTAAGACTTCCCAAGCATCTGTGCTTCCTTCTGTCAGGCCCGGCAGTGGGCACACTGACTTACTCAACCGTGGCTAGTTGAGTGACTGATGAGGATGGGGCCCGCGCTGTATGCATCTCCTGGCCCATCTGTCTTGCTTCCTGGGCATGATAGGATGACACTCTGCCATTTCTAGAAAGTGCCCAGAGCTTTATGTCCTGTTGCTCCAATCAAAATCACCCATCCTGCAGCACAGACCCTGACAGACCTTTGGGCACACTGGGTGTTTGATTGCTAACTCTTGTACGTAGCCTGTCCCTGTGGAGGTCCAAGAGGCTGGTTAATCACCCCTTTCCTGCTTCTGGATCTTAAATATTAAAAACAAAAACTTTAAAGCCAGGATCTTAAATATCAAAAACAAAAACTTTAAAGCCAATGGGAGTCCAAGATCTGTCCCATCTATGGCTGATAAGGTCGGATCAGAGGAAGAGGAGGGGACTGTGTTTTCTTTTCCCAAACCTAGAATGGGGCTCTGGGGCCTGCTCAGCCACATGGTAGAAGGTGAAACAGCTGGCCATGTGCAGATGTCTGCTGTTACAGATGTGCCACGTGTCCCAAAGAGAGGAGGGGGAGGAAGAGAGGAGGGGAAAGGAAGGAGGCAAAGGGAGGGGATCAGGAGAGGGAGAGGGAGCGAGAGAGGAGTGGGAGGGCAGGAGGAGGGAGGGGGGAGGAAAATAGGTATATGTACATAGAGGCCATGTGGGTCACTTCTATATTACACATATATACCCATATATCGACATGTATATGTGTATCTATGTTATTCTCTATCCTTATCGCTATCTGTGCATACACCACTCTCCTCTCTCCCTGTATCTATCATCATAAGTAGTAAAAAATTTATTTCATGCTGATCTTGGATTACTGAATCAAAATCCCCCCCTTTCTCTTTCTCTTTATTCTTCTTTCTTAATTTTTTGTATGAGTATTGAACCCAGGGCCTTCACACTTGTATGATATCCCCAGCCCTTTTTCTATTTTTAATTTTGAGATAAGGTCTTGCTAAGATGTTAAATTGCCCAGCCGAGCTTGATTTGGGCTTCCCCTGCCCCACCCTCCTGGAGTGCTGGGACTGCAGGTGTGCACCACAGTGCCCAGCCTACATCCCTTAATTCTTTTCTTCCCCATTTTATTGATATGTACATATGCGATACATAATGTTTGCATTGAACTTGAACATTTTGTGCACGTATGTGTCGCGTCAAAATTGCAAACCCTCTCCCTCCCGCTCCTGGCCCTCGGCCCCTGCCCACTGGCTCCCACGACCCCCCCGCCCCCCGTTTAGTTTTGTGAAATGGCTGTGGTCTGGGGTGCTCGCAACCTTCCACGTGGAGCGCCCGCGCTCCGCCCCTGCGGCCCCCTCCACCTTCCCGTGCTTCCTCTACACCCTGGCTCCCGTGACCACGCCGGGGAGCGTCCCCGCCGGCTCTAAAGCCCACATGCGCCCCTTCACCCCCGCAGCGGTGCTGGGCCTGACGGCTGGTGGAATGACGCTGCTGCTGCCGGAGACCAAGGGCGCCGCGCTGCCCGAGACCATCAAGGATGCTGAGAACCTGGGCAGGTGAGGCCCCGGCCGGGCCTGTTCTCTGCGAGGCCGGCCGCCCCACCCCCGTGCCCTCTACCCGGGAGCTTTAGAGGCCGCTGTGGAGGGCCCCTGGGACGGGCCCAGTGCCAGGCGCACAGCAGGCGCTCACCACGGCTCAGGCTTTCTCCACTCTCCTTACAGAGTGCAACCTTCCCAGAGAGTCCCAACCTCAGTGCGCAGGGCAATCATACAGAAAGCACGCAAAATGTCAACTCTTGGTTTTTGGCTTAAAAACCGGAGTCCAGGAGTCCATGTACAGAAGCTTAGCCAGTGGTGCTCACTGGCTCAGTGTTCTGTGAGCCGTGCTGATTCTGGGCTTCGTGGGACTGCTTAGGGCTCCGACTACACACGCTTGTCGAAGTCAATGATAGATATTTTTTGGTTCCAAGTGGTAGAAAGATATAACTAGTATATTACGTGATTGAAGTACTTCCTTACCCTTTGCTTATCGGCGTGGTTGTCTGAGATGCTTGTCCAATACGTCAGTCACGGCCACTCCTGCCTTGCCCCAGGAGGCCATGTGCTCCTGCAGCAGGCCACCCTCTGCTCGCCACAAGGCTCTTCAAGCACTGCATGCCACCACGGGTCTGTCCTTGCAGGACAGTGGCTGAGATGGTACCTGAGCGAGTAGGTGTGTCTGGGCCTCCAGGAAAATGGTATTTATCTGTCTTGGGGTTTGAATTTCATTTTACTTTTTCATCCATCGTGAAAGATTTCCTTTTAATTATTTTAACCTATTTAAAATTTGGGAAAAAAATCCCACCATTCTTAGTTCACGGACCCTATAAACACCAGCCCTAAGCTAGGAGCAGCACATGGGCCACAGCTCACCAAACCCCATCTTTCCTTCTTGTTTAATCTCCTTATGTTTTGAGACAGCCCCGTACCCAGGTTTCCAAGAGTCTCTGTCCAGTTGTCAGGTGCATGCTGATGATTCTAACTTGAATTTGTGTTTCCATTATGACAGGAAAACAAAGCCCAAAGAAAATGTGGTTTACCTTCAGGTCCAAACGTCCGAACAGGCTGGTGCCCAAGAGAAAAGCGTGGCTGGGAGCTGAGGGACAACAATGGGATGGACTTGCCAGCTGGAGAAATTCCCAGAAGCCTTTGCTTTCTGTAACCTCCTTCGTATGTGCAGCCTCCAAATTAACCCCAGTCCAAGGCATTTTCTTGGTGGGTTTTGTCTTTTCCCGTCCCCCAAGTCCCATCTCTCTTTCCTCTATTTATCTGTTCTAGAGAGAGCTGCCATTTCTGTTTCTATCAGGTACTTCATTGCCTACAGTATTTTGCAGAACAAATATAATATCAATATTGCTACAAAAGGCTTCTGTAGCTTTTTTGCACCTTCTGCTATTTTGAACCATCACCCCCACTGTACAGAACCTTCCTTTGCACCTCCAAGTCTGTGGGCCAGACATGCGTTCCTTGTTCTACCACGCCCTGTTTTGTCTGATCGTCCAAGTTCATTGGCTCAATTCCTAGATAGATTACTTTTTACAGAACATGTTATGGTGGACCTAAAATGATACAGAACACACTTGATTGCATGGGAAATCTCTCACTAGGCACATCTTTCAAACACATTTTTTTTTTCAAAATTTGCCCCTATCTTAATCAAATAACTCATTGCCCCAGTAGCTACTGTTCTGAACCCTCCATTGCGTGATTTTTTTTTTTTTTTTTTGGCTCTGTTTTGGTCCTGAGGATTTAACCCAGGGCCTTTGTCCTGCTTACATCCCTGCTAACCTTTAAAATTTTTATCTTGAAGTGAGTTCTTGATGATTTAATTGGCCCAAAACTGGGCTCAAACTTGTGATTTTTCTGCCTCAGTCTCCCAGAGGGCTAGGATTACAGGTGGGTACATTGCACTCAGCTAAAAGAAAGTGCCTCTGATCCTTGAGGAATGTGTCGTGGATGGAGACCTTACTGTCTTAGTGTCCCCTTGGAGGGTAATGTCTGATCTCAGGGACTAGACAAATGAGACATCACAATAGCCAAGTGGCACGGAAGCCCTCTCCTGTGTGTTGTGTCTCTACCTGGACCCTGCCTGGTGGCATCCTATGGATTCTTTGCTGGTCCTCAGTGGGTGATGACGGGGCCATCTGTCCATAGCAGAGGAGCTGAGAATGGAGGCTGGTCACGCACAGCCCCAGTTCCTTCCCCTCCAGGCTAGATCCTGGTTTTGTTTCTGTCTAGTCCCTCGGGGAGGGTCTGAACTATTCAGAGGCTTGGACTGGGTCCCTTAGCTACCTCATTTACAGACTCTTGGTTTTCATATGAAAACCCATCAAGAGTCCCCAACTGTGCTGAACCCCACAACCACCCTGGCCTAGAATGTCAGTCAGTCCCCTTTTTGTTTCCCATTCCCATCACTTTTTCACCAAGGGCCAAGTGCATTTCCTTTGTGACCCTAAACACGGGGCTCTGGTGAAACCGACCTTGGCAACAAGTGTCCACTCTGAGGGCCAGAGATTTGTCTAACTGTTCAAAGAGTGTCTTGGTTTTAACTGCCCTAGTCCCGGTCATTAGCATTAGTAATAAAATCTAGAGCTACTCTTTGCTAAAAAGGGCTCTTTAAACACTGGAAAGAAGACCCCGAGGCTCTGTGGCCTCACTTTATTTTCTGTCCTAATTTGTACTTTAGGCAAGTGACTTGCAAACATAGGATGACCGTTCCTTATGTGAAAATTCAAAACCTAAAATGCTCCAAAATCTGTAACATTTGGAGTGTCAATAAGAAGCTACATACGGGAATTTTTTAATCTACCTATTATATATACAGGCCGATACTCTAGTACCCAGAATTCCAAATGCTTCTGGTGTCAGGCATTTCAAGTAAGGGATTCTCAACTCATTTTCACCTCCTCCTGGATTTTGTCATCACACAAACAGGCTTTGCTGAACCAGATGTTTGTTGGATACTTAACTGTGAGTTCCCTTCCAGCTTCGGAAGGAGAATAGCTTTTGTTTTGCCAAGACTATAGCCCCCAGGGACCCTTAATTGTTTACCTATGCCTTGCTAATACAGCTATTCCAAATTTTACCTCTCTCCTTAAACCCAAGCATGAGAAGCTGGGGGCAGTTAGAGCACTTGTCCAACAAGAACAAGGCCTGGGTTAGATTCCCCAGTAGCCTGGCATGATGGCACATGCCTATAACCCCAGCTCAGGAGGTTCAGGTGGGGAGTTCTGCCCTGAGTTCAAGGCCAGCTTGGGCTACATAGTGAGTTCAGAACTACAGAGAGAGGCTCTGCCAAAAACAAAACACAACAAAACAAAATACAAAACCAAACCTAGGCATGCAACCCCTGTCCCCCAAGGACTCATGATGCCTTTAGTTAGAAATACATATCATGTATCTACTATGTGCTAGGCACTCTCTGGTTAATGATGATTGAATAGTGAATTAATAACAAAGATGTACACATGAGCACGTGTGTGTGCACAACGCGCACATGCACACACACACACACACACACACACACACACACAAAACCAAAAGGCTAACTAACCTCTGCTTTTGGGGAGGAGAAGCAATAAAAGAAAAACAGGATGGTAATCTACTATTCAGAAAGTAATAGGCTACGTGAATAAGAGCAAGCCAAGAGAGCTTAGTGGGTCTAGTTGGCAAAATCTTGGAGGGATGAAATGATAGGACCATTTTTTTTAATTGATAATTCCCTCTTGGAAGTGAGGTGACTGGGCCTGTGATACCAGAACAGATAAAACCAAAAGACTCTTTGAGTAGCTTGAGAAAAGTCTGCATCTGTGAGCCGGTGCTCAGTCCCAGAGGTGACTTTCACCAGATCCCTGTTTTGGTGGATCAGAAAGGAAATATCATTGAGGACAACAATGCCTGAACTTGCTGAGGCTGAGCTGCTCAGGAGCCATCTTGGCTGTGACATCCAAATGTCCAAAGGTAGTTTACAACTCAGAGCTCATGTGTTGGGTGGGTAACATCCCCTACAGAGACTGCAAACTGGAAGGTGGATAAGCTATGTAGATGGACAAAAGATTAGGCTTGGAGCAAAACTTAGGACAGAAAGAAAGCAGGGAAACTTCATAGTGAAGACTTGGGAAATTAATGACAACAACAGAAATGGTACTCCAGGTCCTAAGTCAGTCAGCACTCATCAGCTGCCACTGTGATGACATACTATATTCACTATATTCAAATCAGTCTGATGAGAAGTCAACTTGGGCAGGGGCTTGCAGGGCTCCTTAGCCCCTCTACAGGACAAGGCCACCTCTTTTAAAACTCTGTTGACCCCAGGATCCCAGTGCTCCCAGGTTCTAGGTTCTAATGCATACTTTTGCTCTAATGCAAAATCTGCTCTAAAAAAAAAAAAAATCCCTAAAAATGTTTGCTGGAACTAGGCACAGAGACAAGAAAAATGGAAAAGTTCAAGAAGGCAGGAAATGTTTTGCTAAACTGCGAGGACCCAGAGATATCCATGGTAGCCTTTAAAAGATCAAGATGCCTAAATATGGAGGCTTTCTGAGGGCCGAGCTGGGACAATTCCCACATCACACAGATAGTGACTGTGATCAATTGGAACAGCTTGAACCTATAAAAAAAAAAGTCCTAAGTCCACGATACTCAAAGGGTACAAATAATAGGACACGTGCCAAGGAAAAGGCACACATGGATTACTAATAAAGTTTATGAGCAGTTCTGTTAGCACAAATCTTGAATAGATTAGTACTACTAAGGAGTAAGTTAGCACCACAGTTAATCACCAAATAAGAAACATGAAGAGATAAAGTATGCTTAAAAATTAAGTGTCTATGGTTTGATCATTTCATGTTAAAATATGTTGACCACCCAGAAACTGGTGGGAGAAACACCAGTGGCCCTTGAAATCTGTTCCTCTGTTGGCGTTGCCCTAAAGGATACTTATGTAATTGTAGGACCACCCTATCTGGGAGAAAAGACTGATGTACTAGAAATCTTCTCATTGCTGAAACAAAATTCCCGATGCTCGCAGCCTGAAGGAGGACAGGTTGATTCGGATCATGATTTCGGTGAATTCAGTCCATGGTTTGCTAGCTCCAAGGCAGGAAGAGCATGGCAGAGTAACATGGAGGGAAGCTGCTTACCACGCGGCTGACAGGACGCAGAGAGAAGGGAGCTGCTGGAGACGAGAATACAGCTTCCCAGTTCACACCCGGTATTGGTTAGGATTCTTAGGACAGTATTAAAAAATTACATATAAAAAGGAACTTAGGGAACATACAAGTCCAAAGAGAGAGACAGCGCCCAAAATGGCTGCCTGTACATGTGGGAGCTGGAAGGTCCAGTGGCTGCTCAGATGCGAGACAGAACACCAGTCCAAGACTGCAGGACAGCTGGTGTGAGTCTGTGCCACAGATCTTTGTCGGAAAGACAATGGTGAGGACCCGAAGACTGGAGTCTTCGATGAGATTGGCAACGTGAAGACCGGAAGGATTCACTGTCTGGAGACAATGGCGAAGGCGGGCGTTCTCCCAGGAGAAGAGGCCGTAACAATCTTCCTTCTTTGTTCTTCTTTATTTAGTTCAAGCTTCAGTCTATTGGTCGGACCACTCACACCTGAAGTGGGTGTTCCTCTGTCATTTGCTGATCCACAACCAATAGCACACACCGAAAGCTCTGTCCTGGGCATTCCTGGTCCTGTTAGGTCAACACAATCACTTAAATAGTCGTGCTCCAAGTGACCTACCCCTTCTGAACAGGCCCCATCTCCAAACATGAGAATTTGGGAAGCCATTACAGATCTGAACCCCAACAGCTGGGTATCCTATCAGTTGAAGCAGAAAGTCAGGCCAGATTTTGTTTGGGTAGCATGTTGGTGGCCAGTGTACCTGCGAGGGTCGCTGTGTCCTAGGACACAGAGATGCCAATGAATAGTAAGCTAAAGACAAGACTTCCCTTGGTGATGACGAAGAAGTCAACTATAAAGCAAAAAGAGTCTGTAGTTGTTACCTGGCTAACACTTGAGCAGCCAGGGAAGGTACAAGTGAGGGAACAGAACGCCCCCCAAACCTGCCAATGACAGCAGCTGGAGTGGTGAATGGAGAGGGCAGTCTTTCATTAATTCATTAATTATTTTTGAGACAGGGTCTTACTAAGTTGCTAAATTGCATCAGGTCATTTTTGAACTTGTGATCTTCCTGGGTCAGCCTTCCAGAGTGCTGGGATTACAGGCATGCACCGACCCCCTCCTCAGCTAAGGCAGTGTCTTATCCCACATCGTCCTGTCTTAAGGAACTGGTCACCAGACATCTAAGTGCACTTAAGCTCGAGGTTGGGGCTCTCTTTGCAGTTCTGACTTGGCCACTCCGGCATCCCGAGAGTGTCCTGTGGTCACCATTTCTCAGGGGACTCTTCCTGCCAATGATAAAATGTTTATTATCTTTGTTTCTTGGTAAGAACAAGAAGTGACTTATGTGAAGTCACACTGTGCTGGAAAGGATGTTTTCCACAGCACTTTTGATTCTAGAACTGAACAGAAAATGATTGGGCTGGCTCAAATCATTGACTCAAGGTCCTCGTGATTCAGGGGTCTTGTGCTCAGAGCTGCCAAACAAGAAAAGGTGGGGAAGAGTTTTATTCTTGGGGTTGGGTAGCAGCAGCATTCTGTGTATGCTATCCTGAGAGAAGTAACAGTTCTGTTTTGTTTAATATTTCAGCTTTGGAGCTGAGTGTGGTGAGACATGCCTGTAGTCCCAGCACTAGGGAAGGCTGGGCCAAGGGGGTCACAAATTTAGGTCCAACAGGGCAATCTAGATAGACCCTGTCTAGAAATAAGAAGGAAAGTAAGAAAGAAAGAAAGGAAAGAAGGAGGAAAATGGCTGGAAAAGAAGCTCTGTAAGTAGGCCCTGGGTTTGATCTTCAGCATCGGGGTTAAAAAAACTGTATTGGGCTTTAGAAAAAATTTACACCAGCCTTCACTCAGCCATTCACAGGACCCCTAACCCCCATTCCAACTTACCCACTGACACCCAGGCTTACAAAGACTCAGCTGGATTTGTCCCTGATTCTGTGTTTAATTCTTGAAATTGGAACAGAAATAGTTTAATTTGATTACTAATGTCGACAAAAAGCCACAACCCTCAACTAAGAAAAATAAGCTAAATCTAAGTGACCATGTCCTTGAGCCATAGACCCAAGTCCCTGCAGCAACACAGCACTGCCGTGAAATGGGTGATGTTAGTGTTTGAATCCAGAGTGTCCCCTAAAAGCCTCACACATGTGGATGTTGTGTATTACCTGTGGATTCTATGTGCTGTTAAAAGGTTGGCCCTGTTGGGAGGGGTGAATTAAAGCTGTGAGCTAGAGGACAGATACGTAGTAGATTGTAGGCATGTGGTGGATTAGGGGCCTGTTTTAGATTATGGCTGTGTGGCACATCACTGGGCATGTGAGCTGGAGTGGGCGGATTACTGGGACACGGCCTGGAAGGGTATACACTAGTTCTGCCCTCCCTCCCTCCTGGCTTCCTATCTGTGATGCTGTGACTGGTTTTAATGCACCTCCACCAGTTGTCCATGAATAGACGGTGCAAGACCTTCTGAAACAGAGCTAAAATAAATCTTTCGTAAGTTGTGGATGTTAGGTATTATGTCACAGTAATAAATAAGTAACTAAGACAGATGTCATAAACTTTTATAGCTCTCAAAGAAAGGGAGTGGAGTTGACAAGTAGGGGGCCTTGGAGGAAGTCTTCTCAAATACAGCTGTCAGCCCTAAGGAGACAGAATGGCTCACAGGTTTCAGATGCTGTCACACTCTTAGCTCTAGGGCTGGTAGAGGCCAGCAGCTCTAGTATGCACTCCAAGAATTTTATCTGATAGTTACAAAAATGCTGGGTCAGATACAAAGCTCAGTAAATTGACTAAAGATGGCGCTAAAGGGGCTAAAGATGACAAGAGACAACTCTGGTTTCTTGATCTGAAGCATTCTATGGCTCTACAAGGTCACAGTGCATTTGCTTATTAAAAGGCACATTGCTATGAATCCCCGTTAAAACCTCAAATTCCTCCCCTCACTTAGAACGTCCTTATCTCATCATTTATGTGCTTTCTGAAGCAGTTCTGAAGTCTTAGTGTCTTTATGATGAAAAAATTGGTGAATGTAGCTGCCAAGGGCTATCCAACAGAGAGTCAGGTTAGTAAAAATGTGGTGGTGTGTCCTTATTCACTAAATGACTTCTGGTACTTTGTGACTTCTGGCTCCTCCCCCGTATCAAACTGACCAGGATGCCTTCTGGGCAAGATGGCAGCCAGGTAGGAGCCTTTCTCAATGACTCCTTATAGGCTCATTCAAACAGTTGAGATTTAGTGAAAAACTACCTGCTCAACTTACCTAGGAGAGGGAGGAGAGTTCCAGGAATTGAAAGGGGGCTGTGGGAAGAAACCCTGTAGATGTGTTAGAAGTTGAAGAAGGCACCAGCTTGGAAAACCACCCCAGGCCACGTGGGAAGGGCTGTGAGCTGCTGGCATCAACAGACCGAGGTAAGCCTGGAGCTGGGAGCTTAAAGAAGTGACAGCAGCTGGTAGTCTACCCCTCAGAAATGAGTCTGCAGGCAGTGCAAACTGTAAACAGACTGCGAGCTTCCCCTTGCAAAGGCACCCCAGAACTTAGGAGACCAGGTTGGGAGAAGCAGTGCTCAGCAGCCGTACTAGGGGGCGACATACGCAGGAGCCCTTTGAAGAGTCTGAGTCTGAACCGTTTAGGGTAAAAGCAGCCACAGACGGGCCACACATAAGGAATTTTGGGGACATTCTTAATCAGTGTCTAGGAAAGAACTGGCACAAGAGACAGTTGCAGAGAGGGGAGAGAGGCTGCCAACCTCCTGAATGACTCATGTGGCAGCGAGAACACCTTGGAGGGCAGAGTCCTTCCCTGAAGGGGAAGCCAAGACAGACAAGAGAGCTTTGCTGAGGGGACTAGATGTGAACAAGGCATTTTGTAGACCATCAGCCTGTTAGGTCTTGGATGGGGAGATTTTCCTTACAAACAACATGGGGGTAATTTTTCAGGCTCACTTCAATGGCTATATATATATATATATATATATATATATATATATATATATAGAGAGAGAGAGAGAGAGAGAGAGAGAGAGAGAGAGAGAGGAGAGAGAGAGAATCTCACTCTGTAGCCCAAGCTGGTTGGTCTTGGACTCACTAATCACTATGTTGTCCAGGCTGGCCTTGGACTCATGGCAATCCTCCTTTCTGAGCCTCCTGAGTGCTGGGTGTATTATTTATTTATTGAGACAGGGTCTCAATCTGTAGTCCAGGCTGGTTCTGAGCTTACTGGTATAGTTCAGGCTGGCCTTGGACTCAAAGCAATCCTCCTGCCTCAGCCTCCTGAGTGCTGGAATTACAGGTGTGCACCATCATGCCCAGCTTATGTGATGCTGGGAAACTGAACTTGGGTACTTAGTGCTTTCTAGGCAAGCATTTTAACCACTGAGCCATTCATCCAGCCCAGTCTATGGGTATAATGAACTTATATTTTTTCTGTTATTTTTTTTGGTTTTTACTTTTTTGTTCTCTTTTTTCTTCTTTTCTTTTCTTTTCTTTTTGTGTCCATTATTTGTAGTTTCTGTGTGTCTTTCTCTCTTGAGTAGCTCTTTATGTCCCCTCTGAAAAGCCTTTTGATAAATTCTGGAGACATACTGTTTCTACTTTACTCATAACGCTTCTCGTTTCTTCTTTACTGTTATTTTTATTGCTTAAGTTTATCTGCTTTCTTCTGGCCTGACGTTGGAGCTCTGCTATGCTTTTCTCTATCCTATAAATACTCTTTTCTATCAGTCTTAATGTGCTCTCTCCCCACCCGAACACTCTTACTAAGAATACTGCTAAGTATAGATAGCTCAAAATCATAAGGCTGGGTATATTCGGAAGCAATAACAGCATACTATTTAGCTAAACATAGATCATTAAGGTAGATTTTTCTCTATATTATCAACAATAATTTAGTGTTGCCTTCAACAAACTCTTCTAATATGTGACTGGACAATCTGTATAGAAATCATCATTAGTAGTATAGATCACATATATATGTTAAGAGTGGAATTGTCATATGAGTGAATATCTTGTTAGCCTATGTCTATAGCTGGTATTATCTGGTATGCATTAAGTTTAACCATTGATTTGAAATCTGTTCTATTGTTAAATGGGGTATAGAGCAGGAGTAGCCAATTAAGGGCTGATGTCTTCTGGTGGTCTGGTTTTGCTTAGGTAAACCATATAGAGTACTGTTTTATCAGTGATGGTGATAAAATGTTCCACACCTGTGACACATTTTGATAAGTTGATATCATGTTTACTTAGATACATTAGTGGTTTAGACTATGTCTTTTGGTGTTAAGGGTAGAGTAGTTGTAGTATTAAACTGGTTAGTAGGGTCTGTCAATAATTTACTAGTCTAAGATTACAATGTTATTGTAAATTTTTTTTCAAATTGTGGATGATGACATAGACATTGATCTTGATTTCTAGTATATGCCAACAAATATTTTGTTTGTAGACCACCTGTAATATGTTCCTTATTCACTCAAAAGTGGATGAGATTAGATAACCAGGAGAAGGTTGGTCATTGAGAAGACCCCCCAAATTGTTAGCTGAGTAAGCTAAAAACAGATATAAATACTAAACTCTGAATGAAATCTGCGTAGTAGAGACAGATCCCATTGACATTACCTGATCTACAAGCAATAAAATCATGGATAAATGGGGTAATAAATCATTTGCAAAAGGCTCAAATCACCAGAAGCTGATATTATGGGCCCTGAAGTAGCAAGACCTATAGGAAAGGAAATTAGAAAACAATTTGATCTATTGGCCAAAGAACTCAAACAAAATATGTTTAAACAAATGCAAGAGATGCTCAGTGAGCTCAAAGGGGATTTAGTCAAAGAAACAGCAGTCTTAATAGATAAAAAGCTTAAGGATTATAAAGAAGACACAAATAAAGAGCTAAACAAGGCAATGTAAGAAATGAAGGGACATTTGAGTGGAAAAATAGACTGAAAGGTGAAATACAAGATATGAAAAATTCACTTGAAAACATGGAAAATTGGCTTAAGGATTTTGAGGACAGATTATGGGACCTTGAAGATAAGTCTGACAAACTGGACCAAATAGTCAGTGTTTACTGAAAAACAAAAGACAGGAAAGAGAATGACGGATGACTCAAAAAGAAACTCAGAATTATAGGAGTACAAGAGAAAATGGAGGACAGTGCAAACAGTTTAAAGAACATCTACAGTGAAATTATAGAAGGACATATCCCAAGTCAAGGAACATTGAGCTACTAGAGGCATATAGAACACCAAATAACCTTGACCAGAAAGCCGCCTCTCCATGACACATCATATTCAAAATCCCAAACTCTCAACACAATGAGAAAATACTAAAAGCTGCAAGAGAAAAACAGAAAGTAACTTACAAAGATAAACCCATCAAAATAACTTCAGACCTTAACACAAAGTTTAAAGCCCAAGAGATCATGAAGTGACATCATCTCAGTGCTAAGAGAACATAAGTGCCAACTCAGACTGCTAGATCCTTCAAAATACAGGGGGAAGTTAAAATATTTCATGATAATGAAAACCTGAAGAAATTCATATCCACTAGACCAATATTGCAAAAAATACTTAAATGACTCTTAGACAGAGATAGGGAGACCAATAGTACCAAAGATTCCAGAGAAAAGGAAAATGAAAGATAATGAACTAACAATAATGTAGAAAAAACAATCAACTCTGAAGCATCGTGGTGATGACCAGATGCAGCAAATGTAACACTATAGTGATAATGGTCTCAACTCTCCTATTAAAAGACAAACTGGGTGATTGGATTAAAACCAAAACTCAACAATTTGTTGCTTGCAAGAGACTTTACCTGTAAAGAAACACATACATTGAAAGTACAATGATAGAAATCAATACTTAGTGCAACTGCACCTTGAAAACATGCAGGGGTAGCTACGCTATTCTCAGACACAGAAGACTTCAACCAAAACAAATCAGAAGAGATAAAGATGGACATTACACACTGGTTAAGGGAACAATCCAACAGGAAGAAGTCACAGCAACCAACATATATTCACTAAACATTAGGGCGCTCAATTTTGTAAAATAAAAACTACTGGACATTGAAAGGACAAATAAGCAATTCTAGTAGGGGGTCTCAATACATCATTATCACAAATAGACAGGTCAATTAGACAAAAAAATTAACATAGAAATATTAGAGCCAAACCACACTATGGAACAATTGGACTTAACTGTGATATTTATGGAATGTTCAATCCAACATCAACAGAATAAACATTTTTTTCCAGTAGCACATGGGGTATTGTCCAAAATAGATCTTAGTATAGGCCATAAGGCATGCCTAAATAAATACAAAGGAGTTGAAATAATTCACTGCATACTTCCAAATTACAGCAGAATATAACTAGAAATCTATGGCAAAAGAAACTACAGAAACTATGAAAATATGTGGACACTAAATACTATATTATTGAACAAATAATGGGTCACAGAAGAAACCAGGAAGGGAAAATAAATAACTTTCTAGAGTCAAATCACAATGGAAGCACATCATACCACAACCTGCGGAACACAATGAAAGCAATGCTGAGGGAAATTTACAGTTATCAATGCTTACATTATGCAAAGAACAATCTCAACAAATAAACAATTTAATGATGCACCTCAAGGTTTTAGAGAAACAAGAATAATCTAAATCAAAAAGTAGTAGGAGAAAAGAAACTATAAAAATCAGAGCAGAAAGCAATGAAATTTAAACAAAAAAAATGCAAATACCAGTGAATTGAATAATTGGTTCTTTGAAAGAATAAACAAGATTGACAAATTTTAAGCTAAATTAACCAAACAAGGAAAGGAAAAAAAACCCATATCAATGCAATTGGAAATGAAAAATGTGAAATTGCAATGGGCACTGCTGAAATTCAGAGAATTATAAAGAACTGTTGGAAAACATATTTCAACAAATTAGAGAATTTGAAATAAATGGGCACATTTCTAGATATGCATATACAAGATACCAAAATTGAACCAAAAAGACAAAAAACAGGCACAGAATTTGGCAGTAATAAAGTCTTTGCCTACAAATAAAGCTCTGGAATTGGACTTTTCACAGCAGAATTCTATCAGTACTTCAGAGAAGAGCCATCAACAATACTGCTCAAAATGTTCCATGAAATTTAAAGAGAAGGAACATTGTCAAATTCATTTCTGGAAGCTAGCATTACCCTGATACCAAAACCAGACAGTGACTTAACCAGAAAAGAAAATTCTAGGCCAGTCTCCTTAATGAACACAGACGCAAAAATCCTCAGTAAAATGCTGATGAGTAGAATCCACCAAATCATTACAAAGATCATCACCCAGATCAAGTTGTCTTAATTACAGGGATGCAAGTGTGTGGTTCAACATACATAAATCCATTAATGTAATACATCACATAAATAAAAACAAGAACAATGACCACAGGATCATTTCAATAGATGGCAGGAAAAGCCTTTGACAAAATGCAACAACAATTCATGATAAAAAAAAAAAAAAACCCTGAGGAAAGTAGGTAGAGACGGACCTTCCTTCCAACTGAGAGAAGCCATTTAAGCAAAAACTATGCTAACCTTATACTAAATGGGAAAAGCTGAAAGCATTGACCCTTAACTCAGGAATGTGACAGGCTGTCCACTCTCATCATTGCCACTCACTGTCGCACTTGAACACTCAGCCAGGACAATCAGGCAAGACAGTAAAATAAAGAGAATACCTAGAGGAAGGGAAGAAGTTAAACCACCCCTATTTGTAGGTGTCGTGATTCTTTACATAAAAGATCCCCAAAACTCCACCAAAAAATTCTTAGAACTAATTATTAGCAAATTCCACCAAGTTGCAGGATACAAACTTAACACAAAAGCAGTAACATTTCTCTGCATTAACGATTAATTCGCTGAGGAAAAGCTGAGAAGAGTAGTCCCATTCTCAGTAGCTCCTTAAAAAATTGAATATCTAGGAATAAGCCCAACTAAGGAAATGAAAGACTTCTACAATGAAAACCACGTTATGGTAAAAATTGGAGAAGAAAGAAATTGAAGAAGACATTAGAAAATGGAAAGACAGCCCCCGTTCCTGGATGGGCAGAACTAATATTGTCAAAATGGCTATACTGCCAAAACTGATATATAGATTCAATGCAATTCATACCAAAATATCAACAACAGTTTTCACAGAGCTTGAGAAAACAATTCTAAAACTTATATGGAACCCAGAGAGACCTAGGACAGCCAGAGCAACCCTAAGGCGCAAGACCAAAGCAGGTGGCATTACAGCTTTGGACATCAAGCTATATTAGCATCAAGTTATATCAACAAACAACAGTGATTAAAAACCCCATATGGTACTGGCACAAAAAAGATAGGTTGATCAGTACAGCAGAACTGAGGGTGCAGAGACAAACTCAAATGCTCCCAGCCCTCTGAACTTTGACACAGGGGCCAAAACCATCCACTGGAGAAAGGATAGCCTCTTCAACAAGTGGTGCTGGGAAAACTGGTTATCCATATGCAGAAGTGTGAACCTAGACCCACACCTATTGCCACGTACTAAAATCAAATCAAAGTGGATCAAAGATCTAGGCATTAAAATAGTAGCAATGAACCTCAGGGAGAACAAAACAGGGAAACCTCTTGAAGATGTTGGTGTGGGGCACCTCAATAGGACACCGATGTAAAGGAAATAACCTCCAGAATCAGCACACGGGACTGTAGCAAATTAAAATGCTTCTGCACGGCAAAGGAAACAAGCAAAGGTGGAGAGAAAATAAACAGAATGGGAAATTTTAAAAAATACCTACACAGTAGACAGGAAGCTAATAACTAGAATGTACAAAGAACTGGAGAAAAACAGACCCCTCAGAATCAAAGACCCAATTTAAAAATTGAGACAAATAGACAGTTCTCAGAAGTACAAATGACCAGCAAATATCTGAAAAAAATGTTCAACATCGTTAGCCATTAGAGAAACATAAACCTAAACAACTCTAAGATACCATCCTACCCCAGTGAGAATGGCTTATGTCAGGAACTCGAAAAGCAACAGATGCTGCCGAGGATGCAGGGAAAAAGCGCTGATGGCACTGTAAACTGGCACAACCACCATGGAAAGCAGTGTGGAAATTTCTCAAAAGTCTGAAAATAGACTTGAAAATAGACACCACTTGACCAAAAGAATTAAAAACACCACATTACAGCAGAGAAACACACTCGCCCATGTTTATAGGAGTGCAACTAACAGTAGCTAAATGATGGAAGATGTCAAGATCGCCATCAATAGACCAATGGATTAAAAAATGTGGTATATAGAGGCAGTGGAGGACTACTCTGCTACAAAGACAGATGGATATGAATTGATTATAGGCAAGTGGATGTAAGTTGAGACCACCATGCTTTGTGAAAGTGAATCAGAAGACTAAATATCACAAGGTTTCTCTGATATGAGAAACCCCGCGTACAAATAAACAATAGCATCAAGTGAGTGAGACATTGGGAGTCAGGGAGGATGAGGAGGGGGCCAGGAGAGTGAAAGAGGGGCAGGGACGGGATTGCGGCATTGTGATGTGTAGCCACTGTGTATCGCATACACACACTAATAAAAAATAGGAAAGATGTGGCACACATTAGCGTACTGCTCTGCTGTAAAGAAATAGAGATTTGAGTCATTTGTAGGAAAATGGTTGCATCTGTGATCATTGTGCTTAGAGAAATGAATCAGGCACAGAAGGTTAAATATCATATGGTGTCTCTGAGAAAATCATACCATAAAAAGTAAAAGAGAGATGGAAGAAAGTATGAAGGCAGACTTTGTATAGGGTGGAAAAGGATGAGAGGGAAAGGATGGGACATGTAAATAACACTTTTTTAGAAAGACTATGAAAGGTGAATGTTGGAAATTGATGTACCACGTCAAGGCAGCCATGACAGGCAGCTAAAGCTCCTCATGCCTGGGAGAGGACTTCCCGAAAGGCGTCAGAAGATGGCAGGCACAATAGCAGTAGTGTGTTCAAGGCCGCCGCAAGTATTTTGATGGGAATTCATGGCAATGTGTCTCTCACTGCTAAAAAAACTTTTAACTTTCATGTATTTTTTGACCATACCATGTCTGTTATCCATCCTTTGTTTCTTTTTTCTTTCCGAGGAAGAAGTGGTACCAATGTCTCTTCTTCCTTCCTCTAATTATTTCCGTCAGGCAGGGTGGTGCCCTTCCCTCATTTCCTGGCTGGGAAGATGGCACCACACACCTGGAAGCCTGCCAGGGCCCTTCAATCCCAGTAAGTTGACACAATCTTCGCAAGTCGAGCCCCAAACATCCCCCCCTTCCAGCCAGGCTCTATCTCCCAGTAACCCACTATTTCAAATACACGAGGTTTTGGGGGGGGATGTTCAAGATCCAAACCACAGCGGCAGCTTCAACATTATTTTAATTTCTGTTTTCCTGATTAACAGTGAGGAGACACATCTCTTCTAAATAACTTAATTGACCATTTTATATTATCTTCCATAAATAACTGTATTCTTGAGCCATTTCCATTTGATAGTCCTTTCCTTATGATTTTTTAGTACATTTTGGTAGCTTTGTTTTTTCAGACATTAGTCCTTTGGATATGGTGTATGTGGAGCAATATTTTTCCAAATCAGTCATGCTTCTGTTAAATTTCCTCTTAGGGTATGTGTGACACTGTCAGCTTTATTTAACTTAATCTAGCTTTGTGTAGTCAAATTGACCGGTCTTTGCTTCGTGTCTCCTGGGTTTTGTTTTTTGTGTAAGAAGGCCGTAGCACATTGCAAACTATGGAAATAGTCCGTTATGTTTTTTCTAACTCCGTTAGTCTGCAAATTGTAGGTGGTCCTAGACTAGTAAGAGTTTAACTTATTTTTCAGCTTTATATTGGTGCAAAAGTGATATACATTCAATGAAAATCATGCTTTAATAATCATTTAGAATTGTGATCTTCCCCCAGGCAAGTAGTGTACAGTCAGTTCCTGTCTTGTGATGTTGGACAGCGGCAGCGAGCCACAGCTCCAGGGTAGCCAGTGATGTCAAGAGGAAACCACCATTGCCATACAACCCTGTGTGTTGCCTAGCCACGGTGCATTCAATGCGTGTTCAATTTAACGATGTTTTTGACTTATGATGGGTCTGTGGGGCAGGGTGGTGTTTGAGGGGCACTTATCCTGGGGGCTATGGCAGGATGCATCAGCTGGCCTGTGACAGCTAGAATTCTGGGTTAGAGAGCTCGTCTGCAAAACTAATGATGTTCACGCTCTGGCGTTGTGAAACATTTCTATCCATTCCTACATCCCCTCTCCCCTGGTATCTGCTGATGTAAGTGATGATATCTTGAAATTCTTTTAATGTGTCAGCTGTATTTTCCCTAGTCAGACTTCTGACTCCTCCTACCCCCTAAGATGGATGCAGTGACCAACTCCAGACACCTGGGGGCAGAACTGAGCAAACAACCTCCGTCAGAGGCCTGCAGGAATCTTGGCACTTCTCTAGGTAACTGTCTTGCATCGGCTCACTGAAAATGTTTAGTTCACAAAAGATTCTTGTTTTTTCTCAGAAAGCAAAAGAAGGATTTGGGCCTGGTGGCGCAGGCTTATAATCCTGGCCCTCTAGGAGACTGAAGTAGCATGCGCGCGCGCTCTCTCTCTCTCCATATATATATATATATATATATATATATATATATATATATATATGTAGATAGATAGATAGATAGATAGAAAGTGTGCTGAGAATGTAGCTCAGTATGAAGTCCTAGGTTGAATGTCTAGTACCAAAAAACAAAACAAAACAATACAAATTTTTAAAAAAGGGCTCCTACCATAATAACATCTACTACAATGTGATTAGTCAAAAGTGCCCTTGCTAGAATAGGTGCAGTATTATTTGGACATTTAGCCTGTAAAACTATGAGTTAAATAAATTTCCCTTCTTTATAAAGAGCTCAGCCTCAGGTATTTTGTTATAGCAATGGAAAAATGGACTAACATACACTAGAAGATGTGCTTCTTTAAAATGGGGGAGAAAAACAAGAAAGAAGATGGCTTGGGATTCAGGAGATGGGGAATCCAAGACCAGAAAGGAGGAGGGGAGGCTGTCTTGGAGATCTGCCAGGTCGAACCAGAATGGGCAGACTGGTGGCTCCAGATGGGAGAGATACCAGTTTGTGACACATTTGACTACACTGAGGGCACATTGACTGTTCCGTCAGAGAAAAGGAGGGGAAATTCAAAATAAACACATAGAAAGTGAAGCAGTAACTAAGCAGGATTCAGGAGGAGCAAAATGCCAGGAGAGAAATGCAGGCAGTCTCACCGGCACAAGACAGCTCGGCCGCGGAGAGCAGTTACCTGCCGCTGTGCTGCCACTGCTGACTGTCTGGATCAACGAGCATGGGACAAACAGAGCTTGAGGGGAAGAGTAAAGTTGTGTGTTGTGAAGAGTAGAGAGAAAATAGAGGTAAATTTTCATCTTTTGTGTTAAAAGGCCAATAAGTAATATTTAGAAAAATCAAGAGCCATCAGCTCAAAGAAATTATTTGGCTGTATGGACACAAATTTCAGAGGAAAACAGTTATAATTGGACTTTTCCTCTGAAGAGCTGGTAGAAATGGGGTGAGATAAGAAATATTTACTTTTCATTACAGGCCTTACAGGTGTAAGCCTTAAAAATGTGTCAAGGAGCTGCAGGAAGAGCTCAGTGGTTAAACGTCTGCCTAGGGGTGCAAGGCCCTGGGTTAGGTTTTCCAGCACCACATAAACCAGGACCGGTAGTTCATGCCTTTAATCCCGGCATTCAGGAAGCTGAGGCAGATTGTTGTGAGTTAAAGGCCTGCTTGAGCTATATAGCAAGTTCAGGACCAGCTTGGACTGCAGAGCAAGATGTTGTCTCAAAAAAAAAAAAAAGTATTGGTAATATAATGGATCGAATAGTAACATCATCTTTAAAATTCAAGAATTTGGGGAAAAATTTACCAGACTGAAAAATTATCACCTACAGTTTAATAATGCCAGCAATGTTCTTTACCAAACCCTCCTTGAAATCTTTTGTAGAATTACACTCTTGTAACTATCCCATGTGAAGAGAGCGGGACTTACGACTCCCCAAGCTGTGCTCTGGTTCCTTTACCTGAGGTTCCCTTCAAATCTGATTCAAGCAACAATCAACATGTTTAAAATTTCTTTCCCAGCCATACTGGAAGCCCTCGCTCAAAGGTCATCACCTACATTCTGGACAACTTCATATTGCTTTGGTGGAGCGGGGGCTTACTTCTTTAAGAAAATGGACTCTAAAGGAGCTGGTGGTGATTATAGGCCTGTAGTCCTAGTACTGGGAGACTGAGGCAGGAGGATTGCAAATTTGAGCCCAGCCTGAGCAACTTGGTGGCTTAGTGAGGCCTTGTTTCAAAATCAGAAATTAAAAAAAGAAGACTGAGGATGGAACTCAGTGTGAAGGCCTTGGGCTGAATCCCAAGCAGAGAAAATAAAAATATAAGAAAAAAAGAAAAAATAGCCTCTCGTTTTTTTTCCAGTTCTTTTCTATTTGGTTTCTCTGGCCCACAGCTCCTCTCTGTATTTTGGTTTTGATGTCATTGTGGGAAAATGACCAAATAAAGACATATGAAGATGGAAAAGTAATCTCCGCAAGCCAATGGCTGGGGAATTCTGAGAACAGAGTGGTCTGGACAGGTTGGGCAGGGTCCAGGCAAATGGTGATTTTTTACACAGCAGTGCAACTCTGCTCCTGAGTGAGGAAGGGCGGATGGTGTGGGCTTTAGGATGAGTGGACAGCCTGCTCTGGCCTCAGGGTCACGGAGCCAGGACGTGGGAGTCGTGCGCTCACTCCTTAGCTTGAAGAACTGTCTGGTTTCCTGACTTGGAGGTAAATCACCTTCTCTTTATTTTTTCTTGGTCTGCAATGAAAAACACAATTGGAGAGGGGAGAAAGAAATTGTGAGGAGCTAAAACCAAAATAAAGTATAACTGTAAATCAAGGAACCAAGGAATAGACATGAACTTCAGCCTTAATGTCACAATGGGTTCTGAGTGGTGAGTTTTCATAAAGAAAATGAACAGACCAAGTGATGGCATCGGTGGGGTCATTCCCAGATTCTCCTCTCATGTGAAACTGGTGCAGCTCAGGTCCCCTCCTAGGCTGTGTCCCCTTCCTTTGTCACAGAGACGGCGGGCAAATACTACACGCAACTTGGCCTCAGTTAAAGATGGTGGCTGCCAAGCCCAGGCAGTGCTGTCAGTTCTCAAATAGAATTTGAGAGGCTATTTTTAAAATTAAACTTCACTTACTTTTCAAGTTTGATGAGTGAGAATGCAATTAAAACATTTTCTCAACCTGTGAGTTTTCTCAACCATTTTGTGTCAGTAAATTGCAGGACTCATGGCTGCTTCTAGGAGCTTCTAGGAGAAAGGCAGCTTTCTTCAGTGTGTTGTTCCAAGTCGCGTTCTTTGCTTTTGTTTGTGGTGACTACTGAGGCCTTGGCTGCACCACGCCCCAGATCCTCACAGAACTTTCTCTCCTGGACAGGGTCAGTCCCACCTCAGTCTCTAAAGCAGTGCAATCTGAAATGAGGCTGGCAGAAGCTCCTCAAATTACCCAATAGCGCCGGGGTCCTTTCAGGCTCCAAGTGGAGGGGCAGTCCAATCTCCCGAGTCCCCAGTCTCCATACCCACGACTGTAGCGGAAGCAGCAGCACCAATGCCAGCAACGCCGACAGCAGCAGCGACAACCGCGAGGTCATCCACAGCAACAACAACGTTAGCCTTGGCGACGTGAGCCGCAACAGAGGCAGAGCTAACAAGGCAGCATTAGCACAGCCACCACAGCGGAGCCGCCAACAGCACCCCGCGGGACCAAAGGGAGCAAGGCTGGTACCATCCTCAGCACCGCAACCGCGGTGCCGAAGTCCGCAGAGCAGCGCCGACAGTCGCCGCAACGGGGGCAGCACCGCCACCGCGACAGTAGCAGCAACGGTACCGGTACCGCCAACCGCAGCAGCAACGGTACACAGCAACAGCAACGGGATCACAGTCGGGGCGGCGGCAGCGAGCCGGACCGCCGGAAGAGGCAGCCGCGGCAGCAGTAATGGCTCCTGCCCGCAGCGGCACCGGGCGCCTGCCGTGTGCCCCCCACGGAAGCCTGGCTGTCGCGGGTGAGCAGGCTGCGCTTTGCCACTTACGGCCGGTGGGCCCCAGGCCCGCCCTCCGCGTCTCCGTGCGGGGGCTGTTTCGAGCTGCCAGCGTGCTTACTAGGCCGCGTGTCCGTGTCCGGGAAGAGCCTGAAGGAGAGAGCCTGCGCAGCCCCAGCCCGGGCCCTCAGGAAAGCTCAGCTGTCGTCGTCCTCTTCATCCCCCAGGGGGCTGGCTCTGACAGAGACCTGGGCACATGCTGGGGGCAGAGGCTGGGTGATGGCTTACAGCCAAAAGGTGCTGCCAGGCCTCATGCGCACAGGTGGGACCCTGGGGAGGTGACGGGATCCCGGGCACGGTGCTCATCGGCGGATTCACGCGTGGATGAATTTGTAGTCGGTGGCGCTCCGGGGAGGCGGGACCTGGATGGAGGTGGGTCGCTGGGGTGCCACATGCAAGGGTGTGTATTGTCACCTTTGCTCGTCACCTCCTGGCTGCCGTGTGCTGAGCAGCTTCCTTCGACCATGCTGCGCCTCTGTGCCACGCTGCTCTGGAGATGGCTGGCATGGACTGAGGCCTAGGCGACTCTGAGCCCAACAGCCGTCTCCCCCTTTACGCTCCGAGCGTCAGCTGTTTTGTCCCAGTGATAAGAAAGTGAGGAACACACTGAGCCCAGTGCCTTTCAGATCTACAGCCTTGGGTGGCCGGGAAGGGGACCAGCCAGCCATGCTATCTGTGACCGGATGCTGTGATTGGGGTCTGCTCCCGGCACCAGCTGTGGCCTGCCCTCCTGCTCACAGGCACCCTCCCTCCCTCCGCGCATGGTCCCTCCCCGCCATCCCAGTCCTGCCTTCCCACACTGTTTCGGCAGGGGGAAGAGTTGTCACCCATCACTGACCAGCCAGCTGGGAATGGGAGGCAGAAAAAGCCAGTGCACAGCTTTATGGGAGCGTGTACTAGAAGGCAGGCAGAGCAGCAGCAGAAGTCACCAGCAGGAAAGGCGCCTCGCCGGCGGGAGCAGAGATCTGGCAGTGTGCGCCGCGTGTGCGAGTGTGTGTGTGCATGTGGTCTATCAGCCAGCTGGCCTACCACTTCTCAAAGCTATTCAGAATATTCCCTTAAAATCCATGTCCAATGGACAGACCCAGTGCACAGGGCTGCTGCTTTAAAAAACAGTGAGGACGAACGCTCTGATGAAGAGACAGAGGCTCTTGGGCGTTTGTTAATTAGGAGGCACTTGACGTGCACCGTCTCATTGAGCGGTTATGAGGTAACTTCAGGGAGTGGGCACTGTCCCTACCCCTGACAGATGGCAAGGCTGAGGTCTCAGTCCATTCATGGGCGGCTGGCGACAGCAGGAGCCCCGGGCTGAGGGCTAGCCGGACAGAAGCTGTGTGCAGCGTAGGGACAGGAAGCCGAGCCAGCGAGGAAGGACAGAGTGTCTGCAAATCGCATTTCCTGCAGATCCCAGAGGTCAGACTTCTGCGGCACTTCCCACTTGAGAAAACATCATATGGGCCAAGCAAAGCATTTGAGAGCTTGGTGTAACCTTGGACAGACTACGAGACCTCTAGTCACTCTGAGTTCAGTTCTCAGAAAAACCTGGACCCTGTGGTTCAGCCACCTTCTGCCAGGGGACATGGGAAGGTTTTGTAGCAGGCACAAACTTTGGTTCCCTGCACTTGTGGGCCCAAAATGGAGGTGGTGAAATAAAAATATCCAAATATATTATATAAACAGGCTTATAAAATTGATGGTATAGAGGTTTTTCTCTAGATTTTTTTCTTAGCTTACTTTAAAAATAGGTTTGTAGGGTTTAAATTTGGAAATTAAAAAACTGCCTAGAAATGTGCCTTCTTGTCTATGTCCCAAAGAGACCCGATTCTCCAGCCGGCCAATGTGGGGTCCTTCACATGGCCCTGAGATGCAGGTCTATTCACGGATAGCTGCCCCTTACCAGGGCTACTCTCTGCGACCCCTGTGGACGCCTCACGCCCCGGGGCCGTGTGGAGCCCGCTACCCTGTGTGCACTCATGAGAATGTCAGATATACATCAGGGCATGGAGGCTCATTGCCTCAGCCTTACTGCACCTCTCTGCAACCCAAGCATCGATTATTTCTCTTTCCTAAGAGTTTTCACCTTTTCACTCAGAAAAAAAAGTACTTGGCAGACTCTCTTTGGCATGTCCAAGCATCCAGCATTCCCATGGCTGTCCTCTGGCACTATTATTAAGTACAATAAGGTGACTGAGCTAACAGCAGTGTGATACTCTGATAGTCCATCTGATCCATCTGATAATGACTAGATGTACGTTTTGGGGGCACTGGAGCCAGGACCTCACACATGCTGGCCATAGCCCTGCCGCTGAGCCACATCATCTGCGTTCCTTCCATGGGTGGCAGAGACGCTGTGAGGTGACTCGTGGGTGGGCAGGAGCCACCGTGGACACATGCTGGACAAAGGGACAGTTCACCTCGCAGTGCAAGATCTCGCCATACAACGCAGGTGCAGGCGGTCATGGTGCTGCTCGGGAGAGTGTGCGAGTGTGTGAATTCTTGACTTCTCTCATCTTCTATTTGACATTTCCACACTGCAATAGACCGTGGGGACCATTGGTAACTGGGCCATGGAAAGCAAAGCCACAGACAAGGGGGATTATTGCAGATGTGCACATATATTTAATACTCCTATATTTCCACCATTTTCTTTTCAATTATTAGTTTGTATTTTTATGTTTATATACCTGTACTGTATTATACAGATCATAGAATATACACTTTCCTATGCTACCTTTTTTTTCTATTTGCAACACATCTTGGAGAACTCTCTGTCTTTTTTTAAAAATTTGGTCCTATTTAAAAAGACCATTTGATAGTGTCTTTATTATTTTACAGTTTCTGTTTTTTCTTTTGTTGTTGTTGTTGTTTTGTTTTCTTGAGACAGAGTCTCATTGTGTAGTCCCTGGTCCCAAGCTCACTGTGTTACCGAGGCTGGCCTTGAACTCATGGCAGTCCTCCTGCCTCAGCCTCCAGAGAGCTGGGATTACAGGTGTGTACCTCCATGTCCAGTTCATGTTATGCTGGAGAATTGAACCCAGGGCTTTGTGGTTGCTAGGCAGTGCTGCAACTGCAGAGCCTTCAGCCTCCAGTTTTCACTTTTCAGTTTTTGCCTCGGACTTAGCTTGGACTTATCTCAATGTGTGAGATGAAGCGTGGATGCAACCAGTCTTCCCCAGGGCTTTCCCAGTACACTTACTGAGTGGTTCATTTAGGAATCTCAGTTCTTACCGCTGCATGGTTTCCACTTCCTCGATGGTCTCAGGCAGGACCTTGCCTTTCGTCTCTGGGAGCAGCAACACCAGTCCTCCAGCGACCAAGCCAATTGTAGCTGCGAGACAAACAGATGAAAATTGTGCACACGAAGGCTGAGCCTGAGGGCTCATGCCTGTAATTTCACCATTCTAGGAGGCTGAGTCAGGAGGATCACAAGCTCGAGCCTAACCCCTTAACAGCTTAGTTAGAATCTATCTCAAAAGCAAAACTAAAATATTAGGCTTGGGATGTAATTCAGTATGAAGGCCCTCTGAGTTCAATCTCCGGTACTAGGAAAAAAAAGACAAAAAGCAGAAAAGCAATTCTATAATTAGAGCTCTCTCTCTCTCTCTCTCTCTCTCTCTCTCTCTCTCTCTCTCTCTCTCTTGTGTTTTCCTATACTTATTTATAGATTCCCTGGCCATCTTTGACTAGCCTATTTTCCATCATAAATATTATGCCAATTCCAAACACTCTTGGAGTACAATTCCTTTCAGGGAAATGAAACACTTCATGTTTTGAGTCAAGGTTATTCTAGGTTAGAGGACATTGCCACAGTGTTAAGATAATAACTCTGAGAAAAAAAAAAACAACTGATTATGTGAAAGGAAGAACATGGCTCAGCCAATGTAAAGTGCTTAGCAATGAAAGTGCCAGAGAACTTCAGTCGTGTTAGCATATAAAAGCAATGAATCACATATCACTAATATTAGAATTAAAAAAGATAATGAGGCTGTTTTGTTCAAATAGAGGTGCTCTCCAAGTTCCTGTTGTTCCTTTATCTTTGTTTCTGGTTATTAATACAATCTTTAATATACTGTGTTGATAGTTTTGTTTCTTTAAATTTTGATATGCATCTTGGTTTTCGAATGTTGTATCTTTGTAGGTTGCTTCCATAATAAAATGTAGGAAACAGTGTGTGGGTTCTTCACTAGGTTTGGGGATCCCAAGTATTGTATGCTCTGCTCCACTGTGCCCTCAAAAAAGGGTGCAAATCCCAGCACTCTAGGAGGCTGAGGCAGGAGCATTGAGAGTCTGAGCCCAACCTGTGCAACTTAGTGAGAACCTGCCTCAAAAAACAAACAAAAACAGTAAAAGGGCTGGAGCCAGGCACGGAGGCTGGGGTAGCTCAGTCTTAAGGCCTTGAGTTCAATCTCTAGTACTACTTAAAAAAAAAAAAGAAGGTGGAAATAGATGCCACAGAGTGTCACAGTACACCAGCACTGAGCACCTGGGTCCAACTCCGACATCCTCACTGGTCCAAGGACTTTGGGAAATCCTACAACTATGTTGACCCTCTGATTCAATTCCCTTCGTCTGGGTGGGGCAACAGGCCACCTTGCAGGCTTCTGGGGGACAGCGGTGTTTTGTCAAATCCTTAGAACACTGCCTCAGGATAGAAACTGACCAGCTACCAAGAGCTGCTTAGAGTCTCCGACCTTTTTGGGTTTGCTGGGTGATTGTCAATGCCAACAAGAAATGCACTCAGCTGGCGTCTGAGCTCTGAAGCAAGTGAATTTTGATGAACAGTAGACTCATCAAATTATCATCCATTTAGTATTTAATATTTGCAAACACAAGCCCAATCAAGTCAGGCATGGTGGCACAGAATGTGTGATCCCAACATGTGGGAGGCTGAGGCAGGAGCACCCCAAGTGCGAGCCTAGCCTGGGCAATTTAGTGAAGTAGTAAGACATTGTTTCAACTTAAAAAATAAGAAAGTTAAAATTTAAAAAGACTGGGGATGTAGCTCAATGCAAAGGCCTTGGACTCAGTTTTTAGCACCATTAAAAAAAAAAAAAAAAGACAAGCCTAGTTGTAGCTGCTTGAAGTCCACAACTAGTGTACTTGTACAGCCTGCAAAGGAGAGGGCAGAAGTTAAAATGGCAAACTGCCATGCTTCCTGCTGGCTTCCGAGCGAGGCCGGTGGGAAACACCGTTGGGATGTCTTTGAGTCGCTGTTGACTGTGGAAATGTTGCTGTAGTCTCTTATCTTTCTAGGGGAAGTTGAGGAACGAGCAAGGGTCAGCAGCAGCTCTTTGGGGCCTGGACCTGGCATTGCCTTGGTAATTGTATTTGGAGAAACATGAGGTAGCTTTTTGCTACCCAGAGATTTCCTGATGCCACTGCTGTCCCTGTAAGGGGTGGCCAAGACTGAGTCTCCATCCTTGCCCAGAAGGTGGGATGGGAGGGGAGAACTTGGGGACAGGCTCTCAGTCAGTGCTGGGGAGGAAGGGATTGAGGGCACACGTCCCCGTCAGCACTGCTAGCAATTCAGGGGCCAAACCGCGGCCACTTTGGGCTAAAGAGCCGTGTGCAGTTGGGAGAGGTGGTGCCCATCCATAATCTCAGCTTTCTGGGAGGCTGGGGCAGGAAGTTTGAGGGTTCAAGTCCTGCCTGGGAAATTTGATGAGACGTGGTCTCAAAACAAAAAATGGAAAGGGCTGGGGAAGTAGTTCAGGGCAAACACCCTGGGCTCCATCCCCAGTACCACAAAACTCAAAAACAAATCAAAGACCTCTGGGAGATTTCTTACCGAACACCACAAGTGGGAGCTCCAGCCAGATCTCGGCAAGGCGGTAGACCAGGAAGGGCGTGAGGGCGCCTCCCACGTCACACATGGAGGAGCAGAAGAGGACCCCGAGGTTTCTGAAGCATGGGAACCTGATTTAGCTTTCACCTTATACAAGGCAGCAGTTTACCTTCCTTCCACCCTCAAGTAAACACTTCCCCAAGCCGAGTGTGCTAGCACTCTGGGAGGCTGAGGCAGGAAGATCACAAGTTTGAGCCCAGCCCAGGCAACTTAGTGACTCTGGGAGTCCCTGGCTTCAAATAAATAAATACACTAAATAAAATGAAATAAAATAAAACAAAATATGGGCTTGGTATGCAGCTCAGTGAGGAAACACCAAACAAAAAAATTCCCAAATGCGAAAATATTAGAGAACTAAAAACCAACCATTTCTAATCTTATTTTCCATGAATGAACGTGAGCTGCGTGCACGATTCCACCCACAGTGTGTCGTTCTTGTTCTATATAAACCTTTAGGCTACGACCAGAGTTTCATTTCCTTGCCCCTGCCCCCCTTTCCGCTGGCAGGTTTGGGCCGCTCCCGCCCTGTCCCGTGGAGCTGCACCGCGGTCCTATCTTGGGATTCAGGCCCGTTGTTCTCATCAAAGATGCTGCCCTTCACCCCCACCCGGAAGCGTGAGGGGGACCGGGGCCTGGATGCTGGCCCTACACATCCTCCCCTTCTCCCCTGGCCTGGAAAGCAAAGGCTGCTGCCAACAAAGGCTCCCGCCACTCCCCCTGCTCACCTTATGAATGTGGGGTACAGTTCGGCGTTGACCAGGCAAACCATCTCATAGGCGAGTGTGATTCCCATCCGACCCAAGCAGGCCACGGTGACTTTGAGCCAGTGGAGACCTGAGGGGAAACAGTGCTCCCGGAGGCTGCATGCAGGCCGGCCTCCAGAGCCCCATCCCTGTGGGGCAGGAGAACAGGGCGGGTACCAAACAACACAAGCTGCTGCTCCGTGTCTGTTTTAACCTGAGATAATATTCTAATATACCTTCCCAAAGAGCCCCAGAATCAATAAATGGGATTATCCTAACATCCTTTCTCTTTTTTAAAAAATGCTTCTTTTACAGTACTTTTTCAGTACCAGGGCTTTCACATTAAGCTATATCCACTCCCAGCCTTAATTTTTTTTTTTTCTTTTTTAGAGGCAGGGTCTTGTTCTGTAGTCCAGGCCGGGTCTGAGCTTGCTACATAGCTCAGACTGGCCTCAAACTCACGGCAATCCTCCTGCCTCAGTCTCTTGAGTGGTAGGATTACAGGCGTGTGCCACCACACCCAGCTTACATGGTGCTGAGGAATCGACCTTGGGTACTCAGTGCTTGCAAGGCAAGTGCTTTAACTTCTGAGCTATTACTCCAGCCTTTCTTTTCTAAATTTTGAGACCAGGTCTTGCTAAGATGATACATTGTCCAGGCCGGAACTGAACTTGAGATCCTCCTGCGTCTGTCTCCCAGAATGCTAGGTGTACAGGTGGTGTATGTCACCATGCCTAGTTAAAAAGTTATTTCTTTAAAGAGTAGATTTAGGTTCCTACCAAAATTAAGAGGAACATACATAGAGTGTCTCCATTCTCCTGGTCCCCACATGCATACAGCCCCTTCTCCATTATCAATACACCTCTTAGAGTGACATACTGGTCACAGTCATGACACTCAGTGACATGTCATAGTCACCCAAAGTCCATAGTTCACGTTAGAAATCACCCTTGGTGGTGACTGCTTTTTGGGTTTGGACAAAGGCAGGTGACAGTGTCACACAGAGTCTGTTGAGTCTATGTCCTCCCCCTCTGCATGGTCAAATCCCCTCATTCCTGGCAACCACCAGTCCCATCCCTCTCTTCAAAATTCTGCCCCTGGGATTCTTGTCTTTAGGTCTTAGTGGTTAATGACAGAATCACAGAAGTTTCCAAAGCTGGGGCAACTTTGTAGAAGTTCTCCCCAGAAGAACATCAAAATAGGGGCATCTTGTCAGTAGCTGTGGCTCACTGAAGGGTTGGAGCAAAGCCTGATGTGGCCCAAGGGTCCTGTTTGCCAGGCATCTGCTCCCGCCATGGAGGAGCGCCTCTGAAGGAAAGAAGTTGCTGAATAACCATTGACTAATGGCCTTTAAGTTTTCTGGCTTATTCTGCAGGGTGATGTGCAGAAGTCAAGGAGTTTCTCAAATACCTACAGCGTGGCCAGTCTGCAGCCAGTGTGGCTTTGAGTGTGGCCCCGTGCAAATTTGTAAACTTTCTTAAAACACTATGAGGCTTTTTATTTTTAAAACACAATCTTTGTCCACAGGCCTGTCCAGCTGTGGTCCTGCACAGCTAATAATCTTGTGGTTTTGTGAGATCATAAACTTTCAACATTATTGTGGGAGTTTTAGCAATACTGTTCACAAATCCATCATGTGGTCCATGCACAGAGTGTGTGGGTGGCCCATGAAGGCTGCAGAGGGTGCAGGGTAGTACTGGCCTGCCTGCCTGCCACGTAGCCCTGGATGCCTGGGCTATCAGATGACACGTGCAGGGATCCTGCTGACAGGGTTTCAACCTCCCTACCCATGACACGCTACGAGGCTGGCTTTGTTTTTTTTTAAGCAGTTGTGTAAGTTTTCTTATCTAATTATTAAACCCATGCTTGTCATGTATTTCCTTTTAATTTTATAATAAAAATATTAAAAGGAAGTTTTATTACTTAGACCATTAACTGTATCATACATTTTATATGTGGCCCGGGAGAACTCTTTGTCAGTGTAGCCCAGGCCAGCCTAGAGGCTGGACATCCATGTTCTCTGGTGACACCCTCCCTGGGCCTGCTCTCTCTGAAGCCCCCACTGTGCTCTGCACTGGCTCTGCGGCTTAGGCTGGCACCATATGTCTTATGCTGTCATGTTGCACATGTGGAACTGGTGGGGGCGGGTTTGCTGTGGAATATCATGGATGTTGCTGTCTTTCCAAATCTTCTGGATAATAAACTACAAAAAGAACAGGACATTCCCCTTGCAGGCTCTGAAAGATCCTCTGTAAGCCTGAGACTTACCATCTGGGATAAACACGGAGGAGAGGCAGGCTGCCCCAGCCACTATGTTGGACACGGCCCAGGGGTAGCGGCGGCCAACGCGGTCGATGGTGAGGATGATGATGAAGGCTGCTGGGAACTCCACCAGGGCCGAGTAGAAAAAGTCCAGGTAGATGTCACCCCCTGCCAGGCCCATGTGCATGATGAGGCCTTGGTAGAGCACGGAGCTTGTGAACCTGGTGAGGAGGGGGTCAAGGTCAGTCAGGATGGGCACTGTGTGCCCAGCTCTGTGTGCAGAGGCTGCTGGGAGAACTGCGGAGCACGTGGGAGACGTTGCTTGGGACCTCATTGCCACCCCTCCATCCCATTACTTTAACTAATGGTGACCCACCAGTTGATCATTTCAGCAGTTCTTTGCGACCCAAAACCAAAAGCCAGGCATGGGGACAAAATTACAGTGCCATTTTCTGGCCTGATTGGCAGGCAGGAAGAATGTCCTCCCAGAGTGATCCACTCAGTAAAACTGGCTGGGCCTCAGGGTGAAAGTCTGCAATCTCAGCCCTGTGGGAAGCTGAGGCAGGAAGACTCCAAATTTTGGTCCAGCCTGAGTAATTTAGTGATTGAGTGAGACTCTGTCTCAAAATGAACAATAAAAATGGCTACAGAAGTAACAAAACAAAACAAGAGTCGGTAAGACGGTATCAAGTTATTAGTTGATTGACCGAGGATTGTTTCTCTTTGTGGTTTTCTAAAGCAGCTGGGATCAAAAGGATTGGTGAAACTCAAATGTCAGGAAATGAAAGACCAGACAGGTTCAGCCTGCAGGCCTTGCACGTGTTGGCAAGCGCCCTAACACTGAGCTACAGCCCCAACCCCTAGGCCTCCTTTTTAAAATTTATTTTAAGACAGGATCTCACCAAATCACTAAGTTGCCCAGGCTGGCCTCCAGCTTGTGACCCTCCTGCCTCAGCCTTCTGGTGTGCAGAGATTACAGGTGCATGCCACCAAGCCCAGTTCCAGCCCCTCTTCAGGATGAGCGCCCTTCCCACCTGATGCAAGCCACACTTGGACAAGGTTTCAGTGCTGACCTACAGCGACCGTTATACATAATGGAAGATCCGAGCTGAGCAGCAGAGCAGCGAGCATTCAGAAGAGGACAGGAGGGCAAGGGGCCAGGTCTAGCAGCCGCCTTTCCCTGCAGGACTGTGACGGCGTGGCCTTTGTAGGAGGACAGAGCTTCATGTGGCTGTTCTGAGATGTGGCCAGCCTGCTGCCCTAGGAAGGGGTGGCCGGGGCGAGTGGCTCTTGCCTCAGAGACCAACATGGCTGGTGGCAGAACAGCACAAAACAGAGAAGCTCAAGATGCCGGCTTGCACAGCCAGTGACTATCCTTGATTGTGATTTTCCCCCTCCAAATACAAATTAAAAGACAAGGTCCTTTCATTGTCAGCCCTGTACCACGTACTGTAGATAACGTATGTGCACCTTCAGTTGACCTCAATCAATATTTCTCAAGATAGAGTAAATATTGAATCACCTGGAACAAAAATTGTAGCCAGACTTTGCGGCGCACATCTGTAATCCCAGTACTCTGGGAGGCTGAGGCAGGAAGATGTGAGTATGAGTCTAGCTTGGGCAATTTAGCAACTTTTTGAGACTCTGTCTCAAAAAATATATATAAAAGGGCTAGGGATGTACCTCAATGAGAAAGCCTTGGACTGATTTCCCAGTACCAAAAATAGTACTGGTTACCGGACCCTGCCCGAGGCCAATTAGACTGGTCTTGTAACATCCCACCAGTGGGAAGGTCGAGGCCAAGGTCAAGGCCACCTGGACCTTGGTGCTCCAGACCACTGTGATCTGACTCCCGCATCTGCCTGGGATCCATGTGCTCAGGAAGCTGCTGTCCACTAGCCTCCTGTTGCCATCCTCTGTCAGTGCTGAGACTGGCACTAGGTGAGGTTTTGAAGGTGCTCTGTTCCCCCACTTAATGTAGATGGCTCTGATGAAATGAATTTGGAAGACCCGTCCTCTAGCAGGAAGACCACAGATTTGAGTCCGGTTTGGGCAATTTAGATATCTAGTGAGACCCTTTCTCAAAATAAAAAACAGAAAATGGGCTGGCGATGTAAGTTATCATGGATGTCCTGAGTTTGATCTCCAGGACCACTTTATATTACTAAAAATAATAAAATAAATGAATTTGGATGAATTTAAAACAAAACCAGAAAGCGTCTTACCAGTTGTACATCAAGATCAAAGTGTGTTTCCTTATCTGAGGGGTTCGGACCAAATCGAGAAAGGAAGGGTTCAGCTTCTCGCCAACTTCCTCGTCTGCTCTCAGGCCCTAGGAGAAGACCCAAGGGAGGGGCTTTGCCTAGGGAATGACATTGCCTGGTCTCCAGGGCACGTCACGACACCCATTCTCACGTCTGCCCGTCCGTTCTGTGCCGTGCTGCTCTGAGCACCTCACACACTGGTTTCATTCAGTCTTTACAAGCACTGCAGAAGTTTGGCTCTGCATGCCTCAGCAGACATTTTACAGGAAGTGGGGTTGGAAACAGGGGCCCAGTTAACTCATGGCACACATCTGTTGTTCAGAAGACCCAGTGGGCATCACCGAGGCCAGACCCAGGGCTCCGGGGGCTGAGAGGGAAGCAACTGCTCCTCTCAACCCAGGACCCTGTCGTGGTTTGTCTGGTGGGAGTCTCAGCCTGGGCCTGGTTGTGCAGACCTGTGTGGGCACTGCCTAGGGCTTGTTAGAATAAAGTGTTGGGAGACAGACTGATCTTGAACATGAACTATTTCACAGTATTTTTCTATAGGTAAGAGGTGTGATCGCCAAATGTAGTGAATATTTAAATAAAAATTTAAAAAGATTTATTACTGTTAAAGACACATTGCCATAAATTCCCCCTCAAAATGCCCCTCCTCTCTGTAATCCTACCATTCTGGGAGGCTGAGGCAGGAGAAAGGCCAGTTTAAGCAACTTAGTGACTTGGCAAGATCTTGTCTCAAAATACAAACACTAAAAAAGGGGCTGGGGTAGCTCGGATGGAAGACCCTGGGCTTGATCCACAGTAACACATATACCACACACACACACACACACACACACACACACACCCCTTCCCACTCATCTTCAGCACACGTATCCCATTGCTCTTGTCATTTTCTGAAGCAGTAGTTCTGAAAGTCATCTTTTTTGTCCTTCCATGGCTGCCTTCACGTCCTGAGTCAATTGCAAACATTTAATGCAATTTCTGCATTGTTCAGAAGGCCAAACCCTATTCAGTAGATATGGCACCATGCGACTTCTGCCCGGATCCAAAGTGAAAATGACTATGAAAGGTGAATTTGTACAGTCAGTTCAGCACGTGAAGTAGCCATGATGGCAGAAGTAAAGACACCCACAAGAGAGGCTCTCTGGAACTGCCTCAGGAAGTGGCAAAGCGATGGGATATTAATGTGTTTGGAGTGAGGAAGAGTTCTTCGAGGGAATTAGTGACAATGTGTCTTCTACTGTAATACAGTTTTGGAATTTAAACACTCAAGATCTCACCTCACAGACCAGAGCTGGGTAGTGGCTCCTTCCATCGGTCCCACTGGGGTCGCTGGTGGGCCCTGATTCCCCCACCCTTCCTCCTCACTGCTCCAAATTGATACCTGAGGTCCTGGCTCACCTGAAGAGAGGATGGTACAGACTTCCCATTTTTCTTTGCGATGTGCTTAAGGATCCTCATGGCTTTGACATTTTTGTTCTGGGAGATCAGCCACCTCGGAGACTCAGGTATGTACCTACAGCACAGCATTAGTGAGGTGAAAGTCTTGCTGACCACCCTCTTACTCCCATTTTCATGGTGGGATTTTTGCAAGGATCTTACACACTGAGGCTGGGTCAAGTCTGCAGAGGAGATAAAGATGGTACAGAGGATGCTGGGACTTTCTGTCCTAAGTGCTGATCTGCTGCCAGCCATGCCTGGGAAGACTTTGGGCTCCCTCCTCTCCTCTCCTCCCTCCCACTCTCTCTCTCTCTCTCTCTCTCTCTCTCTTTCCTTTTTTCTTTCTTTCTCTCTTTCCTTCTTGACAGGGTCTTGCTCTGTACTCCCAGCCAGTCCTCGAACTCACTACGCAGCCCAGGGCCTTGCATTTCTTACTCAAGAGCTCTATTCACTGAGCTATGCCTCCAGCCCACTCCATGGGGATTTCTAAGGGGATCCACAGGCAGCTGCTATCCAGCTGTGTTGCAGGGAGGAGAGGCAGACCCCTGAGGTCAGGAACTGGCAGGAGGGTCCCTGAGGAGAGGAGGGGTATGCAAACTGTGGGGGCCAAAAGCAAATATGTACACACAGATATATTGAAAAAAACATAGGAGAATGTTTAAGTTAAAATACTTATGGCAGTGAAAGACACATTGCCATTAATCTCCCCCAGAATTTTCTCCTAGCTTTGAATGCACTTATCCCACCGTTCTTGCCTCTCTCAGGAACAGTTCTGGAAGTCCTCTTTCATGAGTGCCTTTAGGAGGTGTGAGGAAAAATACGGTAAGTGCTGCTGCCAAGGGCCCTTCCCTGGAACAGCGGCTCACAGAGACACGGCAGTGAGTCTTCATCCACCCTAGTCACCAGATCTGGCAGTGTGTGACTGTGACTGCTAGTTCTGGCCTAAGGTCAAAATGATCATAAAAGGTAAATGTCATGAATGTATTCTGGAAATCAAGGCAGTTGTGCATCGTGGAACTAATCCCCTCAGGCAAGAGGACATCCGGGGGCTCTGAGCCTGCCTTCCTGGGAGGGCACAAGGCAATAGCAGCCACCGTATTTTTCATCATATCGGTAAAGACACCCGGGAAAGGGGCAGCCAGGGCCTGCCAGGTCGGAAGTGCATGTCCTTTTCCTCTGTCAACTCCACCCTTACTTTCCACTGATGATCTCTTCTGTCCCTATAGCAACCACAAAGACACATGAAATTTACCTGAATGTAAATTGTCCCTACATGTCACTGGCCCCTCGCTATCTGCGTGTAACTTCTCTTCCGTATCTCAAATTCAGTATGTCTAAAGCTCAGCTCATCACCATTCCTCCAGGCTGTCTTCTTCTGGGTCCCTTTGAAAGACACTCAGACACACAGGCACACAAGCCTACACTGGACACCGCCTTCTCCAGACCTCCACGCATCTCGCTTCCTCTTTTATAATACCTCTAATCCTACCACGGGCTGAGGGGGCACCCTTAATGTCTCATCTAAACACAATCACTCCCAGAGGTCCCACCTCCAATATCCCCTCATGGAGTTTGGCCTTGACTGTGTGAGTCTGGGGACACAGATGAACTCTGTCCTAGAGCATCACTCCCTGTGGGCCTTGGCTCTCCGGTGCTCATTGCTGCCTCCTCTGAGTCCACCTTTTTTTCCTAGTCCTACTCAGAAATCGGATTTCCCAACTGAACAGCCTCAGTCGTCCCCCAGCTGCTCTTCTGCATTCATTCCGAGTGGGATGCGGCCTGCCAGTCTGCCACCAAGCTTGGTCACTGCTGCTTTGTTAGAATTTTTTCTGAATTTTTCTTCTTCCTACCTGCAACTTCGGGCCCTGTCTTCTCTCACTAGGATCACACAGTGGTCACCCAGTGGCCTCCTTGCCTGTGTTCTGGTCCCATCACACCTGTCCCCTGACTGCACCTTGAGCAATGTTCTCAAAGCACACCTCCATCACAGAGCTGGAAGCCCTGGAAGCTTAATCTGATAGTGGCAGGAAGGGCTCACAGATGGCCAGAGGTTGGGTAATGGTAGGCCTGTTCTGTTCTGCTGAAGCATTGGGTTTTTATCCTGAGGGGAACAGAGCAGGGCAGTGACGTGGAGGAACTGGACTTGTAATTGCTGTGTGAAGATGGGTCACACAGTACAGTGAGGCTCTGAGGGTGTCTCCTCTGCCCGTGACAGGATTAGTGGCCTTATCAGAAGAGGAAGAGAGCAAAACTCTTTTCCTTGATCTCTGCCATGTGAGGGTATGGGAGGAGGTGGCCATCTGCAAGCTGGATGCAGACCAGGAATGTGCCAGCTCTGTGGCCTTCAGTGCCCTGGCCCAGAGGACTGTGGCTACTGTTTAATGCTAGTTGATAGTGTTTTGCTACAGCATGTGAAGCTGAGACACACAGTTATACTGGCTTCTGGACAAGAAACAGGCCTCTTGGGAAGAGGTGAGATGTTTAATTCTTAGGCAAGACAGTATGAGAAAGACAGGTGGATCTATTTGGGAGAAATGGAAAAAGCAGGCTTGCAACACAGGACAGAGATTTGGTCTGATAATCCCACATCTTCTCTGCTGTATTTCAGGCAACCGTATGTAATGGTTATTCTGAGTTTTCATCATTTTCCTCGTATTTCCCTTGGGAAACATATGTAACTTGCCTTGACGGCTCCCACTGACTGGTGTAGTCTGGAGCGCCCTGTTGGTCTTGTTTGGGGTTGTGAGTGCTGTGATTGATTGGGCATATCTGCCTACTGTGTGGTAACATGAGTGGAATGTTCCGCCTTCTGGGTTCCCAGGGTCTGCAGGCCAAGTTATAATCCAGATGGTGGAAACACATTTGTTTGTTTATGTATGTATGTATTTATTTATTTTCATTTATTGATGACAGAACTTTACTCTGCAGTCCAGGCTGCTGCAGAGCTCACTATGGAGCCCAGGCTAGCCTTGGACTCACAGCAATGCTCTTGCCTCAGACTACTGAGTGCTGAGATTACAGGAGTGCGCCGCCATGCACAGATAACCCTTATGTGGCGCTAGGAAATCGAACCTAGGGTTTTCACATGCTGGGCTAGCACTTACATCCCTAGGAAAATGAGTTTAAACACTAAATAAATCATGGAAAATGTAAAACCCATGCCACAAAAGTCTGTGCCCAAAATGAAAGTACATTGGTTCTCCATTTGTGGATTGTGTGACTTTGACCCCTCACACACGGAACTGGGTCTCCTGAGAAACAGGCCTGGCAGATGCAGAGCAGAGTAGATGCTAGAAGCAGGGTATGCCCCACACTCAGGAGGCTGAGGCAGGAGGATTGTCATGAGTCCATGGCCAGCCTGGGCTCTAAAGTGAGTTCAGGACCAGCCTGGGCTACAGAGCGAGACCCTGCTTAAAAAAAAGAAAGCCAGGCACACACGTGGGAGTCGTCCTGTTTACCAAAAAAAGCGATTTCCACATATTTTCATTCCAAATGGACTTACCAGTAATAGAGCAGGAAGCAGAAGTTGGGCAGAGTGACCGTCAGCTGCAGCCACCTCCAGTGGGGAAGGGCATAGGCCACACCCGCCAGCACGAGAAGACCCACAGTAAAGGAAACTTGGTAAAAAATCCCCACAGTTCTTCGGTAGCCAAGCCCGACAAACTCTGTGACTGCAGAGAAATCCGGATGGTCCATGAGCTGCTTCGTAGCTACGGGGAAACCACAACACCTGCCCCCACAGAGTGGGCCAAATCCTAGGCTGTTCTAGACAGCTTATGGAACAACTTTAAGCATTCCTTGGGGCTTATTTTGTTATGATTATTGTTGTATTAATTAGTAGAAGTCTTATAACCCCACATTTGTTCTGCCAGCATGAACAATAACATTGGATTTATAGAATCACTTACGGGACAAACACGGCAGTTTTGCATATAGGTGGTAGGTGCAGGTTATTTATTTATTTATTTTATCGTGGCACTGGAGGTGGAGTCCAGGGCTTTCGCACTAAGCTCTATCCCAGCCTATTTTTTTGCTTTTGATTTTGAGAAAGTTTGTCACTAAGTTGCTAAGTTGCCCACGTAAGGCTGGAACTTTGATCCTTCTGCCTCAGCCTCCCAGAGGGCTAGAGTTACAGTTCTGTGCTATCAGTCCCACCCAGAAATTTGATCCAGAATAAGATCGTGATAACCTAAGATCCAAATAAACGAATCAAACCTTGAGTTTAGATTGTGACAATTTTATATAAATGAGCACCTGCCTCTGTCACCTGGCCTGTGGCGGGGTACCTCCCCAGCAGTCCTCTCTGTGTACGTGCCTGAAGACAGAGTGGTGGTAGGACTCAGCTGGGGCTGGCTGCAGGAGCACATTTTTAAATTTTCAGTTTTGCAAACTGGTTGCTGACACATTATTGTCTTGAAACCAGGCATGGTAGAAGTACTTAAACTTAGAAAACAGGAGAATACTGCACATCGGGACTTCTTATCCTCCCTGACACAGTTTCTAATGCCTTAGTCGCTGCACCAGGGGTAGCCGTTGGCTGCACACGACTGCACTTGCTGATGCAGAGGTCTCTGTGCATGGAATCAGCAGGCAGTAGTTTCATTTATTTATTTTTTGGACGGATTTTTGCTTCATAGTCCATGCTGGTCCTTAACTCACTGTGTAGCCTCGGCTGGCCTTGAACTCATGACAATCCTCTTACATCAGCCTTCTGAGCACTGGAATTAAAGGCATATGGCACCACGCCTGGCTAATTTTGATGTGGTGCTGGGGAATTGAACCCAGGGCCTTGTGCATGCTAGGCAAGAGCTCTAACCACTGAGCATGCCCCCCATCCAGGACACCATGATTTTTATATGTTCTATAAACCACAAGCTTGGTTTTAAATATTTGGCCAATATGTTAAAAGCTTCAAGTATTTATAAGCCAAACAGAAATACATGCTGAAATATTTGTATAAACAATTGTGAATTACTCAAAGCATTTAAAAACAGCAGGCACTCAATAAATACAGATGTGTGTCCTTCAGCATGGCAGGGGTCAAGGATGAATTAGGGGGGAGGTGGATATGAGAATGAGGTGGAGGGCCAGGGTACACCAAGGACTCTGGGGGGACAGGACACGAACACGGGGATGCTGAGACAAATATCTACTGAAATTTATATGCACATGATCGCATTTGATATATTTCTACATAGTGCAGGATCTAGACACCAAATCACATGTTGAATGACTATATGCATGAACTCCTTGTTTGACTAAATGTTTACTAATTATTCCCCAGGCAGGAATAGTATTCGGATCCATCTGCTTTTCCTACCATGAAATTCTCCCGAATTGGCTTTCTGAGGCAAAAGTGTGCAAGCGCACTCTCTAGTCTCTGTATCGAGGGCTTTCCTGCTACTGTCGTCCATTTCCCGCTGTGCAGATGTCACACAGCCAAAGGGAAAGTAATGGTGGTGCTGAGTCCCAGGATCTAATCACAGTGGTGAATTTTCTTTTTCCTTCCCAATGCTAGGGATTGAGTCCACAGCTTTCGCACTGAGCCCCATTTGCTTTTTAATCCTCCCCTCGCCTTTTTTGAGATAAGGTTTTGCCACATTGCTAAATTTTCCAGACTGGTCTTGAACTTGTCATCCTGCTGCCTCACTCTCTGAGGGTACTAGGTTATAGGTGACCACCATTACACTCAGCTTGAATTTTCCCAAATTGCTCTACAGATACTAGAATTCAAATACATTCCATGACCCTTATCTGTAACTCTGGCTCCTAATGACTAGAGTGCAAGGGACATTTCTGGTCCTTTGACTGGCTTACTGATGTGCCGGACTGACATCTTCCACACTCCTTGCGTTCTCCGTCTCCTTGTACACAAGTTAGGACCACTGTGGCTTACTAGAATGCTCACTGCAGAGCAGTGAAGTCCTTACTACATCCAGCATCTTTCGCATCATGGCCTCTTCTATCTAAATGGACCTGCAGGGCTGGATTTCCTCTCCACATGGCACTCCTCCAAGATTTATGTAGCTACCTGGGTGGCCTGATGCCTACCTTGTTTCTGCGTTCATTATATATATAAGAGGAAGGCAGAGGGAGTCTGGATGATTTTAAAAAGTCAAAGCTGGGCTGATGCTTCTGCCCCCACCTGACTCTTCCTAGGAAACCAAGACCCCGTGCATCCCAGCTGCAATCACAGATGCTCTTACTCAGGATGTAGCCGATGAGCCACCCGGCTTTGCTGACCAGCCCCTGCACCAGGCGAAATATCAACATCCACGTGTAGTTTGGGGAAACAGCCATGAGGACTCCGGAAGTGGCGTTGATGAGGATTGTCAGGAGGAGGCAGAGCTTACGGCCGAACCTGCAGGGACAAGAACCAAGAGGGGGAACGAAGTTAAATCTGGCTCATGAAAGCTGTAGAAAATTCACCAAAGTTAGGAAAACGTCATCACAACCAGAGGTTAATGCTCAGACACACCGTTGCAAGTCCACATCCACGAAAAACAATCCCTGACTTTGGTTCTGTTTAGGATTTTTCTCTGTGTACTATGTATAAATTTTAAGTACAGTGAGCCTGATTCTGCTCCTCAGCCCCACACTGTAGAGGGGTCCAGAGAGGGGTTCCCTCTCCCAGGCCACCCACAGCTAATGTCCGTGGCCTGGGAGATCTTACACCAGCCTATGTGCTGGTGCTTTTGTACTGACAGCTGTGGCCTACTGCCCACCCAAGAAAGTTTGGCTTTGGGAAAAAACAATGGTCCATGTTCACGACATGAGGTATGAATAAACAATACTGCGAATGTTTAAAAAAGATTGCAGTAAAGACACAATACCATGAACTCCCTCTAAATCCTCCCTTTCATTTAGATCGCACCGCAGCATTGTGGCACTTTCTGAAGGGCCCTGAACACCCTGTAGTTGAGCTGTCCTGATGTCTGGATGCCCTGAATCCATTCAAAATGTTGAGCTCTCAATGTCATTTTGACTTTGAGGAAGAGCTAGAAGCTCACAAAGTGCCAGATCTTGTGAATAAGGTGGATTAGACGCACAGTCATGCTTGTATGAGCCTTTTTGTTGGAAGGCACTCAGCAGTAGTGTGTGCCCAAATGTTTTTATGCAAAGACTGTCAGGAGAAAGAACTCCCAGAACTGCTCCAGAAGGTGGCACGAACGATGGGCGAAGCGTGTGTGAATTAGGGAGGCTGTTGTGAGGGGCACGACTAACTGTGCATCCTATTGTGACAGGTTATTTCAACACACAACACAAACTCTCCCATCAATTTCTACCAGTGCGTGACTGCACATCTCTGCTCACTGTGCCTTAGCTATGGAGCACCCTGATAGCAGGAATTTCACACTTTGGATTTGAGGGAGTTAGGGATGTGGAGAACTGCCCTAGAATGGTGGGAAAAATGTCACTCTGAATTCAATTATGCTTCTGAGGGTGTTGGCACACACCATGAACTTACTCATTTTGTCTGCCTGGCAAAGATCAGTCAGAGCCACAGTAAAGGGTCCACATGAACTGTCCAAGATGAAGGATGCAGAGGACACAGTTCCCTCTTCACAAAAATGGTGCTATGATTTGATGCAGGGTACTGGAAACTCTGTCCTACACGTGGGAGTGTTGGGAGGAGGTGAGCCTCTCCCTCGTGGGGCCTAGCCAGAGGCCCTTAGGTTGTTGGTAGCTCTGCCCTTGGGGAGGATTAAGGTGGTTCTCAAGAAAATGGGTGTGGAGTTTTTTTTGGTGACAAGAGTCTTGCTCTGTAGCCCAGGTTGGTCCTGAACTCACTGTGTAGAAAAAGGGGCGTTTCTCTGGCGTCCTGTGCTGGGATGTGGTTACATGAGCTTCTGCTCTTCACTTTCAACTACATCCCCCAATCCCTTCTTGTTTATTTGAGACAAGGTCTTGTTAGGTTACTAAGTTGCCCAAGCTGGGCTTCAATTTGTGATTCTCCTGCCTCAGCCTCCCAAAGAAAGTTGCTGCTCCCTCTGTTCTGATGCCATCTGCCGAGAGATGCTCACCAGAGCTGAGGTGGTGATGATTCTACACACTTGAACCTCCAGGATTGTGAGCTAACAAACCTGTTTGTTGTGGAGCAGTTAATGCCCTTGCCTCGCACGTGCAAGCCCTGAGTTCGATTCCCAGTACCACATAAAGCCAGATGTGGTAGTGCACTCCTGTCGTCCCAGCACTTGAGAGGCTCAAAAGAAAAAAAAAATCTTTTATCTTTACAGGAATACATAGCATCAACTACTACATTATAGTCACAGAACATGCATTAAAACAGCTGGCTGTCAGAGAGGTGAGCTGGGACCCAGCCACATGTCCACCTTATTCTCCCGGTTGTGTTCTCGAACAGCAGCCTCCAACCTTTTTAGCACCACAAACTGGTTTCATGGAAGACATATCTCCCATGGATTTGGGTGGGGCTGCACTTTGTAATGGTGGCCAAACAAGTTGTAATTTCTGTTCCTATGAACAGTCCACTGTGCTGTAGTTACTATTTCAAATACTAACAAACCATGTGAGAATTATCTATGGCATCACTAATAATTATTTTCAGTTGTTAATATTTTAAATCTGAAATTTAAAGTTCAAGCAGTCTCATTTGTAATTAAACTATTTATTAAATTAAAAAAATTTTTTGTTTGTTCGTTTTTTTTTGTTAGAACTGGGGCCTGAACCCAGCGCCTTTGCACTGAGCTACATCTCCAGCCCTTTTTCTTTTTGATGCGAAGTCTTGCTAAGTTTCCCAGACTGGGTTTGAGTTTGCAGTCCTCCTGCCCCAGCCTCTCAGAGTGCTGGGATTACAAGTGTGAGCACAATAACACTTTTTAAAATACTATTTTGGTCATGCCATTCCTTGATTCTTCATCAAGGGCTCTGTGTTATAAATATATAACTCCTTGGCCTTTAATCCAAGGCCTCTGAAGTCATATGTCACTTAAGTTTTAGCCTTTCTTCCCACATTTTCCTGCCTTCAGCCTTTTCACCCTTAGAGTTTCTAAACATTTGTTCAAGTGGTAATTTTTCAGTACCCACAGCTGACTCTAGCACATGATAAAACACTGCTGTGGTGCAGGAATGGATAACCCTAGGGTAAGGGAATTGGGGCTCATCAATAGAATCTCTAAGTGAGGAAACCAGATGGCTGGGGGTGTAGAGAAACTCCACTGGGGACTGGGTTGCAGTTAAGGGTACAATGCTATTAAAAAAAAGTGTGTGGGGAGGCCTACAATCCCAGCACTCTGGGAGGCTGAGGCAGGAAGATTGCAAGTCTGAGCTCAGCCTGGTAACTTAGCAACTTAGTGAGACTCTGTCTCAAAAAGAAAGAAAGAAAGAAAGAAAATAAAGAAAATGAAAAGGAGGATGGGGATGTAGCTCAATGTGAAGGACCTGATCTTAATCCCTGGTTCCATACATACACAAAGACATGGCTAAAAGAAATTTTGACTATCTGGGACAGTGCCAACAGAGCCATTTAAGAGAGTTCATGAAAAACAAACAGATTCAACAGGAGGGGACAGGAGGATGTTCAGAACTGCAGCTTCCTAAGGCTTTGCGTGCTCCTACTCATCATGTGAGCCAGGACTATCGGCACAGGGGCGCGGGTGTGGGCCAGCACCATTTGGGAGATGGTGAGAGATGCAGACCCTCAATCAGGTCAGCCCAGACTGACTGGGTGGGAAGGAGCCTTCGAAAGGATTTTGGGTGACTTGTGTGCACGTTAGCACCTGGGAATCGGAGCTTTAATTTTACCACACCCGTTTCCCCTTCTGCATCTACTTTAAAAAGCTGTTGGGTTTCTCAGTGAACTACAATATGAGGGTATCCAATTTGAGGTGTGGATGCAATGGGTTTCCAGGAGATTCTTGTCTTATTGCATAAAGTCTGAATCTCACAGGCATCAAGTGGGCCAAAGATCAACTGGTTCGGATGTTTCGAGTCCCATGGGGGTTGTCTGACCGCTTCCTGTCACCCTGAACCCTTTTACACAAGTATAACAGAAGAAGCAATGACTGGAAAATGATAAATCGATGTAGCTCCGTATGAGAGCCCTGGGTTTAGGTCTCAGCACCGGGAGGCGGGGTGGGGTGGGGTGGGCGGAGAGGAGAAGTGGAAGTGTGTGCACCACCTTTTGAGGACAAACCTCCGCAGTCAGGGGGTGCAAAGGAGAACAGTGAGGTCATGTAAGGAGGAGGATAATTGGCCGGATTAGGGCTCAGGAATGTGCCCTCAGGAGGGACCTGGAGCCACCTCACTCCTCCTTGAGTGGGATGAGAATAATTAACCCCATTCTGCTGGCGAGGCTGTCATCTTGTGCTCAAGGCTTCTGGGAGCTGACAGCGGTGCCCTAGCAGAGCGTAAGGGGTGGAGAAGCCCGGGAGCGGCCCTGGAGAAAGGCTGGACCCTGACCTTGCTTGCCTCGTGTGTGTCCAGGCTTAACGGGCTGTGTTCTGACAGCTGTCCTGGTTTCTGTGGCGACAGCAATAGAACACTGATCTTCTATTCCATCCAGACCTCCCACCACAAACCCAGGGAGAGAGGGAGAGGAGGCTGGCCGCACCGCACCCACCGGCAGGGAAGACAGCCTGGCCCGCGGGCCTGCAGCCATGCTTTTACCCTCCCTCCCTTTGGCTGCCAGATGGGCCCAGGTCCTGAGAAGTCATTACACTGATGTATGAGTTGTTAACAAGTCTGCCAGTTTCAATCCATCCTGAAACTATCACATAAGTGGAGAAAACACCCCGCTTTAGTTTAGTATCTGGTCTGGGTCACACTGGAGATGTGCTTGGGTGTATTCACTAAAATTCCAGAGCAAACATGCACTTTATACATAAAGATATAATTAAGGCATGCACTTACACACATATATTTGTATATATTACAAGGCTGATCAAAAAATGCAGCTTGTGTTTAAATAAAAGAATATTACAGTAAATGACACAGGGCCATGAATTCCATTCAAAATGCTCCTCTTCGCTTTGAGCACGCATATCACATCGTGTGTCAAATCTTTTTTGCCACGTTCTGAAGCATTTCTGGATGTCCTATTTCCTAGAGTTTTTATGAGGCATGATCGAAAACATGGTAGGTGCTGTTGCTGCATGCAGTCCAGTGGAAAGACAGGCCCGTGAAAGCGTGATAGCACACCCTCACCCGCTTGACTCACAGGGCCTGGCCTGTGTGGCTTTTGGTTCTTGCCTAAAGTCAAAACGATCATGAAAAGCCAACATTTTGAGTCAATTTAGCACACAGAGGCAACCATCATAGCACAACTAAAGACAGTCACCAAAAGGACTTTCAGAGCTGCTTCTGAAAGTGGTAGGAGCAGAGGGATGTGTGTGTTTGAAGTGAGGGGGTATCTTGGGGCAGAGGAGGGTGATTTGCGACAATGTGCTTTTTGGAGTCATAAAAAGAACATGCATCGTATTGTTTGATGACGTTGTGTGTATGTTGCTGTCTTACTTACAGAGAAAGGTACTATCTGAAGGTGGAGTGCAATGCCTCACACTGAGGAGCACGTGGCACACAGTTGGCATTATGCATGTTTGGTGGTTGTCCTGGTGGCCAAGTTTCCTAAAGTGCTCTTCCAGTATAAAGCAAACGACCCCATGCCTTCCTCGTTCAAGGACTGTTACACTAAGCCAGAGACATGTGTGCTGGGAGCTGTCGGCACAGAGAGTGAGGGGTTCCAAAAGGCTGGCTGAGTGGGAGACCTGGGCTGGCTTGGTCAGTGTGGAAACTGAACATAGGGACACAGAACACATCGGTGGCTGTGTGGCCCTCCTCATCTCTTCACGAACACTGCCCTGTGGCAGGGTCTGCACGTCTCCTTGTGCAGACAGATCGGCTCCACTCTGCTTACACTCACTATCCTAGATTCCACACACACAGTCCCATCTGGCCCTACAGACTCAACTCAGGAAGCCGGCAGGGCAACAGGCGAGGGGGAGACTCCACACAGGACCTGGCGCTGGGGCCCTGGTACGAGAGACGGCAAAGGTGGTACGGGCCTGTAATCCCAGCACTTTGGGAGGCAGAAGAAACACAAGTCGGAGCCAAGCGCAGGCAGTTTAGCAATTTAGCAAGACTTTGCCTCAAATGAACAATAAAGAAAGGGGGCTGGTCACAGCAAAGGCCCTGGGTTCAACCCCAGTACTGCAACAGAAAAAACAGAGCAGCAACAAAAACTGAAGGGAGGGAAGGAAGTGAGAGGCCCTGAAGGCTCGCAGCCAAGTGGGGGCAACCGGGCCAAGGCGTGAATGGGGAGTTACAAAAGGGGTTAAATCATCCGTTCCTCTCCCTGTGGCCCTTCGCTGCCTGGTTCTGACCCAGAGAGTTTGAAAATAAAGACATGAGTCATTACTATCAAAGCAGAAGAAGAAATCTAAGACTGTAAAAACAGCCTGCATTGAGGCAGGAGGTGAGTGGTCGTGTGTTTGGGGAAGAGAAGGATGGAGGCAGACCAGGTGAATCCAGGTGTTGTCTGAACCCTTGGCATTGGGCAAGCTCCCCCCAGGTGCTCCACCTACCTGTCTGCGAGGTAGCCGATGCTCATAGAGCCAATAAAAAACCCTACGTTCACTGCCGACTGAAACAAATCCAGCATCCAGGAGTTGGCGCACACGAGGTTGAACTGTCCAGATGTGAGGTGTGTTCCAAGCCAAGGGAAAGAAAAGACCAGCCTGTTAGACACAGCCCAGCCAGGGCCCTCTCCGCGCTCCTCCACCTGGACGGGTGTGGCCAAGCACTCCAATGCTTCCTGCCCATGGTACTTTTCTTTACACCATCAAAGATTTATCCCAAATCCATTTCAAGTCCACCTAGCAGTGTGACATTTGGCTGGAGTGTGGTCTCATCAGCTAGAGATGTACAGTTACTCTACTTATAAGTGCATTCTTTTTTTCCTTCTCCCTCTTTTTTTGAGGTGGGCTCTTACTCAGTAGTCAGGCTGATCCTGAACTTAAGTAGCCCAGGTTGGCCTTGAATTTATAGCCATCCTCTTGCCTCTGCCTCCAGAGTGTTGGTACTATAGGGGTGTGCCACCATGCCGGGTAATTTTTGTATAGTACTGAAGGATCAAACCCAAGACTGTGCATGCTAGGGAAGCGCTCTAACCACTAAACTATGCCACCAACCACCGTGATTTTTTTCTTTTTTGTGATACTTAGGATGGAGCCCAGGGCCTTCACACTGAGCTACACCCCTAGTCCTTTTTTTGATTTGTGAGACAGGGTCTTGCTAAGTTGTGAAGTTGTCCAGACTAGGCTGGAATTTGTAATCCTCCTGCCGCAGAACTCCAGAGTGCTGGGATTACGGGGTGTTCTAATTGTAATGTACAGAGGTAAATAGCATGTGGACAGGATACACATGTGGCCAGGAGGAAATTGGGCCATTGAACATCACTTAGGTGTGTCTTTTATTTTTCCAGAGTCTTGTTCTGTTGTCCAAGCTGGGTCTGCAATCACTATGTAGCCTAGGCTAACCTTGAGCTCATAGCAATCCTCCTTCCTGAGTGCTGGGATTTACAGGTGTGCACCACCACATCTGGCTTATGTGGTATGAGATCTGGTTAGGCCAGTGGCATGGCTCTGTAATCCCAGTAATTTGTGAGGCTGAGGCAAGAGGATTGTAAGTCTGAGCCCAGCCTGGGCAATTTCACAACTTTATCACTCCTGGTCTCCAGCAAACAATAAAAAGAAAGGGGCTGAGGATGTAGCTCAAAGCAAAGACCCTGTGTTCAGTCTCTAATATCACACACACACACACACACACACACACACACACACACACGCAAACTTAAAACAGTAAGATTTGGAGTGTCTTACTAATGGCTGTTGCATTAGCTACCATTTGGATAAGCCTGCTGGAAATGCCCCCAGGAGCTGGCCCAGAAGGCAGGAGATTCAGCTTCCAGACCTACTTTGCCATCATTCATTCTGTGGCCTGATACCGAACCTTGCTCAGTTCTGGCCTTGGTCTCCCCATCTCAGCACACAGCAGAGCCTCCTAGAGGTGTGGTGTTAAGTTTATGCGCTTTCATACTGGGTAGAGCTGGGTCCCACCTCGCAGTGTCTCTGCCCGTTACCCCAAGAGCCCCATCAATGAACTGGGCAGCTCTGTTCCCCTGTGTTTCCAGGGTAGCTTCACACTCCCTCATTTAGCTTTGCCGCCAATAAAAGTCTTTGTGTTTTCTTTTCTCTCTTTGGAATGAGGCTTCATAATTAGATTTTGGTGCAACTGTTCTTTTTAATCAAAATAACTGTGTCATAATTTCCAGCTCCAGATGGTTTCACATAGACACTGAGTAAATTAAAGAAGAAACAAACCCCACTGAATTACACAGTTCAGATGAACAATACCTGCTTCACGGTGTCATTCAGATGGTGACCGAACAAGGGAAGAGGGACAGCTCCCACCAGAAGTGGGAACTGGAGTGTACTCGCCTTCCTGGAATCGTGTCCAGGACCCTGATGGGCTTTCACTTGTACCTTGCTGCTGAGACTTGCAGGAACTCGAATCAATATTTTCTGAAACTGAGTTTTAACTAACCCACTTCTCCTGCAGACAAATTAGAAGCTGCATGCTTTCTCCTAGAAACCAGAGTTTCAGAACAGACATCGAGTCCAGGAGGCATGTTGGTACAGGTCTAAGAACCCAGTCTTTCCTGTTTTTTTTTTTTTTTCCTGAGGAAAAAGTACAATACTTTGCCATTTTTGGGGTCTAAGTCTTGAGCTCACTTACCTCCGTCACGATGGAGGAGCCAGGCGTGTCATACACCCAGCCATGCTGACAGGGGCCCAGCGGCAGGTGGCTCCTGTTGGCAGCCAGGCTGGACAGCGGGTCCACACAGCTGAGGGTGCTCTGGTTCCAGTCCACCTCATACTGCATGCACTGGCGGAGGAAGGCGCCATCCGCAGCCCCCTGGCCCGGCACCGTGTAGTTCTCCTCCTCTGCTGGGCTCCAGCCGCATCGCTGGCTCAGCTCAGCCACCCCGGGGCTCCGGCAGTGGTGGTCGGGGGTAAAGCCCAGGAACACGATGCCCACGTAGATGGGGGTGAAGACAGCTGAGAGCAGAGCCAAGAGGAAAAATGTTTGTTTCTGGAAAAAATGAAATTCCCCTATGTGCTCCAGAATATCGTCTACGGTTGGCATGATTCCTGGAGACCACCAGCACACAGATGCGTCCCGTGCAAGGTCCCCAGTGCCGCCTCCAGCCACCACAGCCAGCTCAGCACAACTCTGTACCAAGAGTCAAAGGGCGAGAGCTAGTTAACTTCGCGAAGGGACCAGCCTTTGTCTGGGTCGGACCTTTCCTTGGTCGGGCCAACATCAAACTGTGTACCTCTTCCGGAAATGCCTGAAGCAGGCCCCCAGGGTGCCATGTCTTGTTTACTGTAACATCATTCCTCGGCCTCTCACTAGCACCACAAACAATCCTTCCTCTGTGTCTTACTGGGGAAACCTGAGCCCCTCGGCCAACAGCATGGCTGTGGCCTGTTAATCTTTCTCCACCACCAGGTGCCCAGGAAATTAATCTATTCCTCCCCACTCCACAGCCAGCCTGGCACCAGGTCCAAGGCAATGTGTGGCACTGGGGACAGTGTGCGGCAGGGCTCGGTGAGGTCTCCTACTGGGCTGCAGGCGAGGGACCCCGAGGGCAGGCTGGGCTGCTGGCTCTGCCTTCCCGATGTTATCATCTGGCCTCTGGGTCAGCAGCCTACCCGGAGAGAAGACAAAGTGGTCCCAAACACGCAGCTCAGGCTCACGGGCAGGAAGGGGTGACTTTATCTACTTGTTTTTGCTCCTCGGCATTTCCACGTGAGGTTAGCGGTGTCCTGCTAGAGCGGTGAGGGCGCCCCGACCAAGGGGAACGCTGGCCAGTGGTGCCTCCTGCGGGTGCAGAAGCCCCAGGGCGCCGCGATGCTGCCAAGCGCTGTCGGGGCCTGCTGGTACAGCTGCTCGCGGCGCTCCACGTTCATTCCAGCTTGCCTTCTTCCCCCCTTCCTCCTCCTCCGCCTCCCCTCTCCCCTCTCCCTTCCCCCACTCGACAGACTGGTCGGTGAGTACCATAGTATGGTCTGGAGATACCCGTGAGTCACTTCCTCCTGTAAACTGCCCACTGGCAAAGACATTGTTGGACTCCCGGGGGGCTCCACTGCGCTGTGCCGGGCCACAGCAACCCGCAGGACATTGGGTGCTAAGCCAGTGGGTTTGGAGCGGCCTGGGAGCTGCCTTGGTGGTGCTGGAGTCCCGAGCCCATGAGTCAGAAGCTGAGGCCACGTCTCTGCCTCCCGGTTGCTGTGTTAGTCCCGGGCAGGCTGTGGGAGGGGGCGAGTTAAAAAGTGACTATGGTTGTCAGACCTCACGGTGCTTCCAGGCACCTGCTGGGCCTCTTGCCCCTTACTAAGACGGTTACTAACGCGCGCACCTGGATTTGACTCATGGTCACCATTCAAACGCAGACACCGATTGCTGATTCCCGCAGGGAGCGAGAGCTAGAGGCTCGAGGTGGGAGGGAAGAGGGTGCCCGTGCCAAGCGGAAGAGGTGGCGAAACTCCGTACTCAACCCTTGGAGGCAGCACCCAGATAAGGCGGCGCAGCCTCCTATCGCAACCCCACAGTCATCTGACACCTTCCCATGGGCCCTGCCAGGGTGGCAGTGAGTCCCACAGTGGGCTGCGGACAAAATCGCTTCTGCTGGGGGACGGATGCGACACTACAGCAAAGCCATCGAGACAGAAGCAGCCAGAAGGGAAGAAACCGCAGCAAGGATAGCAGAGCCAGGGAGCCAGCTCTGGGCTTGCGTTCCAATCCAGACGTCTTATGTCCCTGTCACTCAAAACCCGATATGTGGCCAGAGAGTGACCTGATCCAAGCTGGTCACTTCATCCATCTAATCTGATGGTTTATTGTGATTAATGTCAGAAGCATTTCTCAATCTTTTATCAGAATTCTTTGTAATGTAAATAAATATGACCCCCAGGTCACAGTCTTCCACCTTTGGGTGGCCCTCAGCTGTGCCCAGGTTGCCTTTCTCAGCCCCCAGCTCCGTGGGCAGGGGACAGTCAAGGTAGGAAGTCCGAATGGAGGGGTCACCCAGCATGGATATCAGAAGAGTGGGCGGCCCGAGTGACCTGGAAGCCAAGAAGGAGAGGACAGCCACTGTGAGGGTGACACTGAGGGCTGGAGCCAGCCAGGGCGATCCCCTTAGCAATGTGGGGTCTGCCTCATGCGGGCAGGGTGGAAATGGCAGGGATGATGGCACAGGCCGGGCAGGACCAGGAGGGGACTCAGGAGAACCCAGGCGACAGTCCAGCCTGGGCCTCAGTTCCAGGTCACCAGGGCAAGCTCGGGGTGTCTCTTGGAAGCTGGGGCTGCCTACGCCAGTGAGCTGATGCCCACGCTTCTCACACCTCCTCTTCCCTTCTGCCTCTCCTCCCTCCCCCATCACACCCGCCTTTGCTTTTCCCTGCCCCCAGCTGCGGCAGCTACTGTTGCTGGGGCGTGTGAGCTTCCGGGACCCAGAGCTGTGGGCTTGTTGTGGGACATGACTGACTGCCTTTCTCATACCTTTCTCATGGCACCTCAGATTTATCTTCTAGAACCTTCCACACACTGGGGCATTTCTCTTCCTTCTGGAGTCAGATAGGTAAAGTTAAAGCCATTTTATAAGCTGGGCATGGTGGTGTATACCTGTAATCCCAGCTACTTGGGAGGCTGAGGCAGGAGGGCCATCAGATTGAGCCCAGCCAGAGCAAGTTATGGTTTAGAGAGAACTTGTCTCAAAACTAAAATGAAAGAAGAAGAAGAAGAAGAAGAAGAAGAAGAAGAAGAAGAAGAAGAAGAAGAAGAGGAGGAGGAGGAGGAGGAGGAGGAGGAGGAGGAGGAGATGGTGTGGGGATGTAGCTCAGTGCCAAGGACCTGAGTTCAAATCCTAGTATCGCACAAGTACACAAACACTCACCCACCCCACCATGCTACAGAGAATTGTGCCTAGCTGAAGACAGCTCCTTTGACCTCAGTGTCCTATCTTTAGACTAAACTTCTCAATCCTCCCTCCAAAGGCAGCCCTGGGGGTTTCTCTCCATGAGACCACAGGGGTCATCACCCCAACATCTAGGGTGCCCCAGAGGCCAGCCTATGAGCCTGCTCCCAGGACTGGCCCGTGGAGAGGTGACGCCTGCTTCTTTCTGGATGTCATCACTTCCTTAGTTCTTTATCCTACAAAGTGATGGCCGCATCCTTTTCTGTGCACCAGGAACCTGGAACGGGGCTGGCAGTGAGATGTTGGGCATCACCGGGAGGAGGGGGAGGCAGAGGGTGAGGGGAAGCTCCGGTTGCAGGGCTGTCCCTGAGCAGGCGTCACACGCGTCCCTTCTCTATGGGGCCTCCGCACTGACCTGAGAGGCACTAGACCCAAAAGGCCCTGGGCTTTAAGGGCGTGAATCTAACACAAACCACGAAGGCAGCCCAAGCCCACTTTATGGAGTTAATTTTATTACGTATTTAGTGTTTTTTTTTTTTTTTTCTGTACTAGGGCTTGAGCCCAGCCTTCACACCAAGCTACATCTCCAAGCCTTTTTATTTTATCATATTATTTTGAGACAGAGTCTTGCAAGTTACTAAGTTGCCGAGGCTCAGCTTAAACCTGCAGTCTTTCTGTCACAACCTCAGGAAGTTCTGGGGTTACAGGCCTGCACTACCAGATCTGGCTTGGGTAATTACAAAGAAAAAGATTTTCATTGCCATAATTCTCAGCTATCATTTTTTTTTTAAAAAAATGAATTAGCAACCAGCCTCCTCCTTGACTAAGTTTTTATTTTTTAAAACTGTTTATCCAGAGCTTTGAGGAAAATAGTGCATCTGTTCCCACCTGTTTGGTGATAGGGGTTTTCATGACAAGTGTGTGTCTTATGTTGGTGTCAAAGGGAATATGTAAATTCTAAATCAAATTTTTTTGTACTAGGGATTGAATCCAAGGTCTTTGCAATGAGCTACATCCCTAGCCTACATTTTCAAATTTTAATTTTGAGACAGGGTCTTATTAAGTTGCTAAGTTAGTTGCCCGGGCTGGGCTTGAATTTATGATCCTACTGCTTCAGTCTCTCACAGTGCTGGGATTGGAATAACAGGCCTGCCATCACCTGGTTTAAATTGGTTTTGTTTTTCTTTTTTCTCCTTCTCTCTCTCTCTCTCTTTCTCTTTCTCTCTCTTGAGACATGGGTGTCATACTGTAGTTCAGGCTGATTCTGAATTCACTAAGTAGTCCAGGCTGGCCTCAAACTCATGGCAATCCTCCTGCCTCAGCCTCCCATGTGTTGGGATTACAGGGCTATGCCACCACGGCCGGCAAATTCTTGTGTATTGTTGGGGAGTTGAACTCAGGGCCTTGTCCATGCTGGGCAAGAGCTTTAGCCACTGAGCTATGTCCCCAGCCTCCTGGTATTTATTTACTTTTTTGAGATAAGTTCTTATTAATTTAGTAAGTTGCCCAGGCTGGGCTCCAGCTTGTGATCCTTCTGTTTCAGCCTCTCAGAGGGTTTATGGATAAACTGATTTGAAAATACAAAGTAGGTGTTAGGTGTTACAAACATATCTTTTAATTCATAGCAAAGCTGTATGCTCACCACAGGGGCATAGTTCCTGCAACCAAAGAAACCAACCTGGCTAATGAGGAGGGCCCAGAACATTTTAATTTTGTTATGATGTCAGCCCAGATTTGGGTGCAGTGAATGAGAGAAGACTGCTCTTTGTGGAAGGTGCTGATTCTGGGTGAGGGGCAGGACAGAGACTGTAGGAGCCAGTGGCCTTGGGCTGGGGCAGAAAAGAAGAAGGCTGAGACTATTGGTCATGCCAATAGACAGGGGACCACCTGAAGTGACCCCACTGGCCCAGATGGGATGATCTAGACACCAAAATAATAATGTTAGTAACTGTAACGCATTGCAACACATGATGTCTAATTTTTAAATGTATGGGCTTATAGTAATATTTTTCAAATCCCATAAAAAATAAATCCTGGCATCAGATTTCAATAGATGCAAAATTCATTTACCTGGGAGTGATCAGGCTGACGCCATGGACCAATCTTAATGATCAGTAAAAGTGACCAGAGGAATTAACTTGAAAGGAGAAGTAAGTTTCCGGTGTTCTATTATACTGTAGGATAACAATCAATAGTCATGCTCTATTGTGTATTTCAAAATTGTTGGAAGAAGGGAATTTGAATACTCTGACCATAAAGAAAGGATAAAATACTTGAAGTGTCGTCATTACAGATATACCAACGTTCCTGATATATTTATTACACAATGGGTATTGAAATAGCATATTGTACCTCATAAATAAGTACATTTATTATGTGTGAATCAACAATTTTTTAAAGAGTGGGGCAGCTTGACCTCCGGGGCATGTGTTGCAATGCGTTAGGTAGAGCACAGCACACACCTGAACACGTCCCCGAATTGAAGCTGTCTTCAAGCCTGTCAGCTTGCAAGATGTGGTGGCAGTAAAGCAAGTGAAACATGGAAGTTGGGAGTGAAGTAAGTGCGAGAAGCAAGGGGCCCAGGCCAGAATCAGGATCTCTCCTGAGAGCCCCGGTTCCTGAGGAAGAGCTGAAAGATTGGGAGTAAAACCAAGCACAATGAATGGACCGCATTTGGATCCAACCTCAAAATAATCTCTGAGTCAATTAGGGAAATTATAATGTGGACTGGATAGTAGGTGGCCTTAAAGAATTATTTTAAATTTTATTAGATGTGAGTATAACACTGCAGTCATGCCTAAAAAGAAGCATAACCCATTGGAGTATATTATGTTGAAGCATTTGTGGATGAAATGACAGCTCATCTGCTATTTTCTTTGAAATGCTTTCTAAGAAAGTTAACGCAGATGGGAGAGACTAAAGCAGCAAAATTAAAGCTGCAAAATTATAGCTGCTGCTCTGCAGGACATAGCAACGAGCTGTCCAGGCAGGGACCTGACTTGCATTCTTCTGGATGTTTCCTTGGCCCGTGTTCAATGGCTTTTCTTTATTAATTTCGAAAGACTCCTGCAAATCCAGTCATGCTATTTTTTACAGTCTGGTTTTTCAGACTCTTCGAGTTGGTTTCAGCAAGGTGAGATTTGCTGGGATGGCCATGGCTCACAGAAACACGTGATCAGGAAGAGAAAGGCTGAAAGGATGAGGGAAGAACAACCTTCACTTCTGGGCGGCCACGTGGCCAACCGTGGTGTGGAGGTGCAGCTTCACCGCAGTCAGTTACTAAAAGTGAAGGTCACCAGCAGAATTTAGACATGAATCCAGATACCAAGGAATTGGTTCCTGGATGTGTAAGGAAAGGCAAACTAAGCAGAGAATGGTAAAATATCAATCCCTTGGAAATGGTAATCTATAACAGCCAAAATGAAATGGAACGGCAGAGCCGGATCAAATTTTGATAGTAGACTGAGCTCAGATTTCAGTGAGACTGAGCTTTGACTCATAGCCACTGTTAAGGTAAAAGAATTATTCAGTGATTATCTTAGTCATTTTCTTTCTCAGCATTGGGACACAATCCCCAACACCCATGACGTAAGAGAGGAAAGGTTTGTATTAGCTCACAGTTTCGGAAGGCCTCAGTCTGTTCATGGGCAGCCGGCAATGGCAGAAAGGGTTCTGTGAAGATCAGCTGCCTATGGCATTGGAAGGGGATGGAGCAGAGACTGGGGAGAAGTTGAGGCAAGTGTACAATCTTTAAGGGCACACCCTGCTGACCCCACCTCCGAACAACTCATGAAATCCATAGGTGATTTCCAACATCCAAATACACGAGGCTTTTGGGGGACATTCCAGATCCAAACCATAGCAGTGTTGCTTGCTAAGGAACAGAAACAAAGAGGTGGTTTGTGTGTGTGTGTGTGTGTGTGTGTGTGTGTGTGTGTGTGTGTTTGAAAATGGGCTCTTGCTTCAGGGGAGAGAAATTAGGCTTACCCCTGAATACCGTACGGGCTTGTGGGAATTTATAGCCAAGAAGCAAGGTAGAGATCAATAGATGGAAAATTACTGAGCAGTATCAGAAAGTAGGAGGTCTTTGGCTACATAAACTTTAGATTTGTACCAGAGACAAGCAAGGGCGATCAGACATCAGAGCAAGGGCTCACTGCCCAGCATACACAGAAGCCAATACTACAGCACCAGAGAATTGTGAGAAGAAAAGGCTTTGTTGTATGGTTATCTGGCTAGGAGACAACGAGCTGATAAAAGTTCCAATCTGCTTTTCCAATCAGTTGAGAGTGAAAGAATTTATGGAAAAGGAGGGAAAAATTGTCTGATGTTGGATGGTAAGAAGGGAGAGTTCTAGGTTTCTTTTACATAAATGTAACATCACATCTCTTCATAGGTCACATATTTCCTTTGGGGGAGTTGTTACAATCTGCGTGGGCAAGTTTGAGTTGTGGTATCAAAAAAGTATTGACTGGAAGAGCTATCTTCAGTATGTATTCGTTCTTCTTTTTTATTTTCATTTTTTTTGAATGGGTAGATTAAGCCTTTATCTAGAAATAAAGAACAGAGGGACGAAAGCCCCCATTATCCGAGAGGGGGTCTTGAGTGGGGTTGCCTCACATGTTCATTCTTGAAAACCCAGTTCCAAGTCATCCTCTAGTGAATTCTGGATGCTTTTTCTGAAAGACAACTGAAGAGTTTTATTATTTAAAGAATTTATGTCTGGGTGTGTCCTATTTTTGGCTAATTTCAATACTGCATGGGGATGGTGCTGAATTTTACTTAACTCAGGTTGCTGTTTGCCATTCAAAAGCTAGTACTTGGGAAATAGAGTAAGTGGAAAAGAACTCAGTTTTATTCAAGGGCTGGCATTTTGAAAAAAGGGGAAACACTGTTGTCTTCAAGCTCCGTTTTAGGAAACTCACGGTACAGTCGGGGTGGAGCATGGGAAGTTCCACGTCTCCTCTGGATGCGGAGCCCATGCCTTGTGTTACTAAAATCCACTGGTGAAATCCTGACTTATGCTGCAATTACACTGACAGAAGATAAAAATGTAAGAGTCAATAGATTTGTGGAAGTTGGGGTATTTAAACAAGATTTACGATGTAAAAACATTGTGTGTCCTTTATCTGAATGTTGTATGGGAAAGAAGTCACATCTGTCTGGTGAATACTTTTCCCATAAGCTCAAATCACCGGTGGTAAGCTCAAGAACCACCTCTCTGATTCTAAGTTCCTTCCGCGACTCTGGCACCTGGAGGTGTCCTTTCTTGCGTTTGAGCTCTCTGTCCTATAATGACCTACCCAACATTTTTCTGTGTGAGAGGCAGCAGGGTTTGCTAAGTCGATGGCAATGACTGGTGTTGCCTGGTATTTATGGTGCTCCTACTGTATACACCCGTGGCTGGATGCTGAGGGTACAGAGATAAGCAAGGTACAGTCCTTTCCCTCAAGAAACTTCAAGTCCAGAGGACCAGACAGGCAGTGAAGCAAATCTTGTGATAGATCCCAGGAAACACAAGGCTACCATGTCACAGCTTCTGAGGTACCCCAAAGGGGCTTCAAACTCGGGCTTTAGGTCATGAGGAAAGATAACAGAGGCAGGTTCTTCTAAATAAATTTTATACTGGACAAAGAACATTTTTGGGGAGAACATTTCAGTTCTTAAAGGCTTGTGTTGGCCTAGAAGCCACAATCCCAGATGCCCTGCCTCCTGGTTCCTGTAGCCTAGGGTTTTCCTGAGCTACGTGCTGTCTGTCTTTCAGCATCAAAGATATTATTCGATGAATCATTTATTTGGCAAACATCGTTCTGACAATCCCAGAGGCAGCCTTCTCAAATGATTAATTTTATTGCTCCAATGGAGGACTTTGAATTCTTGTTAGTTGCCACCATATTTATTACAGGTCTATTTTTAATATCTTAGAAAACTTCATTCTGTGCTGTTTGTTTTTAGTAAGATCCATATTTTGGTAAGATGATAAAATTATTACTTACATGGGGATATACAATTTAAGGCAATTTAAAAGCAAGGGACTTGGCAGGAAAAGACGTGGTGAGTTCACAGTAGGACTGGAGGATGTTTGCGCTGGATGTTGCCTTGTGGAAATTACCACTCCATGTGGCAATTTCTCAAACTCTCTTTCTGGGGCTGTTCTCTGCATTACAGGGTGTTCTGTAGAATCTCTGGTCTCAGGCCAATAGATACCAGTAGCTCCCCGCCCCATCCCAGAGTCATGACACATTGCATATTCCCAGATAAGAACTACTCATCCAAATCCTTATTTTAGAGATAAAGGATGAAGGCCCAGAGTGGGTAGATGGTGTGACTTAGATGACACCAACCCTGGAAGAACGTCCTTGTTCTTCTTTGTCTACAACTCCCAAGCTCACACTTTCTTGGAGAAAACATATCTTTCCATTCTTGTGAGAAAAACAACTTTTGAGGGCCAGCCTCAGAGGATTTTGGTATGCTCGGTCATTTCCATAGTCCTGGTGACTGGGAGGCCAAGTGCTTGTCAAGCAGTGCACAAATCCACACACAGCTCTTGGTCCTTGGGTAAGTGGATGTAATCTATAAATTCATGTAAATTAAATTTGCTTCATGAAAACGTCTGGTCTTGGAATCTTCTTGCAGGTACATGCAGAAGGCCAGATCAAAAGCAAATCCATTCACGGATTTGACAACCTGTGGTCATGTCACCTTCTAAATCTCTATGTTGATAAACAAGTGTGAGAGGAAGCGAAGAGTAACTGAACCCAGGTTTCAGAATGTTCTTTCTCGGGGTGGCTGTGATGCGGATGTGGCCCCTCAGTCCCTGAGAGGCTGCCTCCCCTCCAGTGGCTCAGGGTTACTTGGCAGTGGGGGTGATGACACTCCTCAGTGCTGTTGTCATTGAGTCCTGAGGCTCGCGGCTGAGAGAGACCGTCCGAGCCAGCCAATGCCCAGGGACATTCAAGCTCTGCTCAATTTATGTCAGTATGCCAGTGACGAAATTCACAGCTCAGAGCTGCCCAGTGCCTGTCTGGCGGGACAGATCTTTGCCCAGGGCCCACGCCAGAACTCCAGCAGGTGCTCCTTCGCGCTCCAGGAGGTAGCCTGGGGACGCTGCTGACGCCATCTGGAGGATCAACACCCGGCCTCGCTTACGCCAGGACCAGCAGCAGCCTAAAGCCCTTGGCGGCTGCCCGCGACAGGAGGGACGTGCCCGCACGGGAGTCTGCCCTTCCAGCCACAAGGCCGACTCGCCGCCGGCTTTGCGCGAATGATTCCCAGTCCGGATTGATGGACTGATGGATTAAAGAAACTCTGCTGAAGATGCTTGATCTCTCAGTTCTCTTCTCTTTCACCCAGCTCTGTTTATCCTTAACAGCCCCCCCCCGCCCCCGCATCGCCCTTCCCATCGGTGTGTATTCACAGCATCCAACGACCCCCGCGGCCTCCGGGTCAGTTCCTGCCCTCAGCCCCCTGCCCGCGTTCCCTCGCCGCCTCACAAACCTGTTTCCTGCGTCTTGCCACCACTCTTAGCTCTAATCACGCAGGGCTGTCGTGGCATGAGCGGCCTGCCAGGTCCTCCCACCGCGTCGCTTGTGTCGGGGCACCAGCTGCTAGCCCAACTAAACTCCCCTCCTTTAAGTTGTGGGCGCCAGGTAGTGTGTCCCGACGGGAGGGCTCCGAAGACAGTGCCACAGGCGAGCGCCCTCCAGCCTCTGGCCCCTCGGGCACCCCCAGATCCCAGCCCGGCATCTCTGCCTCTTGGCCGGGAAGGGTGACGGGTCCCCTTCGGGGAGGCCCTGGCCTCCACAGCGCCCCTCCCCGCGGCTGGCGCCAGCGCCCGCAGCTCGCGGAAGCCGAAAGCTGGTGGGAGGCATCGGGGGGCACAGGCCTGCAGTTTTAGGGCCCTGGAGGGCTGAGGCGAGATGAGCACAAGTTCCAGCGCAGCCAGGACAATTAAGCTACTTAATGAGACACTGCCTCAAAGTCAAAAATAAAAACGGACTGAACGTACCTTGCTGCGAAGGCCCTGGGCTTTGTCTCCCGGACAATGAAAGAAAAAACAAAATCTCGTGGGAATAGATAGGGACCTCTCAAGACCGGGCTTCCTGCGCGGCACGGCTTTTGTGCCAACTCATCCATTTTAGCTGTGGCTAAAGCCAGAGTCTCCTCCTCTTGTTTCTTTCTCTTCCTTGCTAGAAAAAATTTAAATTTTACATTTTTCTCTGAAATATTTTTTTCCCTATAAACTTTCTTTGGCTGCCAGCAGCTTTCAGGCGGAGGACCCACTGCCAGCCAACACCCTGGTTCTGTTCTTCCGCTTGTCATCTATCCAGCAACAGCCTTTAAAAGAAGTGGCGCTCCCACCTGCAACTCTGAGAAAGCTCTTCGGCCTGGCTGCCAGGCCGAGGACGCTGCTGCGAGCCCGGACTCCTCCCTGTGCCCCACCTCCACCAAAGGTGCAGACTCGGGTGCCCGTCCTGTGGGCATGGAGTCACAGGCACCAGGGTCTTTCATTGGGTTAATGCAGAGAGTCTAATCTCTCAAAATTTTACATTATAGGGCTTTCATTTTCTTTGAAACAGGCTCTGGATGTATAAATGGCATACAGCACACCTTAGACATTTCCAGTGTAAGATTCAGCAAGTTTGGACAGGTGCACACGTTCACAAGAACATTACCACAGCGGGGACGTTGGTCTACCCAGCACCTCACAAGCCTCCTAACTTGCCCCACCACACCCTCCACTCTCCACACAGCCCTCCATCTGCCCCAGTCACACTCGTCCGCATGTTCTAGAGCTCACGAAAGTGAAATCATACATGCTGTAATCTTTCCCCACCTTTGTGCACACAGCATAATTTTTTTGAGAACTGTTTATGTGGTGTACATGAGTGATCCATCCATTCTTATGACTTCGTGGTACCCACGTTTGCCCACTCATCTGTCGAAGGGCATAGGATTGGGCTCCACTTTGGAATGATGGCTGAAGAGCTGCTGACTCGCACCCACGGACAGGTCTTGGCACAGCCCCGCACCTTCACTTCTTTTGGGTAAAAACCTTCTCAGAAGGGGGATGGCTGGATCATGTAGTGGGAATATATGTAACACTTTAAGAAATTGCCAAACTGTTTTTCAAAGTGGTTATATCATTTTATATTCTCACCAGCAGGGAATGAAACTTTTAATTCCTTCACATCTTTGCCAACACTTTACTACAGTCAATATTTTTAGTCATTCCAGTAGCTGTATAGGAACACCTCACTTTACCTTTCACTTGCCTTTCCCGAATCCATAACCTTTAGAGACATAAAGAAAACAGGAAGGTAGAGTTTGTGGAGAAGGAAACAACATGTGGGGGTAGGGTGAAGAGGTGGGAAGGGATGTGGGGAAAATGAAGTGGCAGGAAAGGAGGTAACCAGGATGTGATATGTACGTGCACCCATTTCTTTCTGGTAGGCTTTTGTATTTAGTTTTTTAAAATTTGGTTGAGCATTTTGACAGTTATTTCTGTGAGGGATATCAGTCTACAGTTTTCTTGTGATACTGTTTTATGTTCTCAGTTTGGGGTAATGCTAGTCTTAGGTTAGGGTGGGAAGTATTTCCTCTCTTCAATTTTTGGGAAGAACTTGTGCAGAATTCATACTATTTCTTGCTTAAATATTTGGTAGGTGTTGCAATTTTGATCTGGAATGTTCCCCCAAACCCTGTGTTTGTAAGGTGATTCAAAGGGTTAATCTACTGATTTCCTGTGCTGCTGAGAGGGGGGACCTGGTCAGAAGGGGTGGGTCACTGGGATATGACCTGGCAGGGCAGCTTGCTGGGGCGTGACATGGAAGGACATAACTCCCCTGCTAGCTTCACGCTTCACTCTTGACTTTCTATTGTTTCATACTATGAACAGCTTTTCTCCATCCAGGCCCTCTGCCAAGCCCATGAATGGACTGAGATTTCCTGAAACTGTGAGCTAAAATAAACCTTCCTCTTTGAGTTGTGGGTACTGGGTATTGTGTCCCAGCAATGAAAAAGTAACTAAGGCAGCAGGATTAATTAGCAAAACTACTTCTGCTCCTGCAGTTTTATTATTGAGAAAGTTTTAAGTAAGAGTTCAATTTATGTCATCAGTATAGTGGTACTTAGGTTATTTCTTAAGTGAAATTTGTATTTTGCTATTTCTGATGGTAAAAAAGTATATATATATATATATATATGCACATCAGCATGGGATAACATGGTTCTGCTAGTAAATTCTTCTACTTTTTTTTAGAAAGTTAGGAGCTTTGTGTCTATTTCGCCATCAGTTTTGAAAGATATTTTGTTGGGTATGACATTTTAGGTTGAGGATTTTTTTTCTTTCAGCACATCAGAGATATTGCTTCTCTACCTCATTCTCACTTTAATTATCCCTAAAAGTAAGTGGGCTGTTCTCCCCACCTTTGTTGCTCAGTATTTATATTCTCTCCTTCTTTGGCTGTGTTTCAGATTCTCCCTTTAATACCATTTTGTGCAACTGAACTGTAAAGTGACATGGTTTGATTTTTTTGGTTTCTTGGGCTCAGGATTCGATAAGCATCTTGGATCTCTACCGATATTATTTTAATCTATTATTCTTTAAATTACTTTTTCTGAAAGGAGGCAAGTCAGGACAGACGAGAGAACTTTCCTGAAGGGCCTGAGTGTGAACAAGACACCATCAGAGGTGTCTAGATAGAGGCCATCAGCCTGTTAGGTCTCCCTCACTGCCTACTCTTAGCACAGAACTCAGCACAGGAACCTCTCAACTAGGCCATTAACGTGAAATCTCTCAGCAATAGATTCATGAGATGACAAACCAATAGGAAATATGCAGAAACATCTTGCTTTCCAGAAGCTGCTAATGTCATGGGCCCCCCAGAAGTGAAACTCATAGGTAAGGAAGTAAAAAACTAAGTAGATCAGATGGTTTATGCAAACTATCAGTTCAAACAAGACGTTCTTAAAGAAATGTAAATAATGTTCAGTGAGCTTCAAGAGAAATTTACTAAACAAATAATGGCTCTAATGAATGTAAACTTAACCTAGTTTACAGATGACACAAATAAAATACTGGCTGAGACAAATAAAGCAATGCAAGAAATGAAGGAAAATATTAGTAGAGAAGTAGAAGATCCAAAAATAAATCTAGTTGAAGTCTGAATATGAAAAAAATAATTTGAAAGCAGGGGAAGTTGGATCAAATATTGAGAGCACTAAATTTCAGATCTTGAAGACAAGGGTTCATACCCGATATGACACCAAAATAAGAAATGAGCAAAGTAGCTGGGTACAACAATTGATGGATGACCCAAAGAGAGCCAACCTCAGAATTATGGGTGTGGGAGAAAGAAAAGAAGACAGCATAAAATGTATAGAGTTTATTCCCTGAAATCATGGTAGAAAATTTTCCTAATATAGGAAAAGAAATGAACATTTAGATACAAGATGCTTATACAATGTCAAATAACCACGACCATACAAGAACCTCTCCATGACACATTATAATCAAAACCTCAGGTATTCAACACAAAGAGAGACTACTAAAAGCAGTCAGAGAAAAACAGATATTCTACCAAGGCAGGCCCACCAGAATTACTACAGATTTCTTAACGCAAACCTTAAAGGCCTGGAGACTCTGGAATGAAATCTTTCAAGCTTTCAAAGAAAACAAGTGCCAACCCAGGTTGCTGTATTCAGCAAAATTATCCCTGAGAATTGAAGGGAGAAGTACAAATTTTTCATGACCAAGAAACTCTAAAGATTTGTGACCACTAGCTCAGCATTGCAGAAAATACTAGAAGGAATCTTAGAGAGACACAGAGGGAAGGCAGCACCAAAGAAGAAAGGAAACATTGAAAAGGAAAGTGGGACAACAACAACAACAACAACAACAACAACAACAAAAGAACCAACACTAGAAAAAAAGACAATGATGAGATTTAGTAAACATCTTCCAATGATTCCTTTCAATTCCAGAGATCTTAACTCACTAATTAAAAGACACAGACTGGAAGAATGAATCAAAAAACCAAAACTCAACCATTTCTTGCCTAAGAGAAACACTTTACCCACAAAGAAGCACACAGACTGAAGATAAAAGGAGAGAAACTAATATTATGTACTACTGGAGCCCAGAAACAAGGAGGGGCAGCTACACTATTATCAGACATTGCAGATCTCAAATTAAAACAGATCAGAAGGGACAAAGATGGACACTATACATGGGTAAAAGGATCACTCCATCAGGAAGCGCTCACAACTACAAACACATACACACTCAATGTAGGTGCACCCAATTAAATAAAAACAGAAACTACTGGATATGAAGAGCCAAACACATCCCAAAACAATCATGCTAGAGGTCTTGAATATACCACTTTCACAAAATACAGGTCAACTGGACACCCCCCCCCCTCCAAAAAAACAAAACAAAACAAAACACCTCAAACCAACAAAGAAACATTAGAGCTAAATCACACCAGAGAACAAATGGACTTAATAGTTATCTACAGCCCGTTCTATCCAATGTCGACAGAATACACTTTTTTTTTCTCGTCAGCACACAGGACTTTTTCCAAAATAGATAATATTGATGGACACAAGACATGCTTATGTAGGTGCAAAAGAATTGAAATAATTCCCTGCACACCTTCAGATCATAGTGGAGAGAAACTAGAAATCAACAGCAAAAGAAATTACAAAAACTGTACACATACAGGAGGTCAAGTAATAAGTTATTAAACAAGTGATGGATCACAGAAGAAACCAGGAAAGAAATAAAAAAGCTTCCTAAAATCAAATGACAATGGGAACAAATCATACCAGACTATATGGAGCACAATTAAAGCAGTACTAAAAGGGAAATTTATAGCTATAAATACACATGTGAAAAAAAACAGAACAATCTCAAACAGTCTTATGATGCAGCTCAAAGTCCTTGAGAAACAAGAACAAGCCAAATCCAAAAGCAGTAGAAGAAATTGTGTGAATCAGAGCAGAGATCAATGAAATTGAAGCTAAAAAAATACAAAATATCCATGAGTCGAAGAGTTGATTCTTTGAAAAGATAACAAAGATTGATAGACTTCTAGCCAACTCACCAAAAGAAGGAAAAAAATTACATCAATACAATTAGAAATGAGACAGGGGGAATTGCAATAGATAGTGTTGAAATCCAGAGGATTATAAGAAAGTACTTTGAAAACCTATATTCCAATAAATTCAAGAACCCAGAATAAATGGATAAATTCCTGGACATGTATGATATATCAAAACTGAACCAAGCAGGTATCAAAACCCTGAATAGAGCAGTAGTCAGGAATAAAATTGAGGTAGTAATAAAGGGTCTACCAACAAAACAAACTCAGGACTTGATGGATTCACTTAGGAATTCTACCAGAACTTCAGGGAACAGTCAGTGCCAATGTTTCTCAAAGTCTTCTATGAAATTGAAAGAGAAGGATCATTGTTCAACTCCTTCCTGGAAGCAAGTATCACCTTGATCCTAAAACACAACGAAGACCTGAAAAAAGAAAGAAAACTACAGGCCAATTTCCTTAACCGATACAGATATAAAAATCTTTAAGATACTGGCAAAAATGCAACAAATTACTAAAAAGATCATACACCAGGACCAAGTTGGCTTTAGCCTGGGGATGCAAGACTGGTGTCAACATACGTAAATCAGCTAATGTAATATACCACATAACAAAAACCGAGGACAAAAATCACATCATCATCATCTCAATAGATGTAGGAAAAGCCTATGACAAAATACAACATCCCTTTCTGATGAGAATATGTATAGCAGGATCTTATCTCCAGTTGATAAAAGCAATTTCTGCTAATTCTATTGCCAACATCGTTTTAAGTCGGGAAAAACTGAAAATATTTCCCCTAAAATCAGTAACAAGACAAGAATGTCTACTCCCCCTACTCCTATTCAACATGGTGCTTGATCTTAAGCCAGAGCGATCACGCAAAAAAATGAAATATGCATAAGAAAGGAAGAAGTCAAACTATCTTTATTTGCAGATGACATGATCCTTTACACAGAGGACCCCAAAAACTCTACCAGAAAACAGACCTAATAAACTAATTCAGTCAAGTTGCAGGATAGAACATCAATACACAAAAAATTAATAGCATTTCTCTACAGCAACAATGCAAACATGGAGAAAGAGATCAGAAAAACAACTCCATTCACAGTTGCCTCAAGGAAAATTAAATACTTAGGAATCAACTTAAGCGAAGGATCTCTATATTGAAAACTATAGCACTTTGAAAAAAGAAATTGAAGGAAATATGAGAAAATAAAGATATCCCCTATAACTAACACTATCAAAATGGCCATAGCACCAAAACCGATAAACGGATTCAAAGCAATCCCAATCAAGAAACCAACAGCATTTTCCAAAGAACTAGAAAAAATGACCTGAAAAATGTATATGGAACCAGAAGAGACCCAGAGTAGCCGCAACAGTCCTAAGTAACAAAACCAAAGCAGGAGCCATCACGTTACCAGACATCAAGTTATATTACAAGGTGACAATGATTAAAAAACAAAAAAACACTGTATTGGCACAAAAACAGACAGGTGGATCAATGAGGATGCAGAGCCAACCTCAAGTACCTTCAGCCATCAAAAACACACGGTAGTACAAATAGTCTCTTTAACAAATGGTGCTGGGAAAACTGGCTAGCCACACGCAGAATGCAATTAGATCCACATGTTTCACCATGCACCAAAATCAAATCAAAATGAATCAAAGACCCAGACATTAAAATGAAAACACTGAGCTTGTTGGAAGAAAATGTAGGCAAAACCCTTGAAGACATACGCATAGTTCAGGACTTTCTCAAGAAAGCATGTCAAGTATTAGAGATGGCACCAGAGTCGACAAGTGGGATTATGTCAAATAAAAAAGGTTTTACATTGCAAAGGAAACAACGGAGTGCAGAGAGCTGAAGGAATGGAAAAAAAGTTTGCTAGATATTCCTCAGATAGAGGACTATTATCAAGAATAAAAGAACTGAAAAAAAAAAATTAGACTCTCCCCCAAAGTAAAAGACTCAGCCGAAAAAATGGGTGGCTAAAATGAATAAGCAGTTCTCAGAAAAACTCTGAAAGGTCAATAAATGCATAAAAAGCGTTCAGCATCTGTAGTCATTAGAGAAATGCAAGTCAGAACAATACTGAAGTTTCATCTAACTCCATTAAAAATGGCTGTTATTAAGAACTCAAGAAACTGATGAGGTTGAGGGGAAAAAAATAAAACGATTATACCAGTTTACAGTACCAGATTGCTGGTGGTAGGGTAAACTGGTGCAACCATTATGGAAAGCAGTACGGAGATTCCTCAAAAAAACAAAACAAAACAAAAAAAAACCCTGGAATCCTTTGACCCAGCTATACTTCTTCTGAGTATCTTCCTAAAAGAGTTAAAGTTGTCATACAAGAGTAATAAATGTACCTATGTGGGGCAGGGATGTGGCTCAGTGGGTAAAGTGCTTACCTAACATGCATACCCATGTTTATAGCAGCACAGTTTATAACAGCCAAATCTTGAAAAGAAACCCCAATATTTTTAACAACAGATGAGTGGATAAAAAAAGATGTGGTATATTTACACAATGGACTACTATTCTGCCATAAAAAATAAATTTGGATCATTTTTAGGAAAATGGATACACCTTGAGACAATTATGCTTAGAAAAATGAATAAAACACACAAGGTTAAATAATTTATGATTTTATGAGAATTGACCCCTCTAGAAAAGACTGCATCACATTTTTAGTGTTTAACATTGAACGTCAGTGCAACACACTTAGCAAGACGAGTTCCCTTGGCATTGAAAGCTTTTGACGTTTCCATAGATGTTCAACAAGGACTCTCAGTACGTGGCAGAATTTCCATACAAGGTCTTCCCATGTCTCCAGGGCTGGACACAAGGAGGTCAGGGAGGCAGGAGCAGGCACAGGGAGGCCCACATAGAAATAGCCTGTACCCTGACGTGTGGAGAGCTGGGCGAAGAAGATACACTTTGGAAAGCTGGACATTTGTGCCAGTGATTTTTTCCCCCAGCTTATTTATTTTTTCCCAGTTTATTTTTGGCTGAAGTGCTCAAGATTTCACTGTATTTTTTATTTCTTCCTTCACTTTCATACTTTGGTGTTTGAATCTTTTATTGTTTTAAGGAGTTACTTTCTATATGTTAACATTTAATTCATAGGAAATTTGTTGCAGATGCGAAATAAGAGACTAATGTGTATTTTACATTCACAAACATTTTTTCTCATACTATTTCTTAAAAAAAATCCATCTCCATCAGTGTGAGGTGCCAGTTTTCTAAAGTACACACTTGCCATTTATGGTAAGATTCTCCCTGGTTCTCAGTGTTCCGCCTTGTTCACCTACACTGTTACTGTGCTAATTAGATCATTTCACTTTAAAATAGTTTTTGAATCTGAGCAGACAGATCTTACGTAAGAAAGATTAATATTTTCCTGTTCTCTGGCTCTTCTTATCCATGCAATCTTCCAGATAAATTTTATGTTAACTAATTTCAAGTCCAAAACCTCCATTAAATTCTTCTTTGGTATTAAACAGAAAAAAATCTCAATTATTTAGGGGAAGATCTATTTTTGTAATATTGTAATCTCAATCTTTCTCTTTGGAGATATTTTACTTTTCAGTTAGGCAGCCCAGTTATGTCACTCAGTACATGTATGTTTATACTGTGTATGCGTGTGTGTGTCCTCTGCATGTCTGTGAGACTTTCCCAAGTTGCTACCTGTACTGCAGCGAGCAACTTTAGGTTTTCTACCTCTTCTTTGCTGGTTAATAGAAAAAAATGTTATATCTATACAGCTTTTCATCTGTTCACTTTAATAGTTTCTCATGGTTTTTGGTAGATTTTTGTGTTGTGCTTTGATCAATCAATAGGCCACTGGGAATTCTTAGCTTTCTCTTGACTAATAACCCTATTTAATGAACCCAAGGAGGTCCTGTGACGTGCTGGGGGTGAACACTAAACCCAAACTTCTGTAGTACACGCTGTGTGATTCTATGCTCTACAAGTGTCCCAGAACTCCTTAGCGATGCGCAGAACTGCTGGGGGACCAGATCTAATTCTTGTTTTCAGAGCAAGGAACAGAGGTCTGACCCATGACTGTGGCCCCGTTAGCTTTGGGGGTGGAGAAGGAGCCTTGGTGGCCACATTATAATGAGCCCTGCGGGATCTTGTGCTTCTGATGGCATCAAAATACTTTTCACCAACCTTGCAAACAGGCGAGGTGGGTTTGAAAAACATAATGAGTATAAATTTTTAAAATTTTATTTCAGTAAACAACACATTGACATCAAACCCCTCCAATTCTCTGCCTCACTTCAAACACACTTTCCCCAGTTGTTGCCACCCCCAGGCAGGTCTGAAGTCCCTCTGTGAGCATCTTTAGTTGAACAGCTGTTGCCACTTCAGTTGACCCAAACATTCCCCTTTCATAGTCGCATTGGTTTTGGGAAGAGCCAGAAGTCACGCAATGCCAGACCCAGTGGGTAAGGTGATGAGGGCACACGGTCGCCTTTGTGGGAACCTGCCTTTCCATTGGATGGTGCTTGGCATTTACTGTATTTCTGATCACCTTGTAGAGACGCTCATGGAACAGAACCTTCAGAATTGCCTCTGAAGCGGCCGGGAGGGTGGTATAAATGTGTTCAAAGCAAGGAGGAGGATCTTGGGAGATTAATGGCAAGGTGTCTTTTACTGTAATATGTGTGTAAAATTTAAACTTTCCCCACTGAATGAGTGTTCAGTCCTTCTTACACATTTTAGAACTTTAGAGACTTGTTTCATGGCCCGCTAAGCCCAGCCTCAAGGGATCCAGGTGAAAGATTAGTTCCTCTTGTGGGCTCGTTAGTCGGAACTATTGCAAGTCAGAGTCTGTATCCCTAGAGATTTTGTTTTTCTGAAAGGTTTGGTAGAATATGGTGAAAAGGTGAATATTCCATAGTCTAGGGAAAGCCTCCCAAGGTGGGCAATGGCCTTGGACTTGAATGCCCAGCTGGGTGACTATCAAATGCCCTTTGTGTCTTCTGTGTGTTTGCATTTGGCTGGACCACGAGCTCTCCAAGGACAAGAAGGTTTGCTTACTTTCTCAATGATGGGACATAGTACCTAACACCCACCATTTAAGGGAAGAAAGTTTTATTTTAGCTGACAGTTTCTGGGAGCCTCTGCCCATTCATGAGTGGCTGGCAATGGTGGAGGAGGTCTTGCCTAGAACTGTTGCTCGCAGCATTGCAAGGAGAAGGACCAGGGCTTGGGGAGAAGCTAGGATGGGAGTGTATCCTTCCAGGCCACACCTCAGTACTCTGCCCCTCCGTGCGGTCCCCAGCACTATGCCTGCCATACGAGCGTTTTCAGTAGACATACAAGTGAGCAACCGAATGAGCTTCTCACCCAGGAATTTCATAGGAAAAGAACATAGTGAGCTAATTAAGATGGCTCTTTGCTACTTTCTCAAGTTCCCAACTTGATTAAGGTAGAATTAACAAATAAAAAAATTATATGTATATGACACAGCATTATTATCTAGGGGCACCACACAATTTGCTAGGTCTCTGGAACCTATTCTTCCTGCATCAGGAAAAAATGGCTCCCTGTGTGTCCTCTGACCAACACCCCACGCCACCCCGTTCCCAGCCTTGGCAACCCCTGGGGCTCTCTAACTCTCTGAATTTTACTTCGTTAGACTCCACCTATAAATGAGACCATACAGTGTTCTTGTGTGTGAGTCTACTCAGTGCAATGTTCATTCACATTGTCGAAGATGGTGGGGTCTTCTTGTGGAAGGCCCAATCATATTCCATAATACATACGAGAAGAGGTACACATTTTCTTTCTGTCCTCATTCATTTGTGGACATGGAGGCTGACTCCATGTTGCAGTGAACAGGGCTGTGAGGAACATGGACAGCAGATATCTCCTCCAGACGCTCGACTCATTTCCTTTTGAAGACTAACCCAGAAGTGGATGGCTGGGCTCAGCTAGCTTTTCAGATCTGGTTCTGGGCTGATGGGACAAGCTGTACAGAGGTTCCAGGTGGCCTCAGTATCTGGATTGTGCTGAGAGAGGGAACCACACTTTCCAGGGAGCTTGAACTTGGTGGGGAGCCGGCTCCCCAGGGAGACTGGGTCGCTGACTCCACCTTGTGGTGGGTGCTGAGTCCTAGGGAACCCAAGAGGCAGCAGGATGCTGGGTGAGGCTGGCCGCTGACCAGAGGGAGCCACCTGCCGGAGATCACCTAGCCCAGTACAAGATTACCCAGGCATCAACTTCAAGGCAGAAAGATTCCTCAGGAAGGGCTAGTCACCAGAAAGCTGAGACCCTCACCTTCCTGGGGATGAGAACAATGCTCTCACGAGCCCCAACAGCAGAGTCTCTGGAGAGATGGCTGCTAGTCACCTAAATGTACAACCTTCAAGGCGGCTCTTGGATCAGTGCCACTCTGAGGCTGTGCTCTTTCTGTGGGCCCAGGGCTCTGCTATATATTGGTTATAATAGAAAAATGTGTTGCATGTTTAAATTTTTTAAAAATTACAGTGAAAGGCACATTGACATTGATCCTCTCAAACTCCTTCCCTTGTTTTGAACACACATCCCATCATTCTTGTTACTCTCTGAAGCGGTTCTGGGAGTCCTTTATCACGAATGTCTTTAGTTGTGCTGTCCTGCTTGACTTGATGCCATGAATCAACCCAAAACGTTCACCTCTGGGGGTCTCTTGACTTTGGAGGTGAGCCAGAAGTCACATGGTGCCAGGTTCAGCGAATAGGATGGTTGAGGACGCACTGCCATGTTTTTATTAGCATGCCTTTCTATTGGATGGCATTTTGCAGCGGAATTCTCCATATTTCTGATCCCACGTTGGGAAGAAACTCAGGAAAGAGGACTTCCAGAGCAGCTCTGAGACTGGCAAGGACTCCCAGTGGCGCACGCAGGGAGTGCAGGCAAAGAGAAACCGGTGGCAAGAAGGGCGGGATGCGTTTGAAGTGTGGGAGGTGATGAGTTCAGGAGGGTTAATGGCCACGTGTCTCATTTTAATACATTAAAATAATCCAAACATTCTCTGTATGTTTTGGTAAAACCCAACGCACAGCACACTTCACGCACTATGTGGCCACCCAAGGAGGACCCGCCGGGAGCAGCCTTGTCCTGCAGCCCAGGTGAGAAGCCGGGCAGATGAGGTGGGGCAGCTGTGAACTGGGGGGGACCAGCGAACGGCTGCGGGGCGGGAAGGTCACGTGTTGTGCTCCGTGGGCAGTGCCTCTGTGGACACTTGGGGGCTCTCTTCGTCATGCTGTTTTCTGTCTTTACAAAAGTCTGCGCTCCCAGTTCTGGCCTTTAGCCTGGGGATTGTGTGACATACAACCAGTCCGGCTCGGTCTAGTCCGTGGAGCTTTATTACTGTCTTTGACTGACTGGAGAAAGTGAGGATGTGAAGGTTTCCTGGAGGGATGTCCAGCCAGCAAACCTTCCCGCATCACCGTGGGCCTGGCCGGGTGGGGGTGGAGGCACCTCTGCCGAGCTCACGCGGTGGGCATCCAAAGGAAGCTCAGTTGTTCTTCTCCCGAGACAGCCTCTGGAAGGGGGGGGGGTCCTGCCTCTATTTCGGCTCTGGTGGATTGCTCATTCAGCATGGGCGTGTGGCCTTCACTGTGAGAAAAGCCAGCCTGAATGTGTGGGCCAGAAGGTGGAAAAGCAACCAGGCTGAAGGAAAGAAGAATACATGGAGACGGAGGAAAAAATGGACACGAAGGGGTCGCCGAGGGGTCCCGGGATGAAGAAAGGGGCGGGGGAGGCCTCTCATGAACAACCAAGTCTCAGGATTCAGCGGCCAGAGATCACTTTGCCCACGGGGCAAGGGGTTGGGACTGTGTTACTCAAAGAACATCCTGTTATCGGGGAATCTTAGCCTGCAGCAGTCACCTAAGAGGAAGGACAGAGCCACTGTTGCTTCGTTCTGGAACAAAGACAGCTCAGGAAACACACAACACTGTACAGATATTTTTAAAGAGCCAAAGTCACCTCAAGAAGAAGTGGAGAACAAAGGAATGAGCGGGCAGTAACTTCTCTATACCCATGTGGGTAACATTCAAAAACCACGAGGGGGCAGGCGGTGAAACCTTGGAGATTGTCAAACCCTCTAATTTGGGGCCTTTCCCATCTTAACTGAATACTTAAGATTCACTGTGGCAGTAACTTGGATAGTAATTTGGATAGCAAAACTAAAACGAAGAATGAATAATGAATATCTTTCCTTCCTTCCTTCCTTCCTTCTTTCTTTCTTCTTTTTCTTTCTTTCTGTCTTTCTGACTTTCTCTCTCTCTTTTTCTTTCTCTCTTTCTTTCTTTCCCTTCCTTCCTTCCTTCCTTCCTTCCTTCCTTCCTTCCTTCCTTCCTTCCTTTCTTTCTCTTTCTTTCTTTCTTTCTTTCTTTCTTTTCTTTCTTTCTTTCTTTCTTTCTCTCTTTCTGTACTGAAGATCAAACCTGAGATCTTCCTTCACATTGAGCTACAACTTCAGTCCATTTCATACTTATCGATTTTGAGAGAGTCTTGCTAAGGTGCTAAGTTTCCCTGGCTGGGCTCAGATTTGCAATCCTTCTGCCTCAGCCTCTTAAAATGCTGGAATTAACAGGTATGAGTCACTGGGCCCAGCTAGAATGAATTTCTTTTTTCTTCTTTCACAATTTCACAGATAGAGATTTGTCCTTACTGATGATATTTGCTCTCTCCACCCCCCCCCCCCCCCCAGTAAAACAACGGAACCCAGAGCCTTCAAGTTGGAATAGCGTCTGCTTTTTCTCTTTTTATTTTAGGACAAGGTCTTGCTGAGTCACTAAGTTTCCCAGGCTGGGCTTGAACTTGCAATCCTCCTGTCTCAAATGACATTTATTTGCGTCGATCGTTTGTCTAAGGTGATGCTTGGCAACATTTTAGAAACTACACAATTGCTTTTTTTCTCCCTTCTAATTAATAATAGTTTGTGAGAAGAATTTTGATACTGTATAAATACCCTCTTCCTTATCACATTTCCAGTTTCCTCATTTATCTATATCACCACGGAGTTGGTTTTCTTCCGTATTTGGTGAGTTGCTTGTTACTATTATTGTTTTGTTGTTTAAAGTGTCTCATGTCTGTTTTTTTTGACACAACCCTATTGTTATTTGAATACCTCCTTGCTTTTTAAAAGATTGGGATATTACTTTATTACTGTTAATTTATGAAATTAGAGGTGGGAGTTGAACCCAGGACCTTGTGGATGCAAAACACACACTTTTCCACTGAGCTGCACACACAGCCTCGCTTCATGGCTTCTTCAGAGAAGGTGCTGCAAGGTGCTCATTGCCGTGGTTTGAGCATGGTGTGATTGCTTCATCATATCTCCACCAGATTTCCTGGGACTAAAAGCTTGGTGTTATTGGGAAGTGGTAGAACCTGGGAGGTGGGGCCTCGTGGAAAGTCACAAGGTCACTGGGGGCATGACCTCAGAAGGGGTGATGAAACCTCAGTCTCTCTATTTTTCTTTCTCGACTTCTTGTGTGGCAACTGAAGGTATTTCACACACATGTATCTCAACTGTGATGCGACAGCTGGGATGGCTTTTTCCAGAAGTGAGCTAACTCAGGTGCCATACTTGTCAACCTCTAAAATTGGAAACTTAATAAACCTTCCTTCTTTATAACATCAGGTGACTCAGGTGTTTTTGTTGTAGTACTGCAAGGCTGGCTTTGCTTTCCTTGCCCCAGCCCTTCAACTAGCCACTCCTATGGGGAGGGTTGGCTCCCTTAAGACAAGGTCTGGGGACTAGGTACCCTCACTGCCACTGATGGGGTGCTGGTCTTTAGCCTTTCCAGTCAAAAGAGTAAAAGACACACACACATGCGTATGTACACACACACAAACATACCCATACATGTGCACATATATACATACCTAAAATACACAAGTATTTGGTTCTATCCCATTGTCAACTTCTTTGTTGCTGTTATATACATGCATACCTGGCATCCACAATTTAAAAGAGAGTTAAGTTTATTTTAGCTCACAGTTTCAAAAGGTCTCATGTAGTCCATTCATGAGGGCTGGTGGAGGAGGGCTGGTCATGGCACAGAAACAGGAAGCCAAGGGAGGGAGGAAGGGCAGAACTAGCAGGTACCCTCCTGTCATGTCCCAGAGACTCACCCCCTTCTGGGTGCAGCCACAGGACCCGCCCCTTCCCGGTCACACTTCCAATACTGTGCCACACAACTGGAATCTATAACATGCTCCTAATCTACCACATGCTAGCAATACATTTTTTAAAAAAAGAACTGTAATCTAATCAGCAGAGTTTTCCCCATATATATATATATATATATATATATATATATATATATATATGCAATGTATGTTTACATTGAACTTGAGTATATATATTATGATTGGGTCAAAATTAAAATTCCTTCCCTTCCCCCCTTTTGACCCTCTCACAACTTCCCTCTCCTGCTAGCTCTCACTATCACCCACATTTGATTCTTCTTTTTTTTCACATCACTCCCTTTCTCCTTCCAACTCTGTCTTCCACCCTTTATCTCTCCCTCTCTACAAAGTCTATCTTCTTACTTTCTTACATGTCTCTTACCATTTTTATGGTTTGGTATTCTCATATTAGAGAAATCATATAATATTTAACTTTCTGGGTCTGATTCATTTCTCTGAGTATAATGGTCTCAAGACACATTCATTTTCCTAAAAATGACTCAAATGTGTAATACTCCATTGTGTATATATACCTCGTCGTCGTCGTTGTCGTCATCGTCGTCTTCTTCTTCTTCTTCTTCCTCTTCCTCTTCTTCCTCTTCTTTTTTGACACAAGGTCTTGCACTTTAGCCCAGGTTGGTCCTGAACTCACTGTGGAGCCCAGGCTGGCCTTGGCCTCATAGCAATCCTCCTGCCTCAGCCTTCTGAGTGCTAGGATGACAGGCATGTGTCACCACACCTGATTTATGTGGTGCTGGAGAATTGAATTTGGGTACTTAATGCTTAATGTAGCACTTGCTAGGCAAGCGCTTTAACTGCTGAGGCATTCCTCCAGCCCCATATACCACATCTTCTTTATTCAGTCATCTGTACTCAGGCATATTGTTTTCTTCTAAGACTTGGCTATTATCAATTGTGCTGCTATACAAAAGACATTCTGGTTATTATTACATTAGTCAGATTTCTTAGGCTAAACCCATATCAAAGACCAAATAAGTGAATCACTACATTGTATGAACCTAAGTCTGTATTACAAAAGTATACTACACATAAAGCAATAGATATAATGGCATACTTGGTTATTTCAGAATTTTTAAATAGCTTTTTCCCCAGAGAGGAGCAGGAAGAAACAAGTAACAAATTATTACAAATTTAGTTACAGAGCACAAAACTAAAAAGTTAAATTTAAGAGTCACAGATTGAATTAACAGCTAAGTGGGTTATTAGTCAATGGGCTCAGGCTATGTTATCTTTTATCTTTACCACTCAATGATAGCTTCAGAGAAAAGATCCCAAGAATCACTTATGTACTAACTCTTACTGTTTTTAAAACTAATAATATCCCAAATCAAAACCACTGCTTTCTGCCATTCCATCCCCAGCTAAATATCCATACATATCATACACATCAAAAAGTTTCACAGATTAAGATTTTATATCAATTCCCCACATTGTTTTGCAAATACTAATAAAAATAACAATTACGGGGGAAGTTTCATGGGTTTTATGAAAAAGCTGGTACTGTTTTAGTAGTACACCAATCAAATGATGGATGTCTATTTTTTTGTTACATTGTCTCTTTAGATGTTTCCTTTCCTCCATGTGCTGCTTGACTCTGTCTCTCTCAAAGAGTCCTTCAAGTATTTTCTGCAATACTGGGCTGGTAGTCATTTATTTTTGAGACAATGTCTGACTCTATAGCCCAGGCTGGTCCTGAGATCATTATGGAGCCCAGGCTAGCCTTGAAAACAGCACAATCCTCCTTCCTCAGCCTCCTGGGTTCTGGGACTACGGGCATGCACCACCATGCCCATAGTATTATGTGGCACTGGGAAATTGAACCAAGGGTCTTATGCTTGATAGACAAGTGCTTTAACCTCTGTGCCATTCCTCCAGCGTTAGTTATAAATTTCTTTAGTGATTCTTGGTCATGAAAAATTTTTACTTTGTCTTCAATTTTCAGGGATAATTTTGATGGCTACAACAACCTGGGTTGACATTTGCTCTCTTTTAAAGCCTGAAAGATTTTTGCTCCAGGTTCTCCTGGCCTTTAAAGTTTCCATTGAGAAGCCTGCAGTGATTTGAATAGGTTTGCCTTGGTAGAATAGTGTCTGTTTTTCTCTTGCTGCTTTTAATATTCTCTCTTTATGTTGTATTTCTGAGGTTTGGATTATCATATGTCATGGTGAGTCATCTTGTTGGTTGAGGTTATTTGGTGTTCTATAAGTTTCTTGTACCTGAAAATTAATTTCTTTTACTAGATTTGGGGACATTTCTTGCATGACTTCAGTGAATAAATTCTTTACATCTTTGGTGCTGTCTTCTGCTCTTTCTGGTTTTCTTTGAATCATCCATCAGCTATTGCATACAGCTACTTCGTTCCTTTCTAAATTTGGAGTCATGTCTAATTATAGCATTTGTTTCCTCAGCCTTGTCTTCAAGGTCTGAAATTCTGTCCTCACAATGTTTGAGTTGAGGTCTCTTGCTTTCAAATATATCTTTCATTCTCTGTCTTTCAGCTAGGTTTCTTTTAAAAATTTCCACTTCTCTATTAAAATGCTTCTTCATATCTTGCTTTTCTTTGTTTATCTCAGGCCAACTTTTTATTTGTGGCTTTTATACACTCAGTAAGCTTTGCATCCATTAGGACCACTTTGTTTAGTAAGTTTCTGTTTAAGCTTGCTGATCATTGCTTGCATTTCTTTGAGAATATCTTGTTTGAACTGGCTGTTTGACTGATATATTTGCTTTTGATTTCCTTCCCTCTGAGTTCCGGGCCCATGACATTGGTTTCTGGGGTCTCAGGTATTTCTGTGTGTGTCTGGTTGCTTTGTCTTCTTCCCATGTTTCTGTTGTTGAGAGACTTCACTTTAGAGACCTAGCCAAGAGGTTTCTTTGAATAGGTATGAGGTACTGTGGGGGGAGCTGACATTCCTCTGACTTCTGTGCTGGGAGTAGGCAGTGAGGGAGGACCTAACAGCCTGATGGCCTCTGGGGTGTCATGATTACACTCAGCCTCCTCAGCAGAGCTCTCCCACCTATCCTGGTTTCCCTCCCCTAAGGGTGAGGCTCTCCCCCACCCCAGAGGTGCTCCCACTACCACTCAAGCCACTTAGTGGGTCAGTGGCCTTTCTCTCCTCTCCACAAGTGTCTCTTGTGCCAGTTTCTTCCTAGGCATTGTTTAAGAGTGACCCCCCAAAACCCTGATGTGCTCTTCTGAGCCTTCTTTTGCTCTGAACAGTTCAGGCTCAGGCTCTTCTTTAAAAAATGGCTCTGGCCTATGTCACTGCCTGTTATGACTGCTGAGGTTGCTTCTGGTCTATGCTCTGGGAAGCCTTTTGCAGGGAAAGCTCACATTGTATTTGTAGTATGCACTACCTGCAGTCTTGCTTTTGGAAGCTGGGGCTACCAGCTACTGTCAATTCCCACTTCTCCCAGATCAGAGCTTACCTTGGTCAGAGGTTCCCGACTCAGGGCTTTCTTCCCTCTGGATGCTGGCAGCTTAGGGTTGTGCTCAGTCAGCCTGGGGCTCTTCCTGGGCTGCTGTTTTCCTCTACTTCTGATTTTTTTTTTTTTGGCTTTCTGATTTTTCCATGGCCTCCATTCAGTTGTTGGAGTGCTCCCTCCTCTCCTAACTAAGTTAAACAGGCAGTTTTAAATTATAATCTTAACTTTTTAAGTGAGTCTATGAGAAGACATTGCATCACTCTGTTATACAGCCACCATCTTGCCCAGAAGTCTTCCTGTAAACAATAATCTACCAAAAGTCTGTCTTCTACAACACACCTAATTCAGCCCTCCTGATCAGGCTCCACCTTTTAACAGCGCATAGACATAGATAACCGCAACATCCAAGTTCATGAGGCTTTTAGAGAATATTCCAGATCTAAATGATCATATTCTACCCTTGACCCCCAAAAGACCCTTGTCTACTTTCTTAAGCAAAATGCATTTAGTCCTTATCTAAGAGTTGGCAAAATCTTAAAAGTTATGGTACTGTTAAAGAAAGATTCAAGTCTAATGTCTCCTCTGAAACTCAAGGTAAACTCTTGGCTGTAAGCTTTGTGACAAACAAAGAAAAGTTGAACACTCCCGACATACAATGGCACAGGGTAAACATTCCCATTCCAAAAGAGAGGGATAGGAGGATAGAAAGCAATCAGACTAAAACAAATTCCAAACCTAGTAGGGCAAGGGTTAAATTCTGTGGCTCCATTGAATCCTATAGTTCTGCATCCAGCAATTGTGGTAAACTATGATGAGAAGTGAGCTCCAAAAGGCTCGGTGACCCTGCCACTACGTCATTGCCTCTGGCAGCAGCCTTCCTAACTCCTCTTTTGGGCTGTTTCCCCTCCAGGTCTGTGGCTTCCCTCTGTAGATGATCCGTGCTCCTGACACCTCCCTATTTCTGGGGTCTTCATTGCACTTTTGGCTGCACCTTCACAACTCCATGCACTGCCCTTTCAGGGACACACTGCCTGGCCTCCAAAGGCTTCTTCTGAAATCTAGATGGAAGCGCTATACCCCACAGCTCATGCATTCTGCGTTCCTGTGACATCGGCACTGTGTGGATGATGCCATGGTCTGCCAGTAGCTTGAGCAGCAGTATGGCCCTCTCAGACAATCACCACTGAGGCCTTGAATTTTTAGATGGCTAAACATCTTGGGAATTTACTTCCCCAGGTTGCCCTGAAGAATGCCCTGGGGTCTCTTTTCAAAGCAAAGTGCTTTATCTTTCTACCCTTTATTTGGTAAGTGGTAGAGTCTTGCTGTTTCCTGAGATACCCTCAAGCTGCTTTATAATCCTGATTTCAAGTAACTTGGCTTCTTTTTAATGCTAATCTCCTTAATAGACATGCATTCTTTTTTACTCCAAATTGCCAAAATTTTTACACCTGTTTTCTCCACTGTTTTCTTCTGCTTCTCAATGTAGAGCTGACTTAAAACCTCAAACAGTACCCGTGAGACGGCTTGAACATCAGACTACCTTGAGATTTCCTCTACCAGTTTAAGTAGTCCACTGTCCTTAATTTCACTTTCAGCCAAAGTCTCTGCATGAGGGCAAAATGCTGACACACTTTTTGCCAGAGTGTAGCATTCATGATTTCTAGATCAATGGCCAATAAAGTCCTCCTTCCTACCTGAAACTTCTTGAGCCTGCATTCTTGTTTTTTAACACCTGATTAGAATCTCCCATCAGGCTTGGCTCACAACATAAGGTTTCTGTAGCTGGCGTCTTCAAACTTTTCCAAATTCCTTTTGGTATTCGCCCTGCACTGGAAAGCCCTGTGTGAGTATCCTCCTACCCTATAGGACCCTGAGCCCCAGGCCTTGCTGCCCTCCTGCAGGACCCCTCCTGTCCCTTGATCTCTGACACCCACTCCAGGTATCCCTCAGTCCGTCGTCAGGCTTCCATCATGGGCCACCTGCTGTGTGTCAACCCTCCCTGCCCTGTTGGGTCCCCCTTTCCTGCTCAGGAGCCTGGTACAGTGATCAGGCCCAGTGCCTCCTCCATTGTATTGGGAGCAGAAGGAAATGACAGAAGGAATCATGTCTGACAATTCTCACTTGGCACCACTGCCGGAAACCCTTCCAAGTCATATCATTGAGGCACCATCACCTTTCCTGTGGCTTGGATATGTCAGAGGCAGATGTCCCTGATCCTGTTAATGGCCATTTCCTTTGTTTCCAGTGTTTTGCTGCAATAAACACCCTTGTGTAAGCTCGTGTATACTAAAATATACCTATATTTTTATGGAACAGAGTCCCAGGGGTCAAAGACAAAATTTTAAACCAGCTCAGTGGCACAGGTCTATCCCTTCAGGCCAAGCTCTCTCGAGGTTGAGGTAGGAAGATCACAAGTTCCAGCCCAGCCCGAGTAACTTAGTGAGGCCCTATCTTTTAAAAAAATGGTTAGAGGGTGTAGATCATTCTGAAGGCCCTGCACTCTATCCCCAGCACCACACATGCACACACATATTTAAAAAGTGTAATAATCCCTGGCAAACTTGTGACATTTCTGCGAATGTGAATGCTTGTTTTTCTACATGGGGAAGCTGAGGCAGTAAGCAAATCTGATTCCCATAGTCACCACGGAGGTTTGGCAGCTGTGGGCAGGACTCAGAGAATGCAGGTGTGTGTGTTCAAAGATGACAGGATCTTCTCCCTAGCCTATGTAGTAAGGAGCCCTCTGATTTTTGTAATTCCCTGGTAGGAAACATAGTGCACCCTACCACCCTACCCTCAACCTTCAGGACTCACCAGCTGTGCGCTTCCCTGGGTCCCCATCCAGAAAACTGGGACATGGATGCTGACTCTGTGCCAGGTGTGCCAAATATGTTCAGTGCCTCAGATCATAGACCAGCAAATCACCCTTAATATCACCAGGTGTGCCAGGTGCTGGGGATATCAGGACAGAGCTCCTTGAAGTAGAGGTAAGGGTGCAGCCCAGACTTCCAAGAAGGGTGACACATAACGCTGCTTTCCAGCCTGGCAAAGGAGAGGGTGATGTGTGTCACCAGGAAATAGAGGGATGAGTGAGGCCCATGTGGGAAGCACAGGTTCACGTGCCTTGCCAGCTCCGGGTGCTGGGGATACAGCCTCACTTCCTCCTCTCTGTCACAAGCCTGGCCTAGCTCCGCCTTACCCCTACTGAAGCAGTTCCTTGCTTGTCTCTTGTTGGGGCTTCTTCCTGTCTGGGAACCTGTCTGCTACCCTTTCTTTGGCCCTCCGAATAGGGAGCCTGGTACCTGGCACCTTGGTGGCAGATATGGCCAACATTACCAACTGCAGCAGACTGATGACAGGGAGCTGGTTCCTGTTCCTCCTGAACCAGTTTTTTCTTCTTTCTTTCTTTTCTTTTTTTTTTTCCAAGATAGGGGACTGAGTCCAGAGCTATCACACTGAGCTATATCCCTATTCCATTTTATTTTATTAGGTCATTTTGAGACAGAATCTTGCTAGCTCACTAAGTCGACCTGTCTGGGCTCTTACTTGAGATCCTCCTGCCTCAGCCTCCCGGAGTTGATAGATATGTACCAGCACACATGTTCTCTGAACCAACTTTGTGACCTTGGCCAAATCATACAGCCTCCAGGGCTTCTTCCAGGCCTGAGCGCTCTGCCTTGGTAACTTTGGAGATGGTTAGAGTATTATATGGAGGATACCAATGAGAAAAAGAGAAACACCTACGGTACACAGCCTACACTGCCTGATACAAGGCGGTCTTGTTTTCCCCAGTAATGTTATCAGGTTCTAATCACATAGGTTATACTGCCTGGAACAGGGTAGGGCAGATCGGAAAGGCTTGGGAGTGAGGTCAGTCTTGACTTGTGTTGCAGACAAGGAGAAGCCTGGCTTGGAAGAGGAAGGCTGTTCCAGGGGGCAGGGAACTGGCTTATCCAGTCCCTTGGAAGTCCCCGGGGCTGGGGGGGAAGAGAGGGTACTAGAGAAGACCATGATGTCAAGGTTTAAATTGATCGCTGACACAGATAACGTGCAGGCTTGTTGGAAACAATGGTCGTGGACTCAAATTCACTGGTCAATCAGTTCCAGTTGATTGGACTTCATGAGCCATGAGAAGAATTTAAAAACAGCTTGACTGCCATAGAGGTGCCAGCAAGGTACTAAAAAACGTAAGCAATGCAGCACCAAAACATTATCTTCTATTGCCTTGACTTAAAAATAATATGTAGATGCCAGAATTATAGGAACTGTCTCAGATCTTACAAGAAATTATGCTTTCTAAAAATGTAATGATGGCATCTCATGGCCCTCGCCATTTGACACAATTACGCAAATGTAGTTATGTGTCAGCTCTGTGATCCACATAATCCATTTTACAGCCTGAAAAAACTGAGTCCTTGGATACAATCATAATATTCATAGATTAATTTATTTACCTTTGATCACTGAAAACAAAAAGATGTGTCTTGCTTTAGTTGTTTTGGTGAGAGAGAGAGAGAGAGAGAGAGAGAGAGAGAGAGTATTTGCACACATGCATGTGTACACCTATGTGTGAAACAAGGCAAGAAGGTAGCCGCAGAGGCCTTTATTTTATTCTTTCTTGTTACCTTGTAAGAGTTCAGGCTCTAAAAGCTTTAGGATTCAAAATGTTAGAATTATAAAGCTGTGGAACCTGAGTAAAGATGAGTGTGTGAAGTTGGGGCCATCCTTCCTGATTTATTCTTGCTGGTACCTGACCCACAGGATGAACATGTGGGAGGTGAAGGCAGAAGAATCACAAGTTCGAGCCCAGCCTGGGCAACTGAGCAACCTAGACAAAAAAAATAAAAAATAAAAAATAAAAAAACAAAACAAAACAAACAAAGAAGCAAAACAAAACAAAACAAACAAACAAACAAAAAACCATGGATACATGGGACCTCATAGGATGGAAAGGCCATGCCAACTGCCAAGGTGGAAGAATAGCATCAAAGCAATTAAAACGAACAGTTGCAGGACAGAATATAAAAAGATGCATATCTGATTGGAAGGCTGCTGTACCAATACCTGTGGTAGGAACACATTTAATTAGAGGATAAGTCAAGATTGTCTGAAGAGCATAGTGATATCTGTGGAAGAAATCTAAATTAAACTTGGCCAAGTACTACAGGCTTTACTGACTTTCCAATGGACTTGACTAAGATTTTTGGAAAGCCTGGATATTACTGTATCCCCTGCCTGTCTGCTGTGTGCATGCTTCTAGGGAGGAGGAAAGGATGGGCAAGGTGGCTCCTCCAGTGGCCAGGCCGGGTGAGGGCCTGCACATGGGGCTAGCCACCAGCACAGGGGCCTGTACAGCTTTCACCAAGACAAAATGTAGATGGGTTGTTCCAGGCTCCTCTGAAGATAGGCAACAGTCACACAATACACTGCTCATGAAAGCCCTGCTGCCCTTAAAATAAGAATCATGCTGGTGGAGGCCTGTCAGCTCAGCACTCTGGGAGACTGGGAGGCTAGAGGCTAGAGAATTTCAAGTTTGAGCCCAGCCTGGGCAATTTAGTGAGATCCTATATCAAAATAAAAAATAAAAAGAACCAGGGATATAGCTCAGTGCAAAGACCCTAGGCCTGATCCCTAGGGCCAAAACAAACAAACACACAAGCAATCATAGCCATTGGCCATGGTGCCTGCCTGTAATCCTAGCTACTAAGGAGGCTGAGGCAGGAGGACCGCAGCCTGCACAACAGCAAGACCTGTCTCCAAATAAATACTAAAAAGGGGTTGGGTGTAGCTCAGCTGAAAAGTTCACTTGGATTTGAGCCCTAGTACTACCTGTCTGTTCACCCCCAGTCCCCACACCAAAAAAAAAAAAAAAAAAGAAAAAAAAAAAAAGAAAGAAGAAGAAGAAGAATGAGGAGGAAAGAAACCTCCAACAATCATACTCTATGATACCTAGAAAGTACCTTCTTGTCCAGAGCTCCAACTCAGCTGTTTTGTCATTTGGTTCCCCACAATGATCTGATCTAGTTGAGGAAATGTGTTAGTCAGCTTTCTGTCACTATGATGAAATACTTGAGAATAACATGTAAAGGAGGAAAGATCTACTCTTATAGTATAAAAGTATATTTACTTTTACCAGTGAATTTTATACTTTTGTAATTTTTTGTGTTACTCAGTGTCTTTCAGTTTGAAGAACTTCTATTGGCATTTGTTGTAAGACAGATCTAGTAGTGATGAACTTCCTCAACTCCTTTTTATCTGGACAAGTCCTCTCTCTCTCCTTCACCTCTGAGGGACAGCATTAGAGAGTGCTATATTCTTCATTGGCAAGTTTCCCTTCAGCTCTGTGAACAGATCATCCTACTCTGTCTTGGCATGAGAAGTTCCTGCTGAGAAATCAGTGACTAGCCTTATGGAGGCTCCGTTATATGTAATTTTTCCCTTTCTTGCACTGCTTTGGCTTTGATCTCTGACAGTTTGATGATGTCTTTGTGCAGTCTGATTTTGAATGTTTTCTTCTGACTGAGTCCTTAGCCTCCCTCATTCTTCCCTGTGTCAGTCTCAGGAGAACCGTGGGTGTGGTGTAGAAGTGTAGAAAGGCAGAAGCTTTGCAGACAGAACGCATGCACACATACACAAGTGCCTGTCCTGCTGCCCTCTGCCCACCCCAGGAGTGATTCTGCAATCAACAGTCACCCTGGGTGGTCTTGGTTTCCAGCAATATAAGACTTCTTAGTGTTTTGACTTGTTAATTTGCATGGAAAAATGTGACTTATTAATTTATACTTCACTGTCCTCTCAGAAATCAATCTATAGTACAAAAAATTCTTCCAGAGTTTAAGACCTGAAAGGAGAGGAAGAAAGGAAGGAAGGAAGGAAGGAAGGATCTAAGACAATGACATTCAGAAAATACTAGCCAGCTCCAACTGGCTTATCCCTGGCTGCCGGAGGGTATAAATCAAATAAGTTCATTCAGTGAAATTCTCCCAAAAGTCAACTGTGGTCCAAGTTTGGGAAAGAGCCACAGGAAGGAGAGGAGGTTGTGGTATCTTCTCCTTCATCCAATGGCACCCTGTCTTTTTTTTTTTCTTTTTTGTCCCTTTTTTTTGAGTGAAGAACTGTCTTAAGCAACACCTAAACTACATAGCATAGTTAATGTACAAATATGAGTACTAAAGCTTTCTTTTTAAGAATGTTTAATTATAACATCTTTAAAAAAGGCAAAAATGACAGGTTATAGGTTAAGCCCGAGTGGGGGAGATGCACAAGATGTTTGAAATATATAGTAAATAGGCATAAAAATATAATTTCTTTGTTTTCTATAACTGATCTGAAAATTCCCCACTTGTCTCCTCACCTTTCCTCCTGCAGTTGGTGAGTCAGTCTGCTAATTTGGAGTGGCTGGCTTTCTTCCTTTTGGTTGGGTGTTTGGGGATGACCTGAATCCCTTCAGATGAGTGTTCAGTTTTGTAGCAGTCTTGTCCCGTGTGACATCTTGTGCTTCTAGGACAGCAGCTGGTGCAGGAGGTCCATACCTTTCCTTCCCCTGTCCTCAGGGTCCTCTCTGTTTCCCACTAAAGGGCTGTTGGGCTGGAGGATCTCTTACGACCCCACAGGATGACCTGTAGCATAAGTCCACGTTCCTGACATCTGTGCTGATCCCTGTCAGACATAGGTGATTCAATTGGATCTGACAAGTATTTCCTGCATGTCATGGGTAGGTTCTGCTGGCCTACTAGTCACCTTATAACTTCAGGAGTATCACTTAAGCACTTAGAAACAAAAGTCCTATGCACACGAAGTATAGTCTGGTGATGAATGGGTACTTACCTCCTCCTCTATTCGGGTCCCATGTCGGATGAGAAACTCGTGCTTGGCCTGGGACAGAAAGGAACCCCCATAAAAGCATCCGAAGTTTCAATCGCCTCTTGCCCCTGCCCACTTGGCTGTGCCATGCTAGGGAATATCCAGGTCCCTGACTCCTGAAGTTTCTTCTCTGCTCCGCCTCCCTCTCCACTGCTCCTGTAGCAGATCCAGGATCCAAGTTTTCTGAACATAGGTGTATATATTAGTATGGACTTGAATAAAAAGTTATATTAAGGTGAAGGTGAAAGAAAGGCTGCCCACCAATGATCTAAAGAGTGACCAGAAGAAGACAGAACATGAAGATCAAAGTAAACCCAAAGACAGTGATAGGGAAGGGCCAATAAAGACTGGGCTGATCAGACTGCACCTTCTCTGGTCATGAAAAGTAACTGCTATCAGGTAATCCCTTCTACCACGAGTAAACATGAGTTGGAAAAATACATGTGCCTACTTACGTTATGCAAATAGAGGCAGCTCAGGATGTCATAATGGGGGTGGATGAGGTACAGTGAACTTTTAAATCTAAAAATTTATTATAGTAAAAGACACAGTGCCAGGAATAATGGGATAAGTATGTTCAAAGTAAGAGGGAGAATTGTGAGGGAGGTTAGTGGCAATGTGTCTTTCACTGTAGCACATTTTTAAACTCAAATATTTTCCTGTGTTCTTGATCACCCCGCATTAAGCAAACATGGACAGAGATTTCTGTCAAATAAAAAGCTAACAATGTGTTCTCATTCGCTTATTCACCAGATCTGGCATCATGGGACTTCAAGAGCTTTCCCAAAGTCAAAATGATTTTAAGAGGTAAACAGTTGGAATTAATTCAGGACATTGAGACAGCTGCAACAGCACAACTTAAGACTTATGCCAGTGGATGAGGCCACATTGCCATGTTTCTACAAGCCTGCTTTTCAATTGAATAGCCCTCAGCATTGACATGAGTATTTTTTTTTAATGGGAACTTGTAGACAATCGGGAAAGAGGACTTTCAGAACTGCTTCAGAAAGTGGCAAGAACGATGGGATGAGTGCATTCAAAGCACGGTGGAGGATTCTGAGGGGGCTTCATTGCAGTGTGTCTTTTACTGTAAGAAGTCTTTTAAAATTTAAATATTTACCATAGTTTACTTTAATCACAACTCATACCTAAGGGAGGAGGATGTATTAGATGGCCCTGCCATTGCTCAGAGTTTTAGGTCACAGACATTTTCTAGTGTGGGAAGAAGATCTACTGAGCTATGGGGCAGATACTGAGTCCGGGTTACTGAAGTGGCTGGTGCCAGGGCTAGCCCCCCACAGGGCAAGGCCGAGGTCAGGGCTAGCCCCCCACAGGGCAAGGCCGAGGTCAGGGCTAGCCCCCCACAGGGCAAGGCCGAGGCTAGGGCTAGCCCCCCACAGGGCTAGGCCAAGGCCAGGGCTAGCCCCCCACAGGGCAAGGCCGAGGCCAGGGCTAGCCCCCCAAAGGGCTAGGCCAAGGCTAGGGCTAGCCCCCCACAGGGCAAGGCCGAGGCTAGGGCTAGCCCCCCACAGGGCAAGGCCGAGGCTAGGGCTAGCCCCCCCACAGGGCTAGGCAGAGGCCAGGGCTAGCCCCCCACAGGGCTAGGCCAAGGCCAGGCCTAGCCCCCCACAGGGCAAGGCCAAGGCTAGGGCTAGCCCCCCACAGGGCTAGGCCAAGGCCAGGCCTAGCCCCCCACAGGGCTAGGCAGAGGCCAGGCCACGGCTAGGCCCCCAAAGGGCTAGGCCGAGGGCAGACCTAGCCCCCAAAAGTGCAAGGCCGAAGCCAGGCCAGGGCTAGCCTCCAAAGGGCTAGGCCGAGGCCACGGTTAGCCCCCCCAAAGGGCTAGGCCAAGGCCAGGGCTAGCCCCCCACAGGGCAAGGCCGAGGTCAGGCCAGGCCCCCCACAGGGCTAGGCAGAGGCCAGGCCACGGCTAGCCCCCCACAGGGCTAGGCCAAGGCCAGGCCTAGCCCCCCACAGGGCAAGGCCGAGGTCAGGCCAGGCCCCCCACAGGGCTAGGCAGAGGCCAGGCCACGGCTAGGCCCCCAAAGGGCTAGGCCAAGGCTAGGGCTAGCCCCCCAAAGGGCTAGGCCAAGGCTAGGGCTAGCCCCCCAAAGGGCTAGGCCAAGGCCAGGGCTAGCCCCCCACAGGGCAAGGCCGAGGTCAGGGCTAGCCCCCCAAAGGGCTAGGCCAAGGCTAGGGCTAGCCCCCCACAGGGCTAGGCCAAGGCCAGGCCTAGCCCCCCACAGGGCAAGGCCGAGGTCAGGCCAGGCCCCCCACAGGGCTAGGCAGAGGCCAGGCCACGGCTAGGCCCCCAAAGGGCTAGGCCAAGGCCAGGGCTAGCCCCCCACAGGGCAAGGCCGAGGTCAGGGCTAGCCCCCCAAAGGGCTAGGCCAAGGCTAGGGCTAGCCCCCCAAAGGGCTAGGCCAAGGCCAGGGCTAGCCCCCCAAAGGGCTAGGCCAAGGCCAGGGCTAGCCCCCCACAGGGCTAGGCAGAGGCCAGGCCACGGCTAGGCCCCCAAAGGGCTAGGCCGAGGGCAGACCTAGCCCCCAAAAGTGCAAGGCCGAAGCCAGGCCAGGGCTAGCCTCCAAAGGGCTAGGCCGAGGCCACGGTTAGCCCCCCAAAGGGCTAGGCCAGCCAGGGCCAGCCCCCCAAAAGGCTAGGCCAAGGTCGGGGCCAGCCCCCAAAGGGCTAGGCCAAGGCCAGGCCTAGCCCCCCACAGGGCTAGGCAGAGGCCAGGCCACGGCTAGGCCTCCAAAGGGCTAGGCCAAGGCTAGGGCTAGCCCCCCAAAGGGCTAGGCCAAGGCTAGGGCTAGCCCCCCAAAGGGCAAGGCCGAGGTCAGGCCTAGCCCCCCACAGGGCTAGGCAGAGGCCAGGCCACGGCTAGGCCCCCAAAGGGCTAGGCCAAGGCTAGGGCTAGCCCCCCAAAGGGCTAGGCCAAGGCTAGGGCTAGCCCCCCAAAGGGCAAGGCCGAGGTCAGGCCTAGCCCCCCACAGGGCTAGGCAGAGGCCAGGCCACGGCTAGGCCCCCAAAGGGCTAGGCCGAGGGCAGACCTAGCCCCCAAAAGTGCAAGGCCAAAGCCAGGCCAGGGCTAGCCTCCAAAGGGCTAGGCCGAGGCCACGGTTAGCCCCCCCAAAGGGCTAGGCCAGCCAGGGCCAGCCCCCCAAAAGGCTAGGCCAAGGCCGGGGCCAGCCCCCAAAGGGATAGGCCAAGTGCAGCCCAATTTTAGGCTTCCAGGGCTAGGTAGGGCTAGCCCCCAAAAGGCTAGGCTGACAGCCGTCCAATGCTAGCCCCACAGGGCAAGATCAAGTCTTAACCCCCAAGGCTAGGCTAAGACCAGGGTTAGGCCCCCAAAGGGCTAGGCCGGGGCCAGGCCAGGAAATGCCTCCCAAGGGGCGAGGTCGGAGGCAGGCCAGGGCTAGCCCCCAAAGGGGTGAGGCCAGGGTCATGCCAGGGCTAGCCCCCAAGGGAAGAGGCCAGGGCAGGCCGGGGATAGCCCCCAAGGGGTGAGGCTGGGGGCAGGCCAGGGCTAGCCCCCTATGGCTGAGGCCCAGGCAGGAGCAGGTCGCGGGGACACCACGTCCCCTGGCGGCGTGCCCGGGCAGCTGCGTGTGGCCTCTGAGCCCTTGGGTCGGAGCCGACGCAGGGCTGGTGTCGGCACCCCAAGCTTCTGCTGCCGTGGTGGCGGTGTGGAAAGCAGTAGCGGGCCGAGGGTTGTTGCTGTTGAGCAGCGGGGCGCAGCGCCCACTGCCGCCCGGTCGGGTCCCAGGTCGCCTCCCCCCGCCGCTCTGGAGCCCGCGGGGAGACGGCTGCGCATGGCGCGCACGGCCCACCCGAAGCTGCGTGGGAGCGCAGCGCCGTCCCGCCGCCGAGGGCCCGGGCCCGCCCGCTCCGCTGCCCGCCGGCGCCCGCGCCCGATGCCGGTGAGTCGGGCGTCCCGCGTGGGGAGCGGTGGGGGGCGGGGAGGACGCGGCTGGCGCTCTCCGCGGCTCTTTCTCTTACCCGGCTTCCGCGGATCCTGCTGGCCAGCTATGTCGTCGGCACGTGGTTTGTTTTCTAAATTTAAATTTCCTTTCCTGTGGGACCGTGGCTCGGACCCACACCCTCGCACCCCCCTGATGGCCAGACCCTGTCAACACCCACGACACACGTCATTAGGTCCTCACCAGATTTTCAGCGGTCAGCCCTCACGTCTAGCCAAGAGTCTGTCCCAGAAGGTGAATAACACAGGGCAGCCCCCTTTCCCGGTTCCAGCCCCCACTAGCCCAAGCCGCCCCCTCGTTCGCCTCCCCAGGGAAGTGCTGCCGTCCTCACAGCCTGCGAGGGAAGCCAGTGTTCCAGCGACATGGAGTGAAATGAAGTGAAATGAAATAGAACGAAGCAAAGGGGCCCAGAGTTCAGTTCCCTTGGCGAGTGTCATTTCTGGGCCAAGCTTATCTCTAACTTTTATCAGGGCTGTTCAGGACATGTGTGTGTGTGTGTGTGTGTGTGTGTGTGTGATTTTTTCTTCTCCGTGTGTGTGTGATTTTTTTCTTCTCTCTCTCTCTCTCTCTCTCTCTCTCTCTCTCTCTCTCTCTCTCTGTGATTTTTCTGTCTTCTCTCTCTCTCTCTGTGTTTTTTTTCCTCCCTGACTTGCTTGCATTGAATTGCTGCATCAGTTATCTGCCTGCCTGTTGAAATCATTGTCTGTCCTGCCTCCCGGTCGTCTTCCACAGCAAACCAATCTGGGTCTCCTGGCAAATTATAAGTCACTCGTCAGCCCTGGGAAAGGCCTTGGCGTGAAAATCCACAGACTTAGCGAGGAAACCCTCACTAGCTAGGACGCGGCTTCTCAAGGTGGGGCCGGGCAGCAAGCTTTGCACTCTCATCTCTGTGAACACCTCGGTAATGGGGGCCGGGGTGCGCACGCTCGTGCACGGCCACTCTGGTCTTTTTTTTTTTTTTTTGTCTGAGTGGAGCCAGGGAATGAGTGTGTTCTATGAGCTGGACCTGCCCTGAGTTCTTTTTTGAAAGCATGGCCAAGTTCAACATTTGATAAGGAAAACATGCACCTATCTGTTCCTGTATAAAAGTGTTTACTGTTTTCAAGAATGCTTTAGAAATCTCGTTATTGGCTTTGATATGGGTCAGGCAACATCTTGTGGGCCAAAAGGGGTTATGAATCTCAAAAAGTAAGTTATAATTCACTAAAAAACAGTTAAATATCTAGGTCATCTTATTAGTGAGGGAAAACAAAGGATTAATCCAGAAAGGACTGAGGGAATTATGAGTTATACCAGGCCAAGGACAAAAAGGGAACTCTAAAAATTTCTAGAAATGGTGGGTTATTGTAGACTCTGGATTGACTTTTATGCACGTACAACTAAAAGCTTTTATCTTGAGCTGCTAAAAGAGCCCGACCCCCTCCTGTGGACAATGAAAGAGGTAAACATGCTGGAAAAACTTAAGACAGTCTCTGATTACAGTTTCTCTTCTAACACTCTCGGATGCTGGTTAACAGATTCACAAATTCTAAAGTATAAAGTAATACTATTGAAAAAAGGATGATTTAGTTCTGACCACTGATGCTTGTTTAAATCCAGCTAATAAAAAAGAAAAAGGTGATCCTAAAGAGTTAGATAATAATTGCCTGGGTATTAATAAAATATTAGACCAGGTCTGACAAGATTTAAGTGAGATGCCACTCTCAGGAGGGCCAAACTGTTTGTGGATGTCTCTTCCCGAGTTTTGGAAGGCAAAAGGCATAATAAATATAGAGTGGTTGATGAAAAAGATTAATTGTTTTTTTTTAAAGGGAGAATACCTAACAAATGGTCAGCTCATTCTTGTAAACTCTTTGCCCTTCAAGGTATGCTTTTGGAATAGTCCACACTTTTAGAAAATGTGAAATGAGAGGAAACTAAAACAGCTGCGGAAAAGAATTAGCTCATAAAGGTCTAATCAAGGAAGTTTTACAAAATCTCCTCTTATCTACAGAAATAGCCATTACCCATATAAATGGGCATCAAAAGGGAAGTTCTTTTGAGGCTTTGGAAAACATGCTGGCAGATGAGGCAGCCAGGGAGGCTTCCCTGGAGGATAAGATCAGAATCCTCAGTCTCATCCCAGTTGTACCTGAAGGCATTCCTAAGCCTGTGTTCACAGCAGATGAAATAAGAAGGATGAAAGAGATAGGCGCTTCTCAGGACAAAGAGGGAAACTGGGTGCTGCCTGGTGGCAGGAAGATGCTTAGCAACCTGTTATACAGGTGTGACAGGATGGCCGGAGGCTCAAGTCACCCTGTTTCCAGTTGAAGGGACCTCAGACTCCTTGGGCATGGAATATGTGATCTTTCTCTTACAGGACAATGTGGCCTGGAGTAATACATCCTGCTGGATGCTGCTACTGCAGTTCCCAGATGCTAAGGGACCGAGGCAGAGGACCCCGGAAGTCATCTGTCTTAGTTACTTTTTTCGTTGTTGTACTCAATACCTGACATGCACAAATTTAGGAAAGGAAAGGTTTATCTTAGCTTACAGTTTCAGATGGTCACAGTCCATTCAGGGGCAGCCGGCAGCAACTGAAGTACATGGCAGAGAGAGAGGTGGAGGCAGCTTCTCAGGATGTCACACACAGGCAGGCAAGTGAGACAAATCGAGACCAGTCCAAGTCCCGGTCTTAGTCTCTCCTGCATGCGGGTATGGTATTGAAGGTGTGGCCGTCACACACCTTTAGTCTTAAGTCACATGCCTTTAGTCTTAACTCACGCGCCCCTAATCCCAACAACCGCAATCCACCCCTCCAGGCCGGACCCCAATCCACCAACATTACATGGCTCCACAGACAATCCATAACATTAAAATACATGAGACTTTTGGGGGACACCAGATCCTAACCCCAACATCATCGGACCCTCACTCCCTGACACAAAATATACATTGTGCCTCTTCAGGCAGGAGGGATGGTTAAAGTTCATGGGAATCATGTCTCCATGTGATAAAGGCCTGTCCTATGAGAAATCAAACAACCAGTCTGCACTGACTGAGGCCTGAACAAATGTCTAGTGGTACTGCAGGAGGGCATTGCTTGAAAACCTCATGGCTGACCGGAGTGAGACCTGTACTTTGGTCCAAGTGGCTCTCCATTCCACTCTGGCATACAGGCCTCAGCAGCCTTTCCAGGCCTCAGCTCTATTTTGGGCTAAAAAAAGATTTATAGTCCTTAATGGATCTTCTAGCCTCAGAGATTTTCCTTATAATAGACTCAGTATGGCTAATAAAAATCTAGACTGGATAAATGATGTCTTCTATAACCAACAGAAATCCATTAATCACACAAGGAATGTCATCAAAAACATATTTAAACAATTAACACAACCAATAGGATGATGAGAAAAACATATTACTGTACAAGATCCTAGCCAAAAGCAGGGGAGTTTATGCTGCGTTGGATGGGCAGTACTGGCTTAAGGAGATGAGTGAAGTAATGACCTCTGCCTTATCTCCCCTCACCGTAATGGCTGGAGGACTAATGGCCCTGGGTTATTCCACTGTTTTCTATGTCAAGGGCCTAATTCAAGAGCTTATAAAAATGATTTTAAAAGGACAAACCCCTGAGTCATGCCAGAAGGGGAACCTGACTGGTCCCAACCTAATCCTGATAAAATAAGTTACTATATGTTAAAAAAAAATTGAGAGTCATCTAGCTCTCACTGTGTTACAGGGATTTGAGAGACAACTAGGTCTTAAGAGTAAGTAAAAATGTGCCAGATAGTTAAAAAAAGAAAAGGGGGGAATCGTGAGTGTCACCTAGCGGTAGAAGTGGCACATTGTTCAAGATTGCAGATCTTTACACTTTTGCACCTTACCTGACCAGGTGACCAGACAAGGGTGGAGAGGGAAAGGAGGGATAAAGGTAATGACGTTGTGATGAAGTTGGCCCTGAGCCAGTGCCTTAGATCTTCTCGGGAAGATTGTGAATCCTGCCAATAGGAAGAAGCAGGGGGAGGGACCTGCGGCTTGGGATTTAAGTCTGTACCGGGAAGGTCACGCTTTTTGCAAAAAGAAAATGAAAGCCTCATACCCTGTCGTCCATGCCTCCCATGTCCATATTTTGTTTGGACAGGTAAATATCTATGAGCCGTTTCTAACAGCGCCCAACGTGGGGCTCAAGCACGGGGGAAAATCAGTGACGGACACGGCCGGGGAGGAGCGCTCAGGAACAGAAATAAGAGAAAAAAGAGGTAAGGAGGGCGGTGATAAAATGGGACAAGGAAAAAGCAGTCAAATGTTTGTATGTATGCTGAAAAATAGGTTAAAAGTCTGTGGAGTTAAAGTAATAGAAAAATAGTTGCAACAATTTTTAAAATTTATAGAAGATTTGTGTCCATGGTTCCTAGAGAAAGGAACTGTGCGATTAAAAACTTAAAACAAGGTAGGGGTTTATTACAACCCCGCTAACATAATATAAAATGTGTAAATATCATTTATTAAATATTTTATAATATATATAAATTTAAAACATATTTTTGACAGAAAATAAACTGTTTGCTAATTTGCCAGTTTATCCTGTCAGATATAAGCAAGACAGATATTCATGTTGAGTACGAAGTTATGGGTAATATAAATGGTCAATTCACTCTAGTCTGGCCAAAGGAACTAATTCCTTTTTTTAAGCAGAAAGTCTCTCACAGTTGGTGTTTGGTAAATCTAGTTTATCGATATACTAATTCTGGTAAAAAAA